>SJYT01039283.1:131370-210746 GCA_006410635.1 Cephalophus harveyi | reverse complement strand
CGGAGGGCGGGGCGGCGCGGCGGCGCCCCTCCCCGGGCTGGGCGGGCTCCCGCGCCCCGGCCCCGCCCCCGGCGCTCCCCGCCCCTCGCCTCCCCGCGTCCCTGCGCCCGCCCTCGGAAGACCCAGCGCGCGGCGAGGTTGCGGGCGAGAAGCGCGGAGCCGGGGAACGGAGGAACGGAGGAGCCCGGGAGCGCAGCGCGGCCCGAGCCGGGAGCGGCCCCGCGCCCGGAGCGCACCGGAGCGGCCGAGCTGCCCGCGCAGCGCCCGCCGCGGGCAGCGCAGCCCCGGCCGCAGGTAGGAGAGGGGCGGCCGGCGTCGGGGCGCCGAGTCTGGGACGGCCGGACGGCGAGGCCGGGCGCCCAGAGCTGCCGCCACGGGCCGGGCGGGATGGGGTCGGGCTCGCCGAGTTTCCAGACCCCCGCGCCTCGCCCGGCCTCGGGCCCACAGTGAGGAGCCCGAGGCGCCGCTCCGACAAGTCGACGCGCACCCGGGCCATCCCTCTGGGATGCGCGAGGGGGCCGGGGGAGCACGCACGAGGGTCACCAAAATCTCCGGCTTTTTTCCAAGGGGTCGCGGGCCCCTTGGCCCCCCCACCCCCAGCTGATGCTAAATTCTGCTGGAGCCGTCGAAGCGCCCCGTTCACCCCCAGGGGCCGGCGGGGGACCCGGGAAAGAATGATAGCGTTTGGCGAGCCGTGGGCCACTTCTCCGTGTGGGGTCAGCTGCGCCGAGGTCGAGCTGCGCCCCTCTTCTGTTCCCTGCGGGCTCCGGGGACCAGGCGACTGGGGAGTGGGACACTTCCTTTCTGTCTTAGGCAGCTTAAGCTCTCAAGAAACGTTGGCTCGAAAGCACACCGCAGCTTGGGCTTGAGCTGAGCGCACAGAAGTCCGCGCCGCGCTCTCCGAGCAACGTAGGATTGGGGGAGGGGGGGCGACCCTGAGGTTTGACGACTATGTCTGTCTTCTTGCCTTACATTCTGACACTTCTTTTTCCGGACACTGGAAAAAGAGGCGACCCTGCCACCCCTCGGGACAATGACCAGCAGGTCTCCGTGGGGGGTCCTCTTGTACCCACATGTCCCCATGCCTGGCATCTACAGATGCTGTGTTCTAGCTGAGCTTGCTTTTCGGCTAAGGAACCCAGACCCAGCAGCCCCACACGGAGGCTCTGAGCTGATCTCTCCAAACGGACGTGAATCCCGGGGAGTTATAATGCCCAGGGTCTACCTGATGTGGGGCTTGAGCTCTCTGTCCTGTCCCAGGAAGCTCAGCCTCATCTTCATGAAGAACTGGGGAGGGGGCACGGAATCAAATGGCTCCTGAGCTCTGGTGACACCCCCAAATCAGAGACCCTGTCAGGCTAAGTGAGCGGACTTTGGGGTCAGTCCTAATCTGTGATGGGCACGGTGGGTGTTCGGTGAGAGAGCGGGGTGTTGGGTGTTGGATATGGCCTAGATTCTCTCGTTGGCAACTTTGGAGGAAATGCGTTCATAACAGAGCATGAAATGCCGTACCCCAACTCCGAGATTCCAGAACAAAGGATGTCAGTGGGAACCCCAGGCGTGTGTCCTCTGCCTCTTGGCTGTCTCTGTGAAGGGTAGACCCAGCCCCTGCCCTCGTCCTGGCAGAGCGGCCCCAGACCCCCCACCCCAAAGGCAGAGGAGGCTGCAGGTCCCTGGACAAGTGAGAGGGACCTTTTCCCAGAGCGATGGGGCAAAATGGCCGAGCTTCCCTTGAACCTCAGGAAGAAACTGTTAGGCAGGCTGCAAACAAAGAAACCGCTCTCTCTCCAGCCAAGCACTGGCTCAATGGCCAGTCCTTAGAGGACGAACCATGAGTCCCAGGCAGCGGGAGGAAACCCGGCTTGTCTGGCAGGGCATCTGTAGCGCGGGGCGAGCCTTGAGAATTACAGGAGAGAGGCGGCTGCTGCAGGGGGGAAGCAGGAACCGTCTCTGCTGACACTCTGCCTGTTCAGTCCCGGCTGGAGGCTCGGTGAGAAGCAGGGTCCCCCAGGATCTCAGGATGGGGCTGGGAGGGGGCTTCTAGAGGTCAAGGAGGAAGAAACACGGAGGGTCAAGACAAGGAAGGAGTAGGTCCCTCAAAGCTGAAAGAAGCACAAGCGCTCCGTCTGTCCCTGGTTCTCACATGCATGGCAGCCTGGAGCTCCAAATGCTGTGAGTGTGTTTACCGGTCACCCGGGACCTTGCAGGTGCTCAGTAAGGGTCTTAGAATAAAGCCAGCGCTGATGGAAGGTGAAGACTGCGAGCGTGGACCTCCCTGTATCAGTGAGCAGGAAGGCTTTGAAATACAGCCTCTGAGACCGCAGCCAGGAGCGAACCCTGGATGGTGGGCTTTGAGCAGGGCTGCGGCCGCTTCCCACTGGTGACCTTGGGCGAGTTCTCGTCTGTTTGGGGAGGTGGGGACGGAGTATCGGAAGCTGCTGGCTCCCCAGCTTGTGATTCCTGCAGTGACCTTGGGCAGCAGGTGCTGTTCTAAGCCCCCAGTTCAGAGGTGAGGAACCTGCGGGACAGAAAGGGAGCGTGACTTGCCCAAGGTCACACAGCCAGGAGGAGGCGGGGCAGAGGTTTGCACCCCACTCTTCTGACCTCCAGGCCAATGCTTTGTCCCGCTGATAGGTCTCTGGGCCTTGCTCTCACCTCCACAAAGCGAGGTGGTGTGGCGATGGTCAGGATGACCGGCAGTGAGGCCCCTCCGGGGCACCATCCAAGCAGTGCCTGCCCCCCTGCCTTCCCAGCATATGCTGAGAGCGGCTTTCAGTAAAGCACAGCGTCAGGTGGCTTCTTGCCTGCACATAAAGACGCTGTTCCCACACAGGGCTATGAGCTCAGTAGCTGAGATATCCCAAGTCACTTGGAATTTAGAAATGTCTTTTTGTCCCTTGTGGGTGTGTGGATCACAAGCCAAGCATCAACCCCAGTTGATTAATCCTTGCCTGCTGCCTCCAGCCCCCCAGCATCCCAAAGTCCACCCTCTTTGTCTTGAGAGCAGGGGAGCAGGGGTGGTACCCAAGCCCCTCCGTGTCCCTGGCCTGAAGCGGGCCAAGCCGTTCGCTGTCCCTGGCCTGAAGCGGGCCTAGCACTTCCTCCCTTTGATCGCCTGAGCCCTCTCGCCCAGCTAGGGCTCCAACGCCAAACCCAGCCAGAGGCTCTTAATCGCCTGAGCCCCAGGTGGAGACCAAGAGGTGTCTGCTGCCCTTGGCCTGTGTCAGGACTGCCCCTTCCATTCAGCCAGGCCAAGCTGCTCGAACGGCGGGCCGAGCACACCTGCCGTGATGAGAGCAAGCTTGCACCGACAGCAACTGCAAGGAGCCCCTGCAAGTCCTCCCCGGCCCCCAGCAAGAAGATCCTCAGCCGCTCAGCCGCTGCTCTGCGGTAAACCCGGCACCAGCTCCCCGAGTGAGCCCAGAACCGGGGTGGGCTGGGGGTGCACTGGGTGCCACCCGTTCTCTGGAAGGTGGTGGGAAGGGGCATGGTACTAGAGAGGGGGAAATGCTGGGAGGCCCGATGTGGACCCCAAGATAGGGCTTCCCAGGAAATGTGCCTCTGTGAGCCTTACGAACATCCAGCGTCTTTACTCCGAGCTCACCTGAGGGCCTCCGGAGCAGTGGTAGAGATGGAATGAGCGGGGAGCCGGCTAATAGCGGAGACAGGGTTGCCTGGCATGGACCGTAGGTGTGAACGCAAGCTGTGATATTTCAGCGCAGACTTGGATTCAGTCATAAACAGGAAAAAAAAAAAAAACTCCACAAAATGTGGTTCCAGTGATAATCTCATCAATAAACAGTCACAGCTAAGAGTTAGTGATATGCCAGGGGGCTGTGCTGTGCGCCTTCCTGATAGAACTGTGTCTCATTTCCACAAAGCCCCGTGAGCTCCATAGTGGAATTGTCCCTGGACTGATGAGGAAACTGAGACGGAGAGAGATGAAGGCACCAGCTGCAAGACCACTGGGCTAGGAGCTGGCCCGGGAGCCCAGGTGCAGCCATGTGGTACTGACGCCCCTGCCACGAAGAAGGCCCTGGCCCCGACCGCGTGGCCAGGACTGCGACACCCTGTTTAAGGAGCTGCCCATTAGGAAGCACCTTGCATTCATCCCGTCAGTTGAGCTTTGCCCCGGCTCAGGAGGCTGGGAGTGTGATCGCTGCTCTTTGCTAGCTGGAGAGGTTGAGGTACAGAGAGATGAATTTGTACCCAAGGTCTCTTGGCTGCTAAGTGGCAGAACTGGGGTTTGTGCCCAGGTGCCCCTGTAATATACAGCGTATTTATGACCTGTGCTTTAGATTCACTTAAAGCTGGTGTTGATATCGTGCACCCAGCCACATTGCCCTGACTCTCAGGTGCTCCCCCCCAACCCCAACTTGTCACCACCCTCTTGCTGCTCTGGAAGTCCCCGGGAGCAGGCGAGGAAGCCATCAGCTCTGTTTACTGTGATCTGACATGACACCAAAGTGGCATGCGATTTGATGCGAACTGCCTGCAGCGAATGGCCTTCTATTTTTACCTTTCTTACAAATTGGAAATTACAAGGAGACCAGGTCTTGTGGAGCGATTGGCTGGAGCCCTGTGCAGGCAAGGGGTTGTGCAGCTAGGTGGAACAGGCCACATTAGGGTGCCAGGGGCCCTCCTGGCTGCAGAAGAGGGTCCCCAGCTTCCGAGGCTGGATGGCCTCATGGCAGGCAGGCTGGGCTGGAGGGTGCACGAGGTAGTGGCCTCTTCGGACAGTGATCTGCAGCTCTGCCCACCTGTCAGCCTCATGGTGTCTGCGAGATCGGTGTCGCCTGCCAGCTCTGGAGACAACTGTGTTCTAGCCAGAGGGACATTCAAGGTCAGAGATGCCCCGGAAGACGCTGACAGCAGGTTGCTTTCGTGGCCTTATTGTTTGGTGAGGAGGTTCTGTGCAGGGCGAAGGCAGCGGCCACAAGGAGGGTGAACAATGACATTTGGTGTCAGGATTGCGGTCTTCTGGAACTTAGTCCTGATAGCAATTCTGTCAGTCATCAGAACAACACTTCAGAGTGTACAGAAAGAAAAAAACACGCTCTTGTCGTTGTTCTTTCTTTTGCTCCTGTCTGAACTATTCCAGGGGAAGAAAATATGGTCTTCCATATGACAGAGAAGAGTCCTCTGTCCAACAAAAAGAGGCATTTTCTGTAAGTGACTTCTCAGAAAGCCCTTATTGGAATGACCTTGACTCAAATGCAGCCTCTTTGCACACATGTGAAATACGCACACACTTAATGCTTACACACACTGGCATGACGCGCTTTCTGTTGAAGTTTGCATTAGCTGGGAGCTCCAGGTGAAAGTAATATTATTATTGTTTCCATTATTATCTATCACTTTTTGGATGGGGAAACGGGGGCTCAGCAAGCCCTGTACGCCCTCAGCCTGACCTCTGATTTCCCAGTTGAGGGGAGTCGCCTTTCCTAAGCCCGAATCCCAGTTCATCAGGGAGCCCCTTGGAAGGAACTTCTGTGGGAGGCAGGTCACAGCGCTGGGGTCGAGCCTGCCAGACAGCGTGGATAGGCACGGCGTGAGGTTTTGGAGGAAAGGGCCGCAGGTCCTGTTGTTGCCTGCCCTGAGCTCTGGCCCGCTGCTGACATGTCCTCCACTGTATCCAGTTGGGGTCTGAAGTGGACTCGTCTGGCCGGGGTGCCCGAGCGGTGGCCGTGCCTGGGGACAAGAAGGATACTTGCTCTCGGGTGCACGAGCACACCAGTGCTCATCTACACGGACTTGAGCTCCAGGGGCCCCGTGAGACCATCCAGAAGGATCTGAGGGCCTTGGTAGCCTGGAAAGTTGTGGGCAGGTGTTTGCATGTGAGCCTCAAGGTGGTTTGGGTCCTGCCGTGTGGCTCAGAGTTATGCCCGACCGAGAGGGAAGGGAAGGGGTGGGTAGGGGATGGAAACCACTTGCCCTGGACATTACCCACTTCCCCTCTTCTCTCGGACTGCTGCCCATGCTGAAGGTTGTGGAATGGGATGAGGTAGCGGGAGGCTGGGGGAACTTGGGGGTTTGACACGTCCCCTGGCCGCATGGCCAGCCCGACCCTGACCAGCGAGGCTGGAGCACTTCCTGGGCATCGACTGTGGGCTGCCCGAGGTGGTGAGGACAGTGCCAGGGGACCAGCGGTGCCGTCCCCATCAGCCGGAGGATGACCCCAAATTCGATGGAGGTGGGGTTGCTCCGTCCGAGTTATACTGCAGAGTTCAAGCCCAGGTCTTGCTGGTGCCAGCCCCCTGTGCCTTCCCATGCCACCTGCTGCCTCTGGGGAGCACCCAGGTGGGATCGTCGTGGGGGGAGCCAGCACAAAAGTGACCGTGGCCAGAGGCAGCCACTTTCCGCGTGCTGCGTGCTCCCCATCCTGCGGCCGGCCCTCGGGGCCACCTGGGCCTCGCGCCTCTTAGCGCTCCTGTTGGCTGTCTCCAGAGCTTGCGGTCAGGGACCCACCTATGGTTTTTGCAAGTGGGCTTGGGGGTGGGGAAGAAGTAGTCTTCCTGAAGGAATCTGAGTGCCCTTGCTGTATTGCACGGACACGCTTTTAACAGGTTGGCTCTGCACCCTGTCACCAAGTCATCAGATGCGTAGGAGCCCCAGTTCTGAGCTCTGACTTCTGACGCAGGCACCGAGCCCAGTATTTTATAAACCGTGTTCCGGGACCCTCAGTAGGTGACCGAGCCCAGGACGGTCTCCTGGCTGCCCAGGTTGCTCCGTCCTGCTGACGGAGACCCGAGGCCTGGGCTTGTAGACCCCCGGAAGTGGTGGGCGCGCCAGCTCCCCTGTGGGCTGCCTGGGAGCCTGAGGGACGGTGGGCCGGGTCCTTCCCCAATCTAGGGCTTCCCCTGTCTCTGTCTGTAAAGCCAAGGGCTTTGGACTGGACGCGTCGATCGGCTGCTCCGTGCGCCCGGTGCCAGCTCTCCGAGCGGGGAAAGGCAGGCTGCGTGCCCCACTTCCTCCTCCATTTCCCCCATGACAGCCTCCCCGAGACTAATGACTGGACTATAAGGGCCCTTTCTCCGAATGGCAGAGAACGCCGCTAATGACAGCAGATGCAGCGCTGTTAATTATGCCGCGGGTATTAAATGAAATGCCAGCCCCAGAGGAGTTCAATAGTGCCACTGGGCTGGCAGCGGCTGAGCCTGAAAGCGGTGCCATCAGCCTGTGCCAAGGCAGGGCCGCCCCTCCCCAGCCCCCTCCCCAGCGGGGAGTCACAAAGCCTCCGTTCGCCCCGGCCCCCCTCCCCAGCATGGGGTCCGCAGCGGCTCCTTGGAGCTGAGACGTTGGTGGCTGCTCTGGGAGATTTTCTTTAGCGGCCTTTGGGGAGAGGGGAGGTCAGAGGCCGATGTGGGCCAACTATGGGACCAAATAAAGCTTTGAGCACCTACTGTGTGCCAGGCCCTGCTGTGGGTCATGCAGATAAGCCAGGAGCAGAAACGCCGTGTCTTCTGGGGTCTGCGGTGCCCCACGTAGTCGGGGACGCAGAGCAAGTACTTAGTTCTTGCTTTTGCTTGTTTCTGTGACTGCTTGAGGGGGAGCCAGAGGCTGCACAGGTTGGGGCCGGAGCTGGCCCTTCATGGGCTGAATGGGGTAGAAGGGCAAGGCAAGGGGGCTGGCTCGCTTCCTGGGCAGCGCCAGCCTAGCCTTTCCAGGAGCGGGGCTTCTCACTTGCTGGTGCTCATCGGCTCCTTTGCCTCAGTTTGTACATCTGCAAATTGGGTTTGGGGCTTCTTCCCACACGGCTCAGTTGTAAAGAACCCACCTGCCAATTCAGGAGACATGGGTTCAATCCCTGGCTTGGGAAAGTCCCCTGGAGGAGGGAGGGCATGGCACCCCACTCCTACACAGCCAGGAGGAGGCGGGGCAGAGGTTTGCACCCCACTCTTCTGACCTCCAGGCCAATGCTTTGTCCCGCTGATAGGTCTCTGGGCCTTGCTCTCACCTCCACAAAGCGAGGTGGTGTGGCGATGGTCAGGATGACCGGCAGTGAGGCCCCTCCGGGGCACCATCCAAGCAGTGCCTGCCCCCCTGCCTTCCCAGCATATGCTGAGAGCGGCTTTCAGTAAAGCACAGCGTCAGGTGGCTTCTTGCCTGCACATAAAGACGCTGTTCCCACACAGGGCTATGAGCTCAGTAGCTGAGATGTCCCAAGTCACTTGGAATTTAGAAATGTCTTTTTGTCCCTTGTGGGTGTGTGGATCACAAGACAGGCATCAACCCCAGTTGATTAATCCTTGCCTGCTGCCTCCAGCCCCCCAGCATCCCAAAGTCCACCCTCTTTGTCTTGAGAGCAGGGGAGCAGGGGTGGTACCCAAGCCCCTCCGTGTCCCTGGCCTGAAGCGGGCCAAGCCGTTCCCTGTCCCTGGCCTGAAGCGGGCCTAGCACTTCCTCCCTTTGATCGCCTGAGCCCTCTCGCCCAGCTAGGGCTCCAACGCCAAACCCAGCCAGAGGCTCTTAATCGCCTGAGCCCCAGGTGGAGACCAAGAGGTGTCTGCTGCCCTTGGCCTGTGTCAGGACTGCCCCTTCCATTCAGCCAGGCCAAGCTGCTCGAACGGCGGGCCGAGCACACCTGCCGTGATGAGAGCAAGCTTGCACCGACAGCAACTGCAAGGAGCCCCTGCAAGTCCTCCCCGGCCCCCAGCAAGAAGATCCTCAGCCGCTCAGCCGCTGCTCTGCGGTAAACCCGGCACCAGCTCCCCGAGTGAGCCCAGAACCGGGGTGGGCTGGGGGTGCACTGGGTGCCACCCATTCTCTGGAAGGTGGTGGGAAGGGGCATGGTACTAGAGAGGGGGAAATGCTGGGAGGCCCGATGTGGACCCCAAGATAGGGCTTCCCAGGAAATGTGCCTCTGTGAGCCTTACGAACATCCAGCGTCTTTACTCCGAGCTCACCTGAGGGCCTCCGGAGCAGTGGTAGAGATGGAATGAGCGGGGAGCCGGCTAATAGCGGAGACAGGGTTGCCTGGCATGGACCGTAGGTGTGAACGCAAGCTGTGATATTTCAGCGCAGACTTGGATTCAGTCATAAACAGGAAAAAAAAAAAAAAACTCCACAAAATGTGGTTCAAGTGATAATCTCATCAATAAACAGTCACAGCTAAGAGTTAGTGATATGCCAGGGGGCTGTGCTGTGCGCCTTCCTGATAGAACTGTGTCTCATTTCCACAAAGCCCCGTGAGCTCCATAGTGGAATTGTCCCTGGACTGATGAGGAAACTGAGACGGAGAGAGATGAAGGCACCAGCTGCAAGACCACTGGGCTAGGAGCTGGCCCGGGAGCCCAGGTGCAGCCATGTGGTACTGACGCCCCTGCCACGAAGAAGGCCCTGGCCCCGACCGCGTGGCCAGGACTGCGACACCCTGTTTAAGGAGCTGCCCATTAGGAAGCACCTTGCATTCATCCCGTCAGTTGAGCTTTGCCCCGGCTCAGGAGGCTGGGAGTGTGATCGCTGCTCTTTGCTAGCTGGAGAGGTTGAGGTACAGAGAGATGAATTTGTACCCAAGGTCTCTTGGCTGCTAAGTGGCAGAACTGGGGTTTGTGCCCAGGTGCCCCTGTAATATACAGCGTATTTATGACCTGTGCTTTAGATTCACTTAAAGCTGGTGTTGATATCGTGCACCCAGCCACATTGCCCTGACTCTCAGGTGCTCCCCCCCAACCCCAACTTGTCACCACCCTCTTGCTGCTCTGGAAGTCCCCGGGAGCAGGCGAGGAAGCCATCAGCTCTGTTTACTGTGATCTGACATGACACCAAAGTGGCATGCGATTTGATGCGAACTGCCTGCAGCGAATGGCCTTCTATTTTTACCTTTCTTACAAATTGGAAATTACAAGGAGACCAGGTCTTGTGGAGCGATTGGCTGGAGCCCTGTGCAGGCAAGGGGTTGTGCAGCTAGGTGGAACAGGCCACATTAGGGTGCCAGGGGCCCTCCTGGCTGCAGAAGAGGGTCCCCAGCTTCCGAGGCTGGATGGCCTCATGGCAGGCAGGCTGGGCTGGAGGGTGCACGAGGTAGTGGCCTCTTCGGACAGTGATCTGCAGCTCTGCCCACCTGTCAGCCTCATGGTGTCTGCGAGATCGGTGTCGCCTGCCAGCTCTGGAGACAACTGTGTTCTAGCCAGAGGGACATTCAAGGTCAGAGATGCCCCGGAAGACGCTGACAGCAGGTTGCTTTCGTGGCCTTATTGTTTGGTGAGGAGGTTCTGTGCAGGGCGAAGGCAGCGGCCACAAGGAGAGTGAACAATGACATTTGGTGTCAGGATTGCGGTCTTCTGGAACTTAGTCCTGATAGCAATTCTGTCAGTCATCAGAACAACACTTCAGAGTGTACAGAAAGAAAAAAACACGCTCTTGTCGTTGTTCTTTCTTTTGCTCCTGTCTGAACTATTCCAGGGGAAGAAAATATGGTCTTCCATATGACAGAGAAGAGTCCTCTGTCCAACAAAAAGAGGCATTTTCTGTAAGTGACTTCTCAGAAAGCCCTTATTGGAATGACCTTGACTCAAATGCAGCCTCTTTGCACACATGTGAAATACGCACACACTTAATGCTTACACACACTGGCATGACGCGCTTTCTGTTGAAGTTTGCATTAGCTGGGAGCTCCAGGTGAAAGTAATATTATTATTGTTTCCATTATTATCTATCACTTTTTGGATGGGGAAACGGGGGCTCAGCAAGCCCTGTACGCCCTCAGCCTGACCTCTGATTTCCCAGTTGAGGGGAGTCGCCTTTCCTAAGCCCGAATCCCAGTTCATCAGGGAGCCCCTTGGAAGGAACTTCTGTGGGAGGCAGGTCACAGCGCTGGGGTCGAGCCTGCCAGACAGCGTGGATAGGCACGGCGTGAGGTTTTGGAGGAAAGGGCCGCAGGTCCTGTTGTTGCCTGCCCTGAGCTCTGGCCCGCTGCTGACATGTCCTCCACTGTATCCAGTTGGGGTCTGAAGTGGACTCGTCTGGCCGGGGTGCCCGAGCGGTGGCCGTGCCTGGGGACAAGAAGGATACTTGCTCTCGGGTGCACGAGCACACCAGTGCTCATCTACACGGACTTGAGCTCCAGGGGCCCCGTGAGACCATCCAGAAGGATCTGAGGGCCTTGGTAGCCTGGAAAGTTGTGGGCAGGTGTTTGCATGTGAGCCTCAAGGTGGTTTGGGTCCTGCCGTGTGGCTCAGAGTTATGCCCGACCGAGAGGGAAGGGAAGGGGTGGGTAGGGGATGGAAACCACTTGCCCTGGACATTACCCACTTCCCCTCTTCTCTCGGACTGCTGCCCATGCTGAAGGTTGGGGAATGGGATGAGGTAGCGGGAGGCTGGGGGAACTTGGGGCTTTGACACGTCCCCTGGCCGCATGGCCAGCCCGACCCTGACCAGCGAGGCTGGAGCACTTCCTGGGCATCGACTGTGGGCTGCCCGAGGTGGTGAGGACAGTGCCAGGGGACCAGCGGTGCCGTCCCCATCAGCCGGAGGATGACCCCAAATTCGATGGAGGTGGGGTTGCTCCGTCCGAGTTATACTGCAGAGTTCAAGCCCAGGTCTTGCTGGTGCCAGCCCCCTGTGCCTTCCCATGCCACCTGCTGCCTCTGGGGAGCACCCAGGTGGGATCGTCGTGGGGGGAGCCAGCACAAAAGTGACCGTGGCCAGAGGCAGCCACTTTCCGCGTGCTGCGTGCTCCCCATCCTGCGGCCGGCCCTCGGGGCCACCTGGGCCTCGCGCCTCTTAGCGCTCCTGTTGGCTGTCTCCAGAGCTTGCGGTCAGGGACCCACCTATGGTTTTTGCAAGTGGGCTTGGGGGTGGGGAAGAAGTAGTCTTCCTGAAGGAATCTGAGTGCCCTTGCTGTATTGCACGGACACGCTTTTAACAGGTTGGCTCTGCACCCTGTCACCAAGTCATCAGATGCGTAGGAGCCCCAGTTCTGAGCTCTGACTTCTGACGCAGGCACCGAGCCCAGTATTTTATAAACCGTGTTCCGGGACCCTCAGTAGGTGACCGAGCCCAGGACGGTCTCCTGGCTGCCCAGGTTGCTCCGTCCTGCTGACGGAGACCCGAGGCCTGGGCTTGTAGACCCCCGGAAGTGGTGGGCGCGCCAGCTCCCCTGTGGGCTGCCTGGGAGCCTGAGGGACGGTGGGCCGGGTCCTTCCCCAATCTAGGGCTTCCCCTTTCTCTGTCTGTAAAGCCAAGGGCTTTGGACTGGACGCGTCGATCGGCTGCTCCGTGCGCCCGGTGCCAGCTCTCCGAGCGGGGAAAGGCAGGCTGCGTGCCCCACTTCCTCCTCCATTTCCCCCATGACAGCCTCCCCGAGACTAATGACTGGACTATAAGGGCCCTTTCTCCGAATGGCAGAGAACGCCGCTAATGACAGCAGATGCAGCGCTGTTAATTATGCCGCGGGTATTAAATGAAATGCCAGCCCCAGAGGAGTTCAATAGTGCCACTGGGCTGGCAGCGGCTGAGCCTGAAAGCGGTGCCATCAGCCTGTGCCAAGGCAGGGCCGCCCCTCCCCAGCCCCCTCCCCAGCGGGGAGTCACAAAGCCTCCGTTCGCCCCGGCCCCCCTCCCCAGCATGGGGTCCGCAGCGGCTCCTTGGAGCTGAGACGTTGGTGGCTGCTCTGGGAGATTTTCTTTAGCGGCCTTTGGGGAGAGGGGAGGTCAGAGGCCGATGTGGGCCAACTATGGGACCAAATAAAGCTTTGAGCACCTACTGTGTGCCAGGCCCTGCTGTGGGTCATGCAGATAAGCCAGGAGCAGAAACGCCGTGTCTTCTGGGGTCTGCGGTGCCCCACGTAGTCGGGGACGCAGAGCAAGTACTTAGTTCTTGCTTTTGCTTGTTTCTGTGACTGCTTGAGGGGGAGCCAGAGGCTGCACAGGTTGGGGCCGGAGCTGGCCCTTCATGGGCTGAATGGGGTAGAAGGGCAAGGCAAGGGGGCTGGCTCGCTTCCTGGGCAGCGCCAGCCTAGCCTTTCCAGGAGCGGGGCTTCTCACTTGCTGGTGCTCATCGGCTCCTTTGCCTCAGTTTGTACATCTGCAAATTGGGTTTGGGGCTTCTTCCCACACGGCTCAGTTGTAAAGAACCCACCTGCCAATTCAGGAGACATGGGTTCAATCCCTGGCTTGGGAAAGTCCCCTGGAGGAGGGAGGGCATGGCACCCCACTCCAGTATTCTTGCCTGGAAAACCCCATGGACGGAGGAGCCTGGTGGGCTGCGGTCCATGGGGTCCCATGGCTTAGGGACTAAACAGCAACACGCCGGGGGCAGTGAGGGCTGTGATGACTGCAGGCAAACCTGTCCCTGAATGAACCCTAGCCCTGGCCGTGGCAGGACAAGCGGTTGCAGAAATGCCTGAAAAGTGGCATTGCAGAGGCAGCAGGAGAGGGTCTGATCACCAAAGGCCGCTTCTGATTCTTCCTGTGGATTGAAAGTGTCACTCGAACCTTCAGACCTCCCCAGTTGGCTCTGGTTCCCTGCCTCCTGCTTCTTGGACCTTGAAATCACTTTCTGAGGTTTTTCTAGGCCAGGGAAAGTCACAAAAGCCACCCATTTCAGATATCTCTGTTATAGGTGGGTAAACTGAGGCCTAAAGAGGCGGGGTCTGAGGCCCACAGGTGCTAGGACCCAGAGCTCCTAACCCCTAACCCAGTGCTCCTTCCCCTGCCCCAAGCCCAGTGCCGCTGTTGAAAAATTATTAAATAGAGTTGGTGGAAGGACTCTGGTTGCCATGACAACGGAGCCTGTGTCCTCGGGAGATAATGGCGTTGCACAAGGCAGAATGATGTGTGTTGAATGCTGATTCGGGAGCCGCTCGAGCGAGTGATGGAGTGAATGGAGGGGACTGTGTCTAGGGCTCGAGCTTCCCCAGAAAAGAGGCTGGGGGTGGGGGGTGGGGATAGCTGCAGGGAAACTGGCTTTGTCCGGAAGCACCCTTGCTGCAGCCTCGCAGGACGGGGTAATTTCCTTCATTTGTGGAGGTGCAGAGTGAGGTGCAGAGGGGTGAAGTGACTTCACCAGGTCACACACCTGTGCACGATATGGAGTTGGGCTTCAAAACTCCGGTGGCTGCAGAGAGTCTGGGCTACGGAGGCCCTGGGAGGGTTACAGCCAGGCGGAGGGCAGTTGGTGAGCTGGGGACACAGTGTACTCAGAGTACCTAGACCTCTCTAAAGACTGTTGAGGAGACTCTGAAACACAGAGCTTCTGGTGGGCTGGAAACAACAATTTCAGCCCAAGAGGAATGGGAAACGGTAAGTCCAAAGCCCACCCTCGCACTTGCTAGCTGCGTGACCCTGAGCAAGTCACTTTACCTCTCTGAGACTCAGTGTCCTCACCTGCAAAATGGGGATAAGAACAGATCAACCTCATACAATTGTTATGAGACCAAATAGGGTTGGTAGGCAGAGCACCAGGCCCCACTGCTGAGCATCAACCAAAGGGAAGAGGCTAGACAGGTACGTGTGTTCCCAACCATATATCGGCTTGTAAGATACGGTGTAGGAAGAGTAGGTGTAGATGGTAGGAAGAGTGAAATTGGCCAAAACGAGAACAAGAGCAGTAAATAACAGGGGTCTTCAGTGCAGGCTTAGTGAGTGTCACCAGGACAAACCCACAGCTTCCGTCATTAAAAACATGCATAAGTACTCTGTGTTTGGAGGGCATGATTGGTGTATACCTCGCCGTAAACATACCGAGCCCAAAACCCTGGGTGCACACCAGGCTGGGGGAGTCATGTCTGTTGTGCGCCGCTCTCCAAGTGAGCCCGTGGAAAAGAAACACTCTCACCCACGCCCTTCATCTCTCCGTCCCAAACAGCTGGGGCAATATGCTCCCTTCCCTACCTGGGGGTCGGGGAGCACGGGGTTAACACCCCAAGGAACCCCAAAGTACATCATTTGCATGCTGGCAAAGAGGGGAGGCGAGCTGGCAGACAGCCCCACTCCATTTAGGAAGCAGAGAGAGGGTGCTGGCCTCGGAGTTTGGCTGTTTCAAAAGCACGGCGGAGAGCTAGGATCCTAATGACTTACAGGCAAGCGACCATTTTGTTCCCGCTAACCTGTCTGAGCACGTCCACCCCCAGAGAAGCAACCTGGTCCTGGATTCCCCGGAGAGGGAGGGCCGTCTGCTCGCTGCTGCTCCTGAGGCTGGATGTGTGTGCGAAGCCGTGAGCCCAAGCCCCCCCCCCACCCCCAGACTCTGACTGTTCCATCCTCGGCAGGCGGGAGAGGGTTGGGAGATCCATTCTGTGGACGGATGAAGACAGCTGACATTTAAGGAGGTTTGAGCAGATGTGCTAATTGCAGGGATAGGTACCCATGTCCACTTGGGGACCGTGTTTAGTGAGCAGTTTGCTCTGAGAATTTGATGTGGTCAGCATTGATAGTGGCTTCACTATTCGCTTTTATCAACTGCCTGTGGGTTAAGATAACTGTGGCATCCTGCCTGGGACTTTTTCTCCATAGCTATCTTGAAAAAAAAAAAAATAGTAGCCCTAATCAGGTGATTTATTATAACTTCTGCCAGGTAACAAGTATTGAGTACGTACCAGGCTCTGTGTGGACCACTTTTCGTAGTCTCCCCAGGTGATCCTCATAGTGGCCGTAAGAGAAGACATTTTCACCTCCGCGTTCGAGAGGTTTTGCATTCATGCAGCTTCGGAACTGACTGAAAACCAGGTTTTCTCACCCTCGGGGCCAGTGCCCTTAAACACTGCCCTATTCCATCCTGGCTCTTGACAAATAAACTTCTGAATACCCTTGACCTCCTGAGCGGAAGTTACTCATGAATTTCTTCATTGTTCCTGGGACTTAAGACTGTTTTCTCAATAAAAATCTCATTTCCCCAAATGGGTGGTCTCTTCTCCCTACATGGGATTTTTTTTTTCCTGACAGAAATGGGGGTGGGGTATTCATACGAGGAAGATTTCTTTAGAAAGCTTGGGGAATGAATCCAGAATAGATGCGTTGGCTAAAGTGAGCATTCGTTGGAGTCTTTCAAAAACTTCAGAATTGGCTTTCTCTTGTAGGAAATACTTGAGACCCAAGAATCTGACCCTTAATTGACTGAACATACACACCCTCCTCATTCTTGAAAAATATCCTAAAGCAGTGTCTCTCAAGATTTTTTAAAATCCATCTGAGCTGTATTACAAGAACAATAGGATTTGTTGTTTCCCAAATATAAACTCAAAATGCTGACCTTGCTTTTTTAACCACCCTCCCCCAAATTTTGCATATTTCTTAGGAAAGGGGCAACAGGGACCCCTCCTCCGACCACTTTGAGAAGGAGCTGTCTGGCATGATTAGACTCTGCCCTATATGTTAGAATTGCAAACTCGAAGGCCATGGAGGGCTTGGGTGGGTCAGAGAACTGAGTTAAGAGGTCAGGAGCAAGGTGACAGTTGTGGGGGACTTGTGATAAACGGGTGCATACACACCTTCTCCCCGTCCCCAAAGCGCTCAACCAGACACACGTGGGAGCCCGTTCTGGCCCACGGGCAGGCGATCTGAGATCCCTGGTGGTTCTCATGCTGACTTTGTGTGATCTTAACCTAGTTTGTCTTCGGGACGTCGGCGCGTGCGTCTCTAGAGCCGGGCTGAGAAAGCCTGCAGAGGTGTCCAGAGGAGGAAGCGGGGTCGCAGGCTGTGGGCGCTTGGAAAGGGAGCCACGGAGCTGCCCAGGGCCACCGTCAGCACAGTCCCGTCCTGTCCACGTCAGCTGTGCGTCTGCGGGGGCTGAAAACCCTTTAGTTCCACCAATCCCGCAGTACTGTGCTTTGCTTCTTCCCGATTCTGAGTCCTTAAAGGGCCTCATCCTTATGCCCTTCAGAGTCCTTCAAGCACTTCTTGAACAGGAGGGGAGGGTCCTTTAACCCTTGGTTTTCTCACATGCGTGCCTTCCAAGGAAAAGAGCAGTGTGAAAAGAATGCCGGGTGGGTGTCTTGTCATTCTCTATGTCCTGATCTGAATTCATCCTTTCTGGCCAGGGGAGCAGGGGGTGCTTTTCAGAGGCGTCCCCTGGAGCAGAGACTCCAGCATTCCCCACACTGGGTGGAGGAAGCAGGGGAGGGGGGCGATGAGAGACTCGGTGGTTCTCAGGGGTGCCTGGAGCCTGCCCTGGCTCAGCCAGTTAGGACAGCTGGAGGACACTGGGGGGAGGGAAGCCCTGCGACCTGGTCGCAGTCTCAGCTTTTCAGCCCCTTGCCTCCCTGGATTCTGCCCGGGTCTCTGAAACTTTGGCTTCCTCCCTCCTCTCCCTCTTCAGGGTCTTGGGCTTCTCGGGCGGCGCTAGTGGTAAAGAACCCACCTGCTGATGCAGGAGATGCAGGGGACTGCGGGTTCAGTCCCTGGGTGGGAAGATCCCCGGAGAAGGAAATGGCAACCCGCTCCGGTATTCTAGCCTGGAGAATTCCATAGACGGAGGAGCCTGGCGGGCTGCCCTGCACGGGGCCTGCAAAGGGTCGCCCCGGACACGAGTGAGCGACTGGGCATGCACACACCGGCCCCCTCCCTCCTTGGGGTCTCGGGCAGGTCCCGGGAGGTCACCAGAGCAGGGCAAAGAGGAAACCGGCAGCGCCCCGGCTCTCCCCCTCCCTTCCTTCCTTCCTCCCTCCTGCCTTCTCTTCCTTCTGGCGCTCCTCCCTGTCCTGCTGGTGCTCTTCTCCAGTCTCTGTCTCTCCTTCGAAGCCTCATCTTTGGTGTCCAAGGCTTTCCTTACAGGAAGCAATGGAGAACCTGCGAGGCTCACTGACTGAGCACATCTCTTCTGATCCTGTGACCTCACGGTGGACCTGACCCCGCCGGGGCGGGAGCACAGGCCCTGCAGAAGGCAGCAGAAACTCGCAGCTGGGCTGGTCCCTCGCTTTCTGGAGAGCCCGTTGCTCAAGTTCCCAGCACACCCCTGCTTTGGCAACGGGAGGGGCGCCACCTTCTCCGTAGCCGACATTTCTCGAGGACTTGTGATAGCAATGTCCCCATGGTGGGACTCAGGAGAGCGCACGTGTGTGTGTGCGTGTGTGTGTGTCGGGCACTGCGTGAGCTGCCGTGAAGGAAAACAGAGCAACATGAAGACCCAGGTCCCATTGGTGCAGAGAGGACCAGTGGAGCTGGAGAGACAGGGTAGAAGGATCAGTTAACCCGTCAGAGGACAGAAGGCAGGTTGTGTAGAGGGACTGGGCCTTCCCCATCACCCCCACCCCCAGTCCCAGCTCAGGCACTGTCCCTCCGCCCCAACACATACTCAGCAGATGGGTTTTTGCCACGTCACCATCAAATCAAATCTCCCTTCTTTCGAAAGTCCCCAAGTCCCCCCCGCTCAGTGCTTGCCGCGGGGTTGCTGTTCAGTCGCTCAGTCGTGTCCGACTCTGCCACCCCATGGGCTGCGGGCTTCCCTGTCCTTCACTATCTCCTGGAGTTTGCTCACACTCGTGTCCATTGAGTTGGTGATGCCATCCAACTATCTCATCCTTGCCTCCTTACTGTGGGGTGGGGGGACGGTGTTGGGAGAGAGGTTAAAAGCGCAGGAACTGAGCCGATGCCTCCAGATAGCGGACTCGGGCAAGTCCTATCGCCATCGGTCTCTGTGTCTGTGAGAATTAAAGGCGAGCATCCGTGAGATCAATGAAGGTTGCTCAGTTGTGTCCGCCTCTTTGCGACCCCATGGACTATACAGTCCATGGGATTCTCCAGGCCAGAATACTGGAGCGGGCATCCTTTCCCTTCTCCAGGCATCTTCCCAACCCGGGGATTGAACCCAGGTCTCCCACATTGCAGGGGGATTCTTTACCAGCTGAGCCACAAGGGAAGCCCAAGAATACTGGAGTGGGTAGCCTATGCCTTCTCCAGTGGATCTTCCCGACCCAGGAATTGAACTGGGGTCTCCTGCATTGCAGGCGGATCCTTTACCAACTGAGCTCTCAGGGAAGCCCACCGAACTGAAGCACTGGATAAACCTTCGGCGTGATCACTATTCTTGCTCCGGGACACAGTGCACCCCCTTCTCCTGCTTCAGAGCCCTTGACCGTTGCTGCCATCTCCCCAGCCAGGCTCCCTAAGGGACCCCAGATTCAGCCAGACCAGGTCCCTCCTCATTGTCTGTGAGCACATTATGCCTTGTCCCCATCCGCTCCGCCTGGGGTGGACTAGAAGTGTTAAGCTTGGGGGGAGGAGCAAAGGTTCCGGTCCTGCTTCTCTCGCTGTGATTGTAGAAAGAATGTCCCACTTGTGTCCCCTTTCCACCAGCCCTAATGCCATCGTCTCCTGGTTTCTTGCCTGAATCCAGCCCCCGGCCGCAGCCGGGCGCCATCCCCGCTTCTCTGGGCTGTGGGAGAACTTCCCTGAGTGGATGTCGTTTATCTGCATGCCCAGCTGTCGCCAGCACTTGGTGGTGGCAGGACCCAGACTCCAGCTGGCGTCTGGATCGCTCTGCCCCCAGCGTGGGACCCGGCTCCCTGGAGGTGCGCGGTCGATCCAGGTCGGATTGGATTGAAAATTGCCTCAACAAAGCGAGGTGCACAGTCGGGCATTGCAGACGATTAGGGGCTAGAACAGATGTTAGCAGACTGTGGACCATGTGAGTGAGGCAGGCGGGCTGAGATGAGAAGCAGGATGAAGTCAGAAGGGTGCTCCGGGCCAGAGCCTCAGTCCTCTCCTCGTGCCCGGAAGGAGACCAAAGCACAGAGAGGTAAAGGGCCTGGCTGGATATCACACAGCCTGTAGCATGCAGAGTGAGGATTCAGACCCGGGTCTGCAGACTCCAGAGCCTCAAGCTGACTGAGTGTCCTCTTCTCCCCGCCCCTAGAAAGGTCTGGTTTTCTGCGCGCATGGGCTGTGTCTGCAGGCAGAGGAGAGCTGGGGACTCCTACGGGGATTGCCAGCCCTGGGCCAGCTGCCTCCCAGGGGGCTCTCTTTAGAGCCCAGCCCTGGGGGCCTGCTGACAGCTGCTCAGCTGGGATCCCACGTGACCCCTTGTGGGCTCTCAGGACACCTGCAGGGTTTGCCCGGTCTGACCACGGGGACCAGTTAGCCTTCAGGGAGCCAGACCTTGGGGAAGTAGAGTCTGCAGCCACTCTGGGCTCTTTGTCCTTGGGGGTTTGCTCTGGAGGGAATTACATTCTCTTCCATCCTAAAGGTGGGCCTTGCAGGGGAGTTCTGCAGGCATCCGACTAGAGATAATGGAGTGGGCTGGTTAAGGATATGGACACAGGAGACCAGCTGCCTGGCTTCTAGCCCTGGCCCCCCTAGTTCCTAGCTGGGAGACCTTCAGCAAGTCCCTCTCTCTCTGCCTTGGTTTCAGTTCTGTTTAGTTCAGTCGCTCAGTCGTGTCCGACTCTTTACCCTTCAGTAAAGTGTGGGGGAGGGGTGAGAGTGGCGAGTTACTGAGCTGGCTAGCATCTATGGGAAAACTGGAACAAACTTTTTGACCAACCCCATGCTCTCCATAAAGCGTTTAGAGCACGCTCTGATGTCTTAAGTCCCCAGCTCACTTTCTTCTCATACTTCAAGCTCTTCTTTCTCCTTCCTTCTTTGTTAACAAAAAGTTGGGGACTGTTTCCTGTGTGTATTCACAGAAGAGCAGCATAACTTATTTCACCTTTGCGAGGATGGCATCACCGACTCCATGCGCATGCGTCTGAGCAAGCTCCAGGAGTTGCTGATGGACAGGGAAGCCGGGCATGCTGCAGTCCATGGGGTCACAAGGAGTCAGACACGACTGAGCATCTCAACTAACTGATGGATTTAAGAAGCCTGCCGCAGTTATAAAGCTGATCTTTTCCTCACTCTGGTTGCTGGGGTGGGATGTCCTCTAACCTTCTCGTAATTTCTGATTGGAGAGGCACCCTAGAAAACCAGACTTCCAGGCTCTCTGAGGCTGCAGGCAGGAGGCTTGCACCTCAATTTCCTTCCCTGTAGCATGCTGAGAGGCCAGGCAGACACCTCTTCACACCGATGCCTCTCTTCCTCCCCAGAGCCCACAGGCAGGTTCGGAAGGCCAGGGCCACGTCCATACACTTCAGAGCATTTCACACAGACCAGTGTCCAGGAGGCACCTGCTAAGTGAGCAGAGGGCCTGGGTTAAACCCTCTGTGACCTTGGGCAGGTTATTTGACCTCTCTGAGCCTCAGAACCATCATCTGCAAAATGGAACTAATAATCATTTTAGTGTCACTGTATTACGATTTGCTGGGCCGGGCCCAGCACTGGAAAACCTCAACCTAGTGGTCATCGTGTATAAAGCAGTTACCATTGGCCCCATTTCCTGACGAACAGACAGTTTGAGAAGTTACATGGCTTACTTGAAAGTCAGCCTGGGATGTTGTGGAGGAGCGGCGTTCAATACTGTTGAGAACCGCGCCTGGAACTGCAGATGGCCTCTTAGGTTGTCGAGGCAGGCGAGGGGTTTGCACCAAGATGCGGACCCTCCTTCCTTCATCTCCAAAGTGAGAGTGTGCAGGGGGCTGAGATCTGGGGGCCCTGGGGGTCTGTAAGGGCCATATGACTCCTGTGCTATGTGACCTCGGGCCAGCCCCCAGCCCTCCTGGGCCTGTCTTCATCTGTAGACTGCTGCTGCAGACCGAGTCTGGATCAGGAAGGAGGCTGGCTGCCTTGGTCCCAGCCCCAAGCCCCGCTTGGACTGAGAGTCCAAGGATGAGAGCCTCATATTTGGACTCGCAGGCATCCGTTTTCCAGGCAAAAGATTGACTTCTCACCCCCGGCCTGGGCTCTGGTCTCTGGGGCCAAAGTCCTGAGGCCTGGGAGACCCTCTCCAGCTTTTCCATCACAGAAGCTTCTCCAAGGAGCCTTCCCTGACTTGCAGGGTGATTCATAGCAAGGGCTGCCCACAGCACCCGCCTTTCACTGCACAGTCCAGCCTCCCTCTACCCTTTCTGCACTGAGCATCAGCTATTAATTGGGCCACTTATATATGATGTTTTTCCATTACAAAGCAAGGACTTCCGTGGCTATTCATCTCTCTGAATGGTGATCTAAGCTGTGCGCCAGGCCCTCTGCTTCCCTTAGACTCATCATCTCACTTCAGCGTCGACACAATGATCCTGTGAAATACAGGGGTCCAGGTTTGCAATAAGGAAGCTGAGGCTCAAGCAAAGTGAACATCTAGCTCCTGGTCACCCAGGATTTGAATCAAACTCCGTGAGATAATCAGGGTCACCCATAACCTACACCCTTGGAAACTGCCGTGGGCACCTGAATCCCAGGGACACTTGTTAAAATGCAGCTTCTGGGATTCCCTGGTGGTCCAGTGGTTAAGAATTCACCTTGGAATGCAAGGGACATGAGTTCAATCCCTGGTCTGGGAGGATCCCACGTGTCTCGGAGCAGCGAAGCCTGTTCACTGCAACTAGAGAAAGCCCAAGTGCAGCAAAGTTCAGTTCAGTTCAGTTGCTCAGTCATGTCTGACTCTGCGACCCCATGGATTGCTGCATGCCAGGCTTACCTGTCAACCACCAACTCCCGGAGCTTGCTCAAACTCACGTCCATCGAGTCAGCACAGCCAGAAGTAAATAAATAAATAATAATTTTTAAAAATGCAGCTTCTGATTCCATGGGTCTGGAGCAGAGTCCAGGACTCTGCATTTCTAACAGGCTGCCAGTCTGCCCTCGGAGAAGCACACTTTAAGTAGCAAGTCTCTGAGTAGCTGAGCCATTTGAGTTGAGACTCCTCTACAGTAACTGCCCCAGGCTGGCAAGCCTCAGTTTACTCATCTGTCAAATGGGTGACATAGGCCTCGGCTTCTTGAGGTGAAGTGAGGACTGGCAGACCTAAGATCTGTGAGATAAGTGCCTGGCACAAAAGAGGTGTTCAGTAGATGCTGGCTCTTCTCCCTTCATTGGAACTGTTACGGGTCTGGGTACACAACAGATGCCCAATAAAGCCTTGTGCGATGGACCGAGCCTCGCGTTTCTTCCTAAAAAGCAGAGAATAAACCATTATGTTTCCCTTTGGCATGCGGCCAAACCCAATATTAATTTTTTTCTTGAACCACAGAGTTTCAGAAAGGAAGAAAAGCGAGTGGAGCAGCGAATGCGGTCTGAAGCAAGCCTCTGTAATTTATGTAATTACAGAATGGGAGGCAAAACAAAGCGGGAATGCAAGCGCTCANGGCTTGGCATGAGAGGTCTTCAATATACTCATGGAGAAGATGAGGGTGAACCAGAGCATGCCTCCCCCAGCCCTGAATGGTTCTCGCAAAGCATGTACACACCCACCCGCTCTGTTCAACACGTCCTGCCATCTTTCCGTCTGTCTCCCCAGATGAAGTCAGACGATCCTGTGGCCCAGTGCATGCATCAGTTTCCAAAGCCCGGTAGATTTTGGAGTTGGTTGGAGTTGAGTCTCTGATAACCAACAAGTAAACCCAGAGTGGAGGCCTGAAGCTGGTGTTCCCATGGGACACAGAGGGTGTGTGCAGAAATTTCAGGATTACAGCAGGAACCCAGGAGCCACAGTAAGCAGAAGCGGGGAATTTATTTTGAAACCATGGAAGTAGTAGTTGCTCAGCCTCCTGTCTGACTCTCTGCCACCCCCATGGACTACAGCCTGTCTCTTATACACATCTCCGCCCCGGCTCCCAGTGGGTTCTGGGCCCAGCCCCGGCCCTAGACAATGGCAGCCTGAGACTCCGTCTTGGCCTTTCTGCCTCTGCCTAGGTCCCCACCCCACGCAGCCGCCCTGCCCGTCCCTCTGATGTGGCAGCGGGACAGAGGGGGATTGTCCCAGGCAGCTGCCGTGCGCTCCCCTCCCCCAGCCTGCCATCTGGCCCTGGCGTTGGACTGCTTACCGCCAAGCCTCCAGCAAGGCCGGGGGCCGCGCCTCCAAAGTGGATCCCCCACCACTCCTCACCAGCTCTGGCCTCGCCTTGCAGCCAGGGTTCAAGTCACCATCCTCCCTTGCCTGGACTCTCAGCTCTTAAGGAGCCTCCCCGCATCCTCTCCTGGGCAGCCAGAGAGGACTCCTAAATGTAAGTCAGGCCAGCCCTGCCGCTACGCCCTCCTTTCTCCCTTCCCCTTTACGATGAAATCTGAGCTTCTCACCGTGGTCGCTGAGACCTTGCATGATCTGGCCCCTGCCTGCCTCTAACTAGAACTGTCCCCTCCTGCCCTGGTATGCTGGCTCTCAATCATGCCAAACTTATGCCTGCCTCGGGGCCTTTGCACTTACTCTTTCCTCTGCTTGAAATGCTGGATCCAAGACAATCACATCTCTGGCTCCTGATTCAAACTGAAAAAAAATTTTTTTGTTCAGGCTAAGTAATAAAACAAGCCCCAGGGCCAGTTTTGACCCAGTTTGCCTGATCTGGAGCTTCCAAACGCAACATGTTTTCTTTTCTTACAAAGCATGCTTCCTGCTTGGTTTGGCCTCATTTTTATCGATGGCTTTAAGACCTGGTCATAGAGCACGTCCAGGAAGCATGGAACATCGTGGGGACATCTTGAGCATCTTTCTGTCCGGAATCTCTTTCTCTTACTCCATCCTTCACAGAGCCTCCTGGAGGGAGTCTTCTGTGATATGAACTTGATCCCGCTGTCACCCCTGTTCCATCCCTGCAGCTGGTCCCCCTGAGTTCCCTAGCCTGAGTTTTGAGGCCCTTCACAAACTGACCTTCGTAGTTCAAACCTCCCAACCTTTGTTTATGGGTTTCTCTCTACTGCGGATACCATTTCCCTCTTTTTGACCCTAACAACCACATATACAGCCTTCAAAGCCCAGTTCAAATGTCCCTTCATCTGGGACGCCTTCACTGGCTGAATTAAGTCATTCCTTTTGGGCCTGTCTGCTTCATTACGCTCTTGCTGCACTGACACAAAGTATTAGGAATAGCTGTAGCAGAGCTGTTTCTCTTTAGATGCTATGACCTTGTGAAGGTCACGGATCTTGTCTTATTAATCCTTGCCATCCGAGTGCCCAGCCCAGCTCCATGCACGCATTAGGCCCTCAGTATATAGTTGTTACACAAGAGAATCTATCTGCTGGTACTTGTCAGTTCACTGATTCAAACTCTGGTGGCTGTGTGTAGCTCAGAATGCAAAACGCTTGGAACAACTGTCCCACCACCAGTTCTTGGCACATGCTCAGTAAATGCTTGAATGAATGGGTGAAGGCGTGCAGGAGTAGGTGATGAATACAGAGGACTCATTGCTTGTGGCCTCACATTATTAACTGTACCCTTTTGAATGCTGCCTTGCTGGGGTTCAGTTAATGACAGAGCTGGAGGAATACGTAGCTGGATTCTTGGTCTGCAGAACATTGCCACCTGGTGAGGAAGAACTGGGAGACACACGTCTTGGCAACATGCCTCAGATCCAGAGATGGTGAGGTCTGTCCTCCCACCGCCTCCACCAGCAGATGAAAGAGGAGGAGGGGAGAGACCTGCGGAGCCATCCTCCAGAAACCCTGGAGCTGCAGGGCACGGGCGCTCCTTTCAGGAAAGATGAGGTGACAGCGGTGGAAAGGTTGCTTCTGCTTCAGAGAGCATTCGTTTTGTCGACACATGGGTTCCCTTGCCGTAAACAGGCACGTGCCCGTGCTTTCTGCGTGCTGTTCTTTGCAACGGGGAGGTGACGGGTGATCCAGCTGGGTCAGGGATTAAAGTTCTCCGAGCAGCAGGGTATGAATAATGAGGCGCTTTCCTGGAACAGCTCTGGGTTATTAGCACAGGGTCCCAGGCTTTCTCATAAATGTGTGTGTGCTCAGCTATTACGCGACCCCATGGACTGTAGCCTGCCAGGCTCCTCTGTCCATGGGATTTCCAAAGGCAAGAATACTGGTGGGTTGCCACTCCCTTCTCCAGGGGATCTTCCAAACCCAGGGATTGAACCCATGTCTCCTGCATTGCAACCTGATCCTTTACCATTGGGCCACCGGGGAGTCCTTTTTTCACCAATGGGGACCTTTTATTGTTTTCCTCCCATCTGTAAGATATTCTGGATTCTATTTTTTCTTACCAGATTTTATTTACTACAGAATAAGATTTTTTTTTTTTTAAGCAAACCTTCAAAGCTACCATTGCTGGCTTCTGATTGGCCCAAGGTGATCAACTAGACCACTCTGAGCTGGTATAAAAACAGCCCAAAGCAAAGGGTTTGACATTTTTATTAACTAGTATTCCCCACGGCAACTAAAGGTTGATTTCTATCCAGCTTCTGAAAATGCTTCAAGTCGCTCCAGGGCCTGACTAATAAGCTCTCAATAAATGTTAGCTGCTATTCTTATTACTGCTATTATTGTTATATCATGATCATCATCTCTGTGGCCTTCTGGGAAGCAGAGAACACAAGATTAAGAGCCACGATCTGTACATGGATGGGAGCAGTCACCATGCTAACGGCCGAGATTCCCTTTACCTTCACTGTGAGCCGGGCGCACTTTCCCATGCTTTGCAGGCACATCTCATTTCATCTTCCCCACAACCCTGGGAGAGAAATATTTTCCCCTCGTTTTACCAAAGAGGACCAAAGAGGTGACATAGTTTGCCCAAGGTAAGTGTTGGAGGGATCCCTACGGTCTGAGTTAGCCTCAGGCTGGTCCTTGCAAGGAGGACCTTCTCAGTGTGACTCTGCAAAAAAAGAAGAAAAAAGCATCAGTTGTATTAATTCCTGGCTTTATTACGTGCTTGATCCTGGAAGACTCCACATTTGGTGATGTGGCTTCTCACAGGGAAGTTACAGACGTTGGGCTGGATCTCAGCACTCTCCCCAGCTGTGGAAGTTGCATGGACATCTCCCTCATGCAGAGGTCTTTGGAGCTCTCTTTGATCCTTCCAGGCTTGGCATGAGAGGTCTTCAATATACTCATGGAGAAGATGAGGGTGAACCAGAGCATGCCTCCCCCAGCCCTGAGTGGTTCTCGCAAAGCATGTACACACCCACCCGCTCTGTTCAACACGTCCTGCCATCTTTCCGTCTGTCTCCCCAGATGAAGTCAGACGATCCTGTGGCCCAGTGCATGCATCAGTTTCCAAAGCCCGGTAGATTTTGGAGTTGGTTGGAGTTGAGTCTCTGATAACCAACAAGTAAACCCAGAGTGGAGGCCTGAAGCTGGTGTTCCCATGGGACACAGAGGGTGTGTGCAGAAATTTCAGGATTACAGCAGGAACCCAGGAGCCACAGTAAGCAGAAGCGGGGAATTTATTTTGAAACCATGGAAGTAGTAGTTGCTCAGCCTCCTGTCTGACTCTCTGCCACCCCCATGGACTACAGCCCGCCAGACTCTTCCGTCCATGGGATTCTCCAGGCAAGAATACTGCAGTGGGTTGCCATTCCCTTCTCGACCCAAGGATTGAACCCAGGTCTCCTGTATTATAAGCAGATTCTTTACCATCTGAACCACCAGGGAAGCCCCATTACAACCATGGGGATGCTTGATGCTTTATAAACTCTAAGAGCAGGAATGTAGCCCATCTTAAGGATGCCTGGAACTGCAGAATAGAATGCCTTGAAGACTCCATTTGTCTTTTGATCTCTGATTTCCTCCCGGCTCAGCAACCCATCTCTCTCTGCTGCTCCGAAGACAAGGTGGGCAAAGATAGCTGCCTCAGAGTTCCCAAGTGGAGGGGGAGACTGCCTGCTTCCTCCAATTGCCAGGGAGGGAGCCTTGATTGACTGGTAGGATCAGGTGACTAGCCCTGGTGCAAAGTGGTTGGATCGTTTTTGAGCAGATATGGAGGCTGGTACCCACAAGGTCAAATTGTGGAGACAGTTAAGGGCATCACTGTCTTTTAACAGTTAATGGTTGATGCTTCTTCCTCCCCCAAAGAGGGTCGGCTTCAGCCTCTCCCCACTTGCCTGAGGCTTCTCTGTCCCCTGGACTTGCTGGTAGACCCCAGAATCAGCTGCCTCCGGCCAGTCCTGATGTTTAGGGGCAGTCACCCCGGCCTGAGACTAAAGCTCGCTGCGACATTGCTCTGCTCAGGCCGGGGTCTTAGACAGGCACCGGAAACTGGCCCTGAATGAGAAGCAGGGCTGGCGGTCAAGTGTGGCTTCCCGGAAGGTGGTCTGGCGCTCCGTGAACTCTGGGAAGAGACACTGGTGTTTGGTAACCGGGGGCCGCATGTGAGGGTGGGAGGGGGCCCTTGTGGGTGGGGCCGAGCTGAGGGGGGCCGCTGGGATGGGCCAGGCCCACACGGCACGTTGCTTTGGCCCCGCCTGCACCCGGGAGCCCACTGACCAGCGCCCACGTGCTCCTCCTGCTCTGAGGGTTCCATAAGTTTATCCTGGTGTTTTATTTTTTCAAACATAGAACGTTATAGAAACCCAGGAAGGCACGAAGAAGAAACCAGAGCTCAGAAACTACATATGTGAATATCTGAGGGTATATCCTTCTGGTATTTTAGTTTTGTTTTTTTCTTTAATGAACAGTTTGGGGGGTTGGCAAACAGAGGGTCACACGAAACGAACTGTCTTGAAACCTACTTTCCTCGCTCTGCCATGTTCTTAACGTGACCCGTGATGGCATCTCTACACATGTGGACGGAGGACACAGAAAAATAGCCACTTCGTTTGGTTCCCCGGGGGACCCTGAGGAGCTGGCGCCCCTCTGTGGGTTTCTCTTTTCCTTCTGATAAAATTATGGAACGTCTTCCTCGCCTCGCCTTTGTGCCCACCCCCCACCGTGGTCCCAGCAGCAGCAAGCCCGCTCCTGCATGTTCCCAGCACACAGGGGACCAGCACCTGGTCGCGTGTACCCACTGGGGTCACCCGGCTGGGTGGCTCCCTGGTGCCCGTCCACAGCTCAGATGCTGGCAGGCTGCCTGCACCCCCACTGCCTGCACCCAGGGCTGCCCGCAGCCTGTCTGCCAGCTCACCACCCTGTCTATCCCCTCTGCAGGCTCCCACCCCGCGATTGCAGGGAGAACCGCTGTGGAGCTGACCCAGCACAGAAAACCACCAGGTGACGTCAACACCCAGAGTCCAAACAATCATCAGTGGGGCTCCTTTCTGAACCCTTTGGGTGAAAAGCCCCTTCATAGCCATTAAAAGTTCCCTTTAGCCATAATTCTATAAGCCAGAAAAGATTAACCACCCCCCCCCCCCATTTTATAGGTGGGGAAACTGAGGCCAGAGCAGTCAAGAGTAGTTTGGAATTTTGGTTGCATTGGGCTACTCTCCAAGCTGGCTTCACAGGTGGTGCTAGTGGTAAAGAACCCACCTGCTGATGTAGGAGTCGTAAAAGATGCAGATTCGATCCCTGGGTCGGGAAGATCCCCTGGAGAAGCAAATGGCCAGCCACTCCAGTATTCTTGCCTGGAGAATCCCCATGGACAGAGGAGCCTGGTGGGCTACAGTCTATGGGGGTCGCAAAGAGTGGGACACAACTGAAGCAACTTAGCATGGACAGTATTCTCTGAGCAGAGCACATACATGGCAGAGGGCACGTGCCACAGATGGCCTGCATTGCTGCGGGCCCAGGAGACGTCAGGCCATACCCTCACTCGCTGACCCTGGAAACAAAAGGCACCTTCCTCCTGGAGCAGGAGCTGGTGGAGGGAAGAGGGGAGAGCCCTCTACGGCCCCGGGCTTGTGTGCTATTCTGTTATACTGGGGACGCTCTAGGATCTTGATACCTTCAGTGCCCATCGCCCCAACTCTCTGCTCTCCTAGGGTGACCTTGAGCAAAACTGCTGTCCGCGTGGACCGGGGCTGACATTGCACGTCCGTCTGCCAGGACCCCTGTGTCCAAACTCCGAGACATGGCGACCAACGGCAGCAAGGTGGCCGACGGGCAAATCTCCACGGAGGTCAGCGAGGTCCCCGTGGCCAATGACAAGCCCAAAACCCTGGTGGTCAAGGTGCAGAAAAAGGCGGCAGACCTTCCGGACCGGGACACGTGGAAGGGCCGCTTTGACTTCCTCATGTCCTGTGTGGGCTACGCCATCGGCCTGGGCAACGTCTGGAGGTTCCCGTATCTCTGCGGGAAAAATGGTGGTGGTAGGTGCTGGCCTGGCAACCTCCTGGTGGGGGCAAACCCCGTGGAGGCGTTTTATGGGGTGACCTGGGGGAAATGGGTCCCCTAAAGGCTCCGAGGGCTTCCCAGGTGGCGCTAGTGGTTAAGAATCTGGCTGCCAATGCAGAAGACGCAGGTTCCATCCCGGGGTCGGGAAGATCCCCTGGAGAAGCAAATGGCAACCCACTCCAGGATTCCTGCCTGGAGAACCCCATGGACAGAGGAGCCTGGGGGCGGGGGGCTACAGTCCATGGGGTCACAAAGAGCTGGACACGACTGGGCAACTAAACAACAACCAAGACTCCAATGAAGTGCCGGGCCCACTCCTGTTTCTCATCCTTTCCCGAAGAATTCCAAAGGGCGGTAGTCCTCTGTCAATGATACCAGAGTTCACCTCTAGATTCTGCAAAGTGCGGGGCCTTGGTTTTGAGCACAGGACGTCCTCAGGCCTTTCTCTGGCTTTGGGAGCTGCTTTGGTGGCAGAATATAAGGCAATCGTGGCAGGGACCCCAGGACACCAGCACCCCCAACTCCATGATGCTCCCTGTGACCGACCGGGTTTCCTGAAGCTCTGAGGCCGTGAGCAGCTCTCTTTTCCACCCCGCAGGGGCCTTCCTGATCCCCTACTTCCTGACGCTCATCTTCGCGGGGGTCCCCCTCTTCCTGTTGGAGTGCTCCCTGGGCCAGTACACGTCCATTGGGGGCCTGGGGGTGTGGAAGCTGGCCCCCATGTTCAAGGGTGAGTGTGCAGAGTGGGGCTGCGGGGTGTGGTCATGCTCCCGTTCCCCACATCTGGGCCCCAGACGGAGGGAGCTGTCGGGTCACGTCTGGACGAGAGGAGCCTTTGCTGGAGGCAGGTGACTGCCAGCGATGATGGTCAGGAGAAGCCCCAAGCCAGCGGCCCCAGCCCACGTCCGCCCGCCCTGTCCTGCGAGCTCATTGCCCCAGCAGGGGCTGAGTATGACTTCGTTCGCTTCCTCGCTCGGTGCCTGACGGACACGGGTGGACGCGTGGAGGGTCGTGCTTGCCTGGCTGACCTTGGCCCCTCTCCCCTCACCTGCCTCCAGCCCGGGCTGGGCCCCAGCGGCAAGTCCCGGCTCCCTCACCCGCCACGTGGGTGTGACCTCAGCCGAGTCCCTGCCTCGCTCCGGGGTCTAGAGAGATTGGAGATGGCGAGGAAAGTGGCAGCAGCGGCAGGAGCCGGGACGCCTCCTGTTAGCCCGCCACTGAATGCGTGTCCGCGGGCGCTCTGCTCCCAGGTGTGGGTCTTGCCGCAGCAGTGCTGTCCTTCTGGCTGAACATCTACTACATCGTCATCATCTCCTGGGCCATCTACTACCTGTACAACTCCTTCACCACGGTCAGTGGCCCCGTGGCCTGCCCCCCACCCCGAAGAGATCAGACCCAGCCCTCACCCCCATCCACTTACCACCATTCTGCCAACAGGCCCGTTCCTCTGGGTGGGGGCATGGTTTGTCTTCAGCTGCCCTTGTCTCTCCAAAAGTCATAGCATCGTTAGCGCATCTTATAGGGGCCTGGACAGCCTGGGTTCAAATCCTGACCCCTAGTGTATACCAGCTGTGCAGCTTCAGGAAAGAGACTGAACCTCTCTGAGCTACTGTGCCCTTGTGTACAAAATGGGCCTTAAAGTAAAACCTACCTCATATGATGGTACAAGGCTTAAGGAACACACGTGTAAAGTGTTTAGAACTGTACCCAGCAAAGAAGCAGGGTAAGTGTTTGCTGTTAACTTCCATGTGCAAGCCTCAGATGAGCGAGGTCACTTACTCAGGGTCACGTGGCTGGGAGGTAGCCCCAGGGTGGACATGGAAGACCTTATGGGATAGCTTGGAGAGCTGGTTTTCAAGAGTGTAAAGCTCTGATGCTGAGGAGCCGTGTGATCTTGAGCAGGCTGCTGCCCCTCTCTGATCTCTAAAATGGGGTGCACTGCATGACCAGCGCCTGGCAGCTTCGGGGAAGGGGAGGTGGCATGCTGGTGTGAGGAGGCTCAGGGAACGTGGGGGTGCACGGGATGTCCTGGGGCCGCTGCTGTCAGCTCCTGGGGCTCATGGGGCTTGTCTGTGCGGCCGTGTCTTTGCAGACGCTGCCGTGGAAGCAGTGTGGCAACTCCTGGAACACAGACCGCTGCTTCTCCAACTACAGCGCCATCAACACCACCAACATGACCAGCGCCGTGGTGGAGTTCTGGGAGTGAGTGTGGGGGCTGTCCACGAGGTTGGGGGGGTGTCACTCGGGAAGAACAACACTGAGAACAACTGAGCTATTCGCTGCAAGCAGGAAGGTGACATGATCAGACATTAGAAGGCTCCCCGGGGCTGGAGTGGGGAGCAGAAGAGGGGAGGGGTCTTGCTGGATGCAGACACCCAGGTGAGCCGTCCTGGCGGCTGAATGAAGCTGCTGGCAGGACGCTTGGGCACACAGCACTTTGTCCCCATTAGTTTAACTGGCATGCAGTCTCTGCCCAGCTCCTGGAGCCCAGTGATCAGAGTTGTCAGCTGCATCACGGAGAAAGCTATCACCTGTGTCCACGCCCTGGGCACCCCCAGGTCACTCCAGCCCCCGCCAGCCCCACGTGACTTTGTCTTCCCTCCCGTGTTGCCCCAGGCGCAACATGCATCAGATGACAGACGGGCTGGATAAGCCAGGTCAGATCCGCTGGCCCCTGGCCATCACCCTGGCCATCGCCTGGATCCTGGTGTATTTCTGTATCTGGAAGGGTGTTGGCTGGACTGGAAAGGTAAGGGGTCTGCACAGTGGGGCCCTGCGGGGGATGGGTTTTCAGAGGGGCTCTCTGCACTGGGTGACGAGTCAGCTCCAGGGAACCTCACCCAGCTCTGAGTTAAGCAGGTCCCTTCATGGTCTGTGCCGCCTCGGTTTCCTCTCCTGTAGAATGGGAATAACAACATTACCTTCCTTCTGGGAAGATGTCAGGATTCAGGGAGACAGTGCGTGTCATGCTCTTAGCACAGTGCCAGGGTCTCTCGAGATTCCCCTGGGCTGGGCAGAGCCATCGCAAAACAGGGTAGATGTGGCTCCTGGACCATCGGCTGGTGGGACCTCCTGAGGGACTATTTTGTACAAGTAGAAATCACAGTGTTAGGAGACAACTGAACAGCATTCAGTAAACAACACAAGAAACAAAGTGGTTTGTACTGTGTGTTTTTTAACTTTAAACATGTTAATTGAAAAGGCAGGCATAGAATTGAGCCTCATTTGTAGGAAAATGAATCATATATGCAAAGCCTCACATTAAAATATTAACATCAATGCACTTATGTATTTGTTGGGTACTTATTGAGTGTCTACTATATACCATGGACATTCTAGGCACTGGGAAAGCAAGAGATGTGAACACAAGCCCTGTCCCTCATGTAACTTCTATTCTATGGACTGTTGAAAGGAACTTTAATTATGTGTGTGTGTTCATGTGTAATTTAAAAATTTCCTCATCAAACATGTATTACTTGAATACTTTAAATGAAAATTTAAAAACTGGAGGGATAGGGAAAGGGAAGACATGGGTGCTGACTTATTTGATTCGGATACCAAGGAGGGGCTTCAGAAAGGTAGCCATTCAGAGCAGGTTAGGAATCCAGGAAGGCTTCCTGGAGGAAGATGAACCGGAACCAAGCCCAGAGCCACAGCAGGTATGGTTGTAGGTAAAGTGGGGAGGGGGAGAGTCTGGGTGTGCTGGAGGGGTGTGACCCTTCGCCCCCTTTCCTCCCAGGTGGTCTACTTCTCCGCCACCTATCCCTACATCATGCTGATCATCCTGTTCTTCCGTGGAGTGACGCTGCCCGGAGCCAAGGAGGGCATCCTCTTCTATATCACGCCCAACTTCCGCAAGCTGTCGGACTCCGAGGTGAGCGATTCTCCTGGCCTCACCTCCTGGCCTTCCTGGAGGGCCTGCACTGAGTTACGAGCACACACAAGTCCCGAGTCCCCATACCAGCTTTAGGGTAGGTTATCGCACGTCTCCAGGAAAAGACCCTGATGCTGGGAAAGACTGAACGCAACAGGAGAAGGGGGAGGCAGCAGATGAGACGGTTAGATAGAATCACCCACTCAGTGGGCGTGAATTTGAGCCAACTCTGGGAGATGGTGGAGGACAGAGGAGCCTGGCGTGCTGTAGTCCACGGGGTCGCAGAGTCGGACGTGACTTGGCGGCTGAACAGCAACATCGCATGTCTCCACTGTCTTTTGTAAACTCGGGTGCTGCCTGGTAGAGGCGATTAGTGTAAAAGGTCTTGGGGTGCTCTGGCTGTGATTCTAATTTTGACTATTTTTTAAATCATTCTGCCTGCAGGTGTGGCTGGATGCGGCCACCCAGATCTTCTTCTCCTACGGACTGGGCCTGGGATCCCTGATCGCTCTCGGAAGCTACAACTCTTTCCACAACAACGTCTACAGGTGAACCCCATGGCCACGCCCACCCGTGGCCACACCCTCTGCCTCGGCCACGCCCCTCCATGGCCACGCCCCTCCCCTGGCCCTCCACCCATCTCTGAGCAGGCACCTTCTGGCCACTGCTAGTTCTGCAGCTGCCCTGGTGGTTGGGGGCGGGCACACCAGTAGCTCTGTTCCCAGCTACCCTCGTCCCCTGGTCACTCCATAGCCACTGCCCACTGGGTCACCCTCCACCAGCCCCACCCTTCCTGACCCCGCCCTGCCCTCTCTGCAGGGACTCCATCATCGTTTGCTGCATCAACTCCTGCACCAGCATGTTCGCTGGATTCGTGATCTTCTCCATCGTGGGCTTCATGGCCCACGTCACCAAGAGGTCCATTGCTGACGTGGCGGCCTCAGGTCAGCACCTGCACCGGCGAGGGTTGCGGGGAGGGAATAACCGCACAGGCTTTGCCGTCTTCCTCGCCATCACCACCGCGGCCGCCCCGCCGGGCTCACTGGCATCGAGTGTCCCTACCCCGCCGCCCTCCATGCAGCGGTGCAAGGACGGGAACCCCCCGGGCACACGGCAGAGGCTCAGAGAGGCACCGTGACTGTCCATTCCCTTTGTGGAGAGCTGGGCAGGTCGTGTGGAAAGAGCATTATTCACTGAGGTCCTCATCTCCCCTGCCCATGGGGGGAGCGTCCTAACTGCCCCCTTTCCAAAGCCAGATCCCAGGGAGGTTACAATCTCCTTGTTCCAAGGTTTTCCTTGATCTCCTGAATAGTGGCCCCACCCTGCCCCACTGCCAGACCCTCAGACACAAACTCCTGAACTCCTTGAGCCTTATACCCTGTGTTCCCATCACAGCAAAGGGTTCTGGTGTCCAGTGCCCAGGCCAGACCCCAGCAGCATCCTGGGGCTTCCCTCATCGTCCCTCACAAACCGGCCAAAACCAGGAGCTGCCACTCTGCCTCCCGAGTGTCTCTGCAGCTGGCCCCCTCTCTGCACCTGGAACTCCCACACCGCTGGCCAGGCACCTGCCGTCGCTCATCTCATCTCACTGGTCCCCTTGCCTCCGAACCCCACCCGGTAACCCCCTGCCTCCCTCCCAGCCCCATCCCACACAGTTTCTTTGTGTGGAAAGGGAGGCTGACAACACTCTCTGAAAAGATGACTCTGAACGTGAGGTGAGCTGAAGCTTAGGCGGCAGGTGTGCTGGGGCGGCCGCGGGCGCTCAGGGCCTCGTGTTTTCTCCTCTTCTGCCTCTCCCTGCACAGGCCCCGGCCTGGCGTTCCTGGCATACCCGGAGGCCGTCACCCAGCTGCCCATCTCTCCCCTCTGGGCCATCCTCTTCTTCTCCATGCTGCTCATGCTGGGCATTGACAGCCAGGTGAGGACGCTGTCCCTGGCACCTTGAGGAGCCCCTCCCAGCCTCCCGGGTCCAGGAACAAGCCAGGAGAGCAGCCCACTGTCTTAGGTCCCCGGGAACATGGCCACGAGTTTCAGACCCCCTAGAATATTCCAGCGTGTGAGATGTTAGGGATAGGTCAGCCACCTTGCCCAGTTTCCAGATGGGGAAACTGATGCCCAGAGGGAAGGCCCTCTTCTGAGGTCACGGAGGGAGGTGGCGGGAGAGTCAGGCCTGGATCCCAGGCTCTCCTGGCCCTGCCAGGCCCGAGGGTCAGGCTTTGGTTGGGGTTGCGGGGTGGGGGCTGGAGCTGCCCGGGTGGCTGACCTCCGCCCCCCCGCAGTTCTGCACGGTGGAGGGCTTCATCACCGCACTGGTGGACGAGTACCCCAGGCTGCTCCGCAACCGCCGGGAGCTGTTCATCGCCGCCGTCTGCCTGGTCTCCTACCTGATCGGCCTGTCCAACATCACCCAGGTGGGCGCGTGGCACGCCTCTGCCGCTGCTGCTGCCTGGGGCCCTCGGCAGGCCCGGTGTGCCCCCTCTCATGTGTCCGCTGAGCACCGTCTCTGTGCCAGGCCCCAAGCCATGACTCAGACAGGTTTCCTGCCTTCAAGGGGCTCCCAGGCTGGTGGGAGATGCAGACGCTGAGGGGGAAATGAGAACACAGCCTCCCCAACCTGACGTGGGGCCCCAGTGACTGCTTCCTGGTGGAGGAAATGCAGGGCTGAGCCTGAAAGACTCACAGAGTTAACGCGGGGAGTCAGGTTGGAGCTGGGCCTTGGAGGCTGATGCTCTCCCTTCCTTTCATTTCCACCTTTCTGTTTCTATCCGGAGAGTGAGCAGGCCTCTCTGCATTCAGAGGCTTCCGAGGCACTTCCCTGGTGGTCCGCTGGCTAGGATCTGAGCTCCCAGTGCAGGGGGCCCCGGGTTCCAGCCCTGGTCAGGGAACTAGATCCTGAGCACTACACCTGAGGGCCCCACGTGCCTCAGTTAAACTAAGACCTAGCACAGCCAAACACAGAAATAGAATTGTTTTTTTAAAGAAAGAGCTTCCCGGTCTAGTTGGAAGACAGACACACAACTGAGGAATTACACGATAAATACAAGTGAGCCTGAAGCTGTGAACCCAGCCCCGTGGGTCTGATCTATGATCCGCCGAGCCGTCCCTGATCCAGACGCCGTTCAGCCGCAGGTTTCTTGTTCCTCTGTTACTCTGTTCTCCGTCGTTGCTCACCAGCTGCTGTGGGTCTGGCGTGACCCTGCAGATTCTGCAGTTAACGTGGCAGAACAAGACAGGAGAGTGGACAGAGAATGAGCAGCGGGGCGGGAGGGACGCCGCCTGGGACAGAGTAGTCAGGGAGCGGCAGCTGAGCGGGAACTCACTGGCGAGGGAGAGCCAGCCAGGGGAGAGGTCTCGCCAGGGGAGCGGTCTTGCCAGGGGAGAGGTCTCGCCAGGGGAGACCTCCACAGCAGGTGCAGAGGCCCCGGGGCGGGGAATGGACTCGGCGAGTGTGGGGGACAGGAGGAAGGCCAGTGTGGAGGTGACGGAGTCGGGGGCAGGTAGTGGGTGCAGAGCCAGACGGGGCAGGACGTTCCAAATACGTTTTGGATTTTCTGTATCTTTTTATATGTTGCATTGCGGTCTTATTTAAGTTATGGAAGAGCTTTTGGGGGGAGACATGACTTGTTTGACATGGTGAACATGCGGCTCGGGGGACTAGCTCCTCTTTCTGCCCTCCAGCCTTCCCAGAAATGGGGTGTTTGCATCCGCCACTCAGACACATTATTCCTGGTCCCCAGAGTCCACGCCCACATCCTTGCAGGGCCGCAAGGCCCCCTGCCCTTCCTCTGATCTACTGTCAGGCCTTCTTGCCGCAGGGTAGCCTAACCCCAACCTGCACAGCCTGTGTTGAGGCTGAATTGAATGCACTGGACCCCAGGGTAAGTGGACCCATTCTCCCCTCTTCTCCTCTTGCAGGGGGGCATTTATGTCTTCAAACTCTTCGATTACTACTCCGCCAGCGGCATGAGCCTGCTGTTCCTTGTGTTCTTTGAATGTGTCTCCATTTCCTGGTTTTATGGTAAGCACCAGCCCCTCCTCCTCCATTCATTCATCCATCCATCCAGTCATCCTTTCTCCACTCATCATTCTGCAAATACAGTTTGAACACCAGGCCTTTTCCATACAGTAACTTATTTGGTCCTCACAGCAATTCAATGAAGTTAGCATAGGACGTCCCATGTTTAGAAAATACCCTAGCTGAAACTCCAATACTTTGGCAACCTGATGCGAAGAGCTGACTCGTTGGGAAAGCCCCTGATGCTGGGAAAGATTGAAGGCAGAAGGAGAAGGGGACGACAGAGGATGAGATGGTTGGATGGCATCACCAACTCGATGGACATGAGTTTGGGTAAACTCCGGGAGAGTTGGACATGACTGGGCGACTGAACTGAACTGAACTGAACTCTGAGTTAAACTCCTTTAAAGTGGGAGCCAACATTTCTTCATAAATTTGGGGATCAAAGATTATTTGAAATTGTATCTAGAAAAAGAAAAGCAAAACTACAAAAAGTTCTAAAGTAGAATATTTTTTAAAAGCTAAACTATAATTAAAAGCGTGCAGTGTTTTAGAACAGTAGTCATGTGCGGTTAAGAGAGCTAGGCCATAAAGAAGGCTGAGCACCTTTCAAGTTGCTTTTCAAGCTGCAGTACCGGAGAAGACGCTTGAGAGCCCCTTGGACTGCAAAGAGATCAAACCAGTCAATCCTAAAGGAAATCAACCCTGAGTATTCGTTGGAAGGACTGACGCTGAAGTTGAAGCTCCAATACCTTGGCCACCTGATACGAAGAGCCAACTACTCATTGGAAAAGACCTTGATGTTGGGAAAGATCGAGGGCAGGAGGAGAAGGGGGTGACAGAGTATTAGAAGGTTAGATAGCATCACCGACTCAATGAATGTGAATTTGAGCAAACTCCAGGAGATAGTGAAGGACAGGGGAGCCTGCTACAATCTATGGGGATGCAAAGAGTCAGACGTGACTTAGCGACTGAACAACGGCAATAATTATAGAACAAAGAATGCAGGGCATGGTGATTTTTGTTTGTTGATTCTGTGGCCTGAGTTTCTAGACTCAACTGCCTGATAGTGAAAACGCTGTCCTTTCGGGCACTTTGGTTGTCACAGCAAGCTGGTGGTTTTGGAAGAAGTGTTCTCCAGGGTCCCTTGGGGTCCCTGTAGCCCTGCCCCCTCACCCTCCTCATCATTCTCCCTTCTTGCTCTCCACCTGGTCTGACCCTCCCGGGTCCTCATTCTCAATGACTTTAGTCTGAGCAGCGCCCAGTGTCACTCTGCGAACTTCAGGACCTCTGCAGGTTCTTTCTGCATGACTGGCAGGTCTTCATGCAGTCTTACCAGCAGCCACTCATGCAACAGATCAGCAGGGAAAACCTCCTTTGCCCAGCAAAGCTTCGAAGGCGTTGCTGGGAGAGATGTTGAGTGAGAGGGACCTGAGGCTGGGGGGGCTGCTTCCTGTAGGTACATCCTCGTGGTGGTAGATGGTCTCACCTTCAGGTGACTGCTCCATTTGCCGGGGGTGGGGGTGGGGGGGCTTTGGTTATTGAGCACTTAGCTAACGAGGACTCCCTACCCTGGAGCATTCGCCCTGTGTTACGGACGAGGAAACTGAGGCTCAGGGAGGTTAGGCGACTTGGCTGTGGCCGCGGTGTGAGGAAGCAGCAGGTCGGGGCCTTGAGCCCACTGCGCTCTCATCCCTCCTGCTCTCGTCCCAACTGTCACAGGCGTCAACCGGTTCTATGACAACATCCAAGAGATGGTCGGCTCCAGGCCCTGCATCTGGTGGAAGCTCTGTTGGTCCTTCTTCACCCCCATCATTGTGGCGGTAAGGGCAGGGCCAGGCTGGACCCTGGGGTGACTCGGGGCCAGAGAGAAGCTTCCGGAGCCAAAGGCAGGTGGAAGAGCCCCAGGCCTCTATTCCCTAGGAATACTGCTCTCTCCCATCTGTGCTGAGCACTTCCTCTGTTCCCTGGAGTCTTCACGAACCTCAGCACAGTAGCTGTCTCTGCCTCACCTCACTGCTGCGGTGGCCGGGGCTCACCAGCCGGCCTCACCCAGTGGGCAGGTGCTGTCCTCAAACCGTGTTGGCCTGATTCTGAAGCCAAACCATCCACGTGGGGAGGCCCCGCATTCTCAGCGTCCCTCATTCCCTCCTGCAAGGGGGAACTAAGGCAGGAACCGGCCTGGGAGGGACCACCCAGGTCCTTGCAGTGGGCCTGGGCCACTGTATATATTGTGTCCAGCACAAGGGCACCCAGCCAACGGCAGGCTGGGGGCGACCTCCCACCCTTGTTCTGGTTACCTGGGACAAAAGGATGCCTTTTGCAATTGGTCCTCCCGGAGGAACCACCTTTTTCTGTTGGTTCTTCCAGAGAGGGCACCTTTTTCTTATTGGCTCTCCCAGAAGGGAGGCCCTTTTCTGTTGGCTGTCACAGAGAAGGCACCTTTTATTATTGGTCCTCTCAGAGATGGTGGCTTCTTCTGTCTACACAAAGCTACCTTATATGCTCGCAGTGGCCCTGGATGCAGGATTCCCAAGGTGCTGGGCCCCTGTCTGCTCCAGGGCAGGGGTGGAGCGCTGTGGCCCTACCATCTACAGGGCCTAAGGAAGGGCCTTGGCAATCCAGTCTGGGTGACCGCCTGCCCCTCCCTCTCTCCCCCTCCCCAGGGTGTGTTCATTTTCAGTGCTGTGCAGATGACCCCGCTCACGATGGGGAGCTACATCTTCCCCAAGTGGGGCCAGGGCGTGGGCTGGCTCATGGCCCTGTCTTCCATGGTCCTCATCCCCGGATACATGGCCTACATGTTCCTCACCTTAAAGGGCTCCCTGAAGCAGGTAAGCCCGTTCCTTGCCCTTCCTGTCGCTGGCCCCTTCTCTTCTGTGCTGAGCACCACCCCTGCCCTTGTGAGCGCAGTCTAGCTGGGGAGAGGACAGGTCAATAGCCAATGACAGTAGAGTGTCAGAGGTCACGACTGGGGTGAAGCAGGGAGCCGGGTTAGCCCCGCCCGCACTGAGGAGGATTAGAGAGGCTTTCTGAAGGAGGGGACAACAAAGAAAAGGCCTAAGGACAAACCACACTGAAAAGTAGAAGTAGGAAGGAAAGAACAAACGAACTGCTTTACAAAACAGAAAGGGATCTACAGACATAGAAAAGAAACTTACCAAAGGGAAAGGAGATAAGGGAGGAGTACGTTAGGAAGCTGGGGTTAGCATACATGCAGTGATACACATAGAGCAGGCAAGGAGGACCTCCTGGAGAGCCCAGGAAACACTGCTCAGTGGTTTGTAATAACCTATAAGAGGACCAAATCTGAAAAGGATAGATAAACGATCGAAGCAGAGAGAACGTCCCTGGAAGAGGGTAGGGAGCATGTGCAAAGGCCCAGGGGTATAAACTGATCAGTGAGGCTGGCAGGCAGCGTGGGGAGGCATGCAGGGAGGTGAGAGATGAGGCTGGGAATGTAAGAAGGTTGGCCCAGATCATGAAGGGCTTGGGAAACCAGGACAAGAACTTTGGACTTTATCCTGAGGGTTGTGCAGGGCCGTTGAGGATCAGGTGAAGGGTGGAATCAGATGTGTTAAGAGCTTAACTCTAGACCTCATGAAAGGCATGCTATCCCCAGCGGGGGCCCCCTAGCACATGCTGGGTCCATAGCCGCTCTTTGTTAAATTATATTGAATCCTCGAGGGAACAAGGCTGTGCTGGAGGTCCAGGGGCTGAGACATTGATGGAGTAAGTGTGGGCTGGGGGATTCACTGAGGATGGATGCAGGGCCACAGCTGGGGAGGACCTGGATCCACGCTTCTTAACCTGACTTCCCACCAAGAGGTACCTGCCAGACCCACTCAGAGCCGGCAGGAGGGGCTGCAGGTCTGCAGCACGGGGAAGATGCGGCAGGAAGCCTCTTCTCCACCCCTTGCAGTCAGGTATTACCAGAGCAGGGCCCTTACCGCCTTTTCTTCCGACTCCACATCCAAGGCTTTTGTTTCCCACGATCCTCTACTAAGTCTCAAAAGGTAGTCGGGTCTCAGAGTGGCAGAGAGCACAGCCTGTACAGAGGCCTCGCGGTGGGAAACGGGAAGGCTCGTCCGAGGACAGATGCTGATGGGGTCGGATGGGGGCAGGGCGTGCAGAGAAGGTGGATGCGGGTCACCGCTTCAGCAGACACGCACTGAACAGTCGCTATGTGCCAGACACCACTGTCGGTGCCGGGGACTCAGCCCTGAGCCCCAGTCCTGGGCCAACCAGAAGCCAGCCTCCCGCCATCCTAGGGAATCCCTCTGCCGCCCACAGCGCATCCAGGTTATGATCCAGCCGAGTGAAGACATTGTGCGCCCGGAGAACGGTCCGGAGCAGTCCCAGGCCGGCGGCTCAGCCAGCAAGGAGGCCTACATCTAGGGGTGCGGGGCGGCTCGCCCACCCACGCTCTCACCCCCCGCCCCGGCTGCACGTGACCACCACTTGAAGTCTGAAGATACCGTCTATCAACCTACCTCGAGTGGCGAGTCCAGACACCATCGCCAGGCAGAGAGGGAGGTGGGGACAGTCACACCCCCGGGGTGGGGGGCTCCCGCCGTGGGAGGAGTAGATGCTCGCGGGCTGGTGACCTTTATAACCCGGCCTCCCCCCTCCCCCGTCAGCATCGGCTCTACGGGCCGCTGTAATAGATCTTTTTTACTACCCCGCCGGCCAGGGAGAGGCGGCGAGACCGTGCGCTCCTGGCTTCTAGTTTTAATTCCCGACTGTTCTCTTACTGCCGAAACCCATGACTGTTATCTCCGGCTTGGCAGGAGTTGGGTTCTGCCGGGAATGCTGTTCTGCGCGCGTGAGAAGGGTATTTTCTGTATAATGGGCATTTCCAGGGAGAGCTCACCTTTAATAAGAGCAGGGAGCCAGCGCTTTCGTGGTGTTTTTCTCCTCCCGAGGCAGCTTGACAGCCCCGCCCACCCCTGCAGGTTCGTCAGCATTCCCAGAGCTGCTTTCTCAAGCAGTCGATCCAGTAACCTGTTTCCCACCCAGCTGAACGGGCATCTCTGCACTAAGGCCCCTACTTCCCCACTCACCCCCGCAACCCGCCCCGCTCCACACTCCTCGCCAGGCCATTCTGAGGGCGCCTGGCCCAGCAGGATCCTTCCAGACAAAGCCCCTGCTCCTCGGGAAACTGCTGCAAAGCACAATTGACTTTTTTAACCACCATTGGCGGTGGAGGGGCTCTGATCCCGCCGGAGAAGTTCCCTAACCGGGAGCCTTTTCTTAGGCCAGCCTGCTTTGCAGAGCACAGAGCCGTCCATGGGAAGTGAAGGTGAGGCCCTGTGCTTGACTGCAAGGTGGATCGAGTGGTCTGAACTGTCTCCTTCTTGAACCGTCTCACCCCTTACAGCCACCCCAGTCACGCCTGCTGCCCTCTCCCCTCCTCTGAAATTCCCCAGTGGGCATCTCCTCGCTGCCACTAAAACCCACCAGCCCAGTAATCAAGGGGCTGGTGTTAATCCAGACCCCCTCCCCAAGTGCTTCCGAGATTAAAACTGCTTCATCGGGAGGTGGTGTGTGTGCATTTCCAGAACTGGGCTCCACGGTGGTGATGGTGGTGGCGATGGTGGCAGATCCAGTGAAGACAGTTCCTTGCAAGCTCCAGCAACTCAGCAGCTTCTCCTTTGCTGGGAACATGGGTCCCCATGTAGCAAGTTGTACGTTGTGCCCTGTACTCCTTAGCTAGTTAAACTCACAAGCTGTGTTTTACAACTAATCCTTAATAACTATGGTAAATAACTGTGACTGTGGGTTTTTTAAAATCTGTCATCCTCATCCAGAAGTGACCAGCATACCAGTTCTTGCAATAAGGTATTACCCTCAGAATATTAAGCACATTCTTGTAGAAAAAAAGTTCGTGTATGCATAGCAACGCACACATATGTACATTCATCCTCACGTGTGGTACCTAGGGTCTCATCTGATATTGTGTAGGAAATCCACAAGCTTTTCCTGAAGTCATCTGTAAAATAGTCTCATCACTAAGGCATCCCAAATGCCAACTGGTGAATCCAGGATCAAAATGCATATGTATCGTTAAATTATAGGGTTTAGAACAAAAGGAACCCTTCTCTGTGTCTCATGGTCCCACCCCCTCAGCCTTGGCGTGAATTCCTTTAAAATAAGGGCAGGAAGACTTCTAACTTTCTCTTTGTTCTTCATTCTGAAACTAAGAACAAGTCTTTCAAAGACAAATGCAGCGTATTTAATAATGTTTGTAAGCAAATCTAGTGAGATGTTTGGCAAGAAATCCCTTAACAGATTTCCATCCAAACCTACATATATAGCACAATATTATGTGTCGTACAATTACTGTGAGAACTGTGAATACGTGTAACTTTTTTTAGTATTTGCCCTGGGGAGGGAAAGATATTGTACTATCATATATGCTTTTTTTTTGCAATAAGGGTTTATTCTCAGAACACCAAGTAAATCTATCTCTATATTAAAAAATATATGTAATATATACATATTCAAACTATATACAGAGCCTGTTTTAAAAAAAATTACAGTATTTAGTAAAATGATCTGTTCTATGGACCAAATGTAAAATATTTATAAATGAAGATGCATTTTAAATGTCTATAAATGGTGTTATAACTAGAGCACGGGCGTTATGTACGTTTCTAAGAATATAGAGGAAAAAATAATAAAGGTTCTATGATATACAATGTTAGACCTTCAATTCTTGGAGGTGGGGGCACAATAGCCTCTTTCATCAGAGCAATGATAGACACACACAGAAAACATTAAAATATTTTTCCCCAACAGAGAGAGATTTGGGCTCAAAATCGAGGGACATGGAGCTGGACTTCCCCCAGAGTCTGGGAATGCTTCTGAGCCACATAAGGGAGGTGGTTTCACTGTTGTAAAACTATAAGGCGGTCAACTAAATCCAGGTCTAAAGCTAGCATAAAAGGGGCAGACTTAGCAGCACTCATTCTCTTGTGACTCATTCCTCAAAATATTTAAAATCATATTGAAAATTTGAATTCTACAGAGACGTTTTCAAATGACTCAACAATCACCCAGATTCACCAGCTTTTGTCTATTGTCACTTTCAAGTCTGTCTGTCCATCAGGGTTCGTCTGGGAAGCAGAAACACTCTGAGTGGTACGGGGTAAGGGATTTATTATAGGAACAAGCCTTTTACAGTTGCGAGAGAAAGAAGGGAGTAAGGATCTAGGCGAGCTGGGAGATCAGAGGATAGTCCCTAATGAGAAGAGGTAGGAGTGGGCCTAATACACATTAACGCCTAGCCTTTCTCATGGAGAAAGTTGGCTGCCAGCCACACTGTATAGAAGACCCCAAGAACCCAAGTTCAGGGACGTTTTATAAGCCAACCGGCCTATCCTCTTCAAAAATGTCAAGGTCATTAAAGGCACAACGGAGGAATTTTTCAGATAAAGGAAACATGACTACTGAACGCAATGCCTCCTCCCCAATTAGACACTGGGCCAGAGGGAAAAAAACTTTTATTCTTTTGTTACAAAGGGCATTAGTGGGACACTAGGTGAAATTTTCATGATCTAAATATTTGAATAAGGTTAGATGATAATATTGTGTCAATGTGAATTTCCTGATTTTGATTTGCTTTGTGGATACATACAAGAATATCCTTGCTTTTAGGAAACATGCTGAAATACTCAGGAGTGAAGGAATACCTTGTCTACAATTTATTCTCCAATGACTGGGGAAAAAGAATAAGTTACACATATATGGTATGTGCATGTGTGTTTTGTGTGTGTGTCGAGTGGGAAGGAGATGAGGAAACAGGCACACATGAAGAAAGACCACCTGAGAAGTCTGGGGGAAGGTTGTACACAAATTATACTAGTTTTGAAACTTCTCAGTGAAGTTATTTAAACAATCGAGGAAGACCGGGGTGTCGCCTTCATTTGAAGAGAGCTGTATGGGGCTGCGGGGATGGGAGTTCCTGCAAGGCTGAGGGGTGGACTGAGGCACACAGGCTTTGGTTTGTACCAGAACCACCCCTCACTCTCACACTCCTACCCCCCTACCTGTCCCTTTTCTTCTGAAAAGCCCTCCTTCAAGTCTCAGCCCACAAGTCACCTCCTTGGTTGCTAACAGGCTCACACATCCAGACTGCATGTGTGCGTGTGTGTTTCGGGGGGCCCTCCTTGCTGTCAGAGCTGCCGAGCGAAGTCAGCCCCTTTTTGCTCACTCAGGCTCTCCCACTGCGGCTGGAAGGGAGTGGCTGTGCCTCATGGGTCTTTGGGCGGCCAGGACTGGCACAAAATTTATCACAGGCCAGTGCTCAAAAGAGTTCCGCTTTTAGTTTCTGATTCTTGAAATTCAGCATTTCATGATACACCCTAGCTATTAATAACTAAACCCTGCTTAACTCCTGGGGCTTCCCAGGTGGTGCTAGAGGTAAAGAACCGCCTGCCAATGCAGGAGACATAAGAGATGTGAGTTTGATCCCCTGGAGGAGGGCATGGCACCCCACTCCAGTATTCTTGCCTGGAGAATCCCATGGACAGAGGAGCCTGGCGGGCTACAGTGCATAGGGTCACACGGGGTCGGACACGACTGAAGCAAATTAGCATGCACACCTGCCTAACCTCTCTCTCATTAGTTCCCGCAAACCTGTAAGCTAGTGGTACCGACCTGACCATTTTGCTCGGGTTCCCTAAAAGGGTTCTCCTGCCTGGTGGTGTTCAAGTTGATTAAACAAGGGCGAGTTTGGTTCAGAAGCAGGAGAAAGCTTATTTCTTCCAGCAAAGAATGGAGAGGTGTGAACTTGCTCTAGAGCACAGGCTTGCTTGTGCAGACAGGCCATCGGCGGGGTTGCCTGATGGTGATCTTGGCTCGCTTCTGCACACGGCCTGCAAAGCCACTGAGGTGTTGGCCCCACGGCATTTTCAAGCAGGAACTTGGTTCTAAGGAGTGCAAAGCCCCGGGTGTGAAGCCACACGGTACAGAGCTGGCATCCTCTGGGCCAATGAAGCTAGACTGCCCGCACAGGAAAGCGAACGGTTAGACTTGATTTTATCACCCAGATTCTACTTTCATTTCCTGGGAGTTGTTAATGGGCTTTGCTGGTGACACACCCCTGCTCCAATCCTGCGCCTCACTGTCGGGGGGCGCTAGCCCGCCGCCGTCTGTGACTGCGGCTTGTGGGTGTGGGGTGTCGTCAGAGCCCCCTGGAGGGGCGGAATGCTCCCCGGCAGCCTGTATGTATATCTGGTTGCCCCCAGGCCTAGACCCTGATTGTTCGCATCCCTGAGCCACTCCCGTTTGTCTAACCTTTTGGAGACAAAGAACCCCAGACAGTGTAAAGTTCCAAAAGGCCCGAATATTAACAAGAGGACAGGGCTCACCAGTCAAGTATGTGCTGCGAACGGCGGGTCTCCGGGTCCTCGGCCTGTGGGTCAGGGCGAGAGGGCCCTGGCGTCCAGGCCCTGCCGCGGCTGAGTCTCCCCTGTCATGCTTTGGTGGTGGTTTCACGGAAGAGAAGCTTCAGGTAAGAGGGAGCTTCCCACAGATAGTCAAGGGGTCACTGCCCCAGGTTGCCCCTGCAGAGGTGAGGGCTTGGGGTTCTCTTCCCTTGAGTGCGAGGCACGCATGGAGGGGTCCCTGTGACTTCCAGTCAGAAGGATGGTTAGGGTTGCCCGGTGGGGCCCGTTCCCTTAGGGGTGAGCTGGACTTGGCAGCCACTGGTTTGCCAGGATTTTAGAGGCACTTATCCCTAGGATAAGTCCCTCAGGTCTGAATGGGCCTTATGTGTGGGCCTCTGGTGGGTTTTGTGCTAAGGTTGTTACTTTTCATGCTGAAAGTTACCACATCCTCAACTAATCAATTCAGCCCCAGTGGACCGGTGGTAAAGAATCCGCCCACAATGCAGGAGACTTAGGTTCCATCTCTGGGACAGGAAGATCCCCTGGAGGACGAACCACTCCAGTGGGTTCGTTCCAGTGGGTTCGTTCCAGTGGGACGAAAAGTTCGTCCTTTTCGCCTTTTCCCCTCTCTCATAAAACCCCTCCCGTCTGTGAACCATTACTCTTTGGGGTTTGGGAGAGGCTGACCTCTTAGATTTGGGGCTACATACTTACCATGTAAGTATGTACTAACGGGAGGCAACCCACTCCAGTATCCTTGCCTGGAAAATCCCATAGACAGAGCCTGGCAGGCTGCAGTCCATGGGGTCGCAAGGAGTTGGACATGACTGAGCGGCTTAGCACACACACAGACAACAAGCCAGTTACATGGGGTTTCGCTCACATAGTGAGTTCCTTCTTCATAGTGAGACCCTCCTTCATGGTTTGATGAGCCGCAGTTTGGGGAAAGAAGTATTGCCCATGTTCACTAACTAGACACCCCCGGATCTCTGTTGAAGCCCCATTTGGGGCTTTGTCTAAATCTTCCTTTGTGTCCCTGGGGAGTAATTAGATGGGTCTGGCCTTTGAGGTGTGAGGGGCGGTTGCCAGGTTTCCGGCTCCAGGGCCTCCCTTTGGCAGGTGGGTCCACCTTGCTGTTTCATTTTATTAATTCTGCGTCTCCCTGTTGGAGACTCCCGCAGTGGATCGCTGCCACATGATTTTTGGAAGCTGTACTAGTTCTCAGAGCTTCAATAGGCGTAAGCAAGGGTTCACTGTTTATACTCTGCAGTAAGCATACCTCTTTTCTTACAAATAGCCGTGTGTGTGTGTGTGTGTGTGTACAGGATGGTATATACATTCTGGGAATCTGTAAAGATTTAAGACCTTCCCTTCCCCAAGCTTCTGAGGCTCAGGTGAGGGCTGGCAGCGTAGCCTTTTGAGCAAAATCCCTGGGGTAGGCTTCTTGCTTCTGTAACTTCAGTCTGGGCGGTCACCTTTTCACCTTTTCCCCTCTCTCTTAAAACTGCTCCCATCTGTGAACCATTACTCTTTGGGGTTTGGGAGAGGCTGACTTCTTAGATTTGGGATTACATACTTACCATGTAAGCATACCCAAAATGAATTGTATAGTTTAAATGAGTAAATTTTATGGTATGTGAATTATATTTCAATCAGAAAAAAAAAAAAAAAAGCATCAATCCAATTAACCCCATGATGCTAGCTTTAAAAGTCAAGGTTTCCAATATCTCTCAATAAGGCTTGAAACCACTCTAAGGCTGAGGTTTATCCTGCTTGGAAGTCCCTTGGACAGCAAGGATATCAGAGCAGTCAGTCGTAAAGTTTTGCATAGTTTCTCTATGGTTTCTGTTCAGTCAAGCTCCAGGGGCCCCGTTTCTGTGGGTAGCAGCAGGGTGGCAGGATTCAGGGTGTGTCAGGGTTTTGAGGTAGCCTCTGGGTTGTCTAAAAGCATAGCCTGAACTTGAATTGACCTTCTCGGGGATAGCCATTCTGTTTCCTTAGAACTAACTAAAGCCTGAACTTGGTGTGGGGTCTATATAGGGACTGAGTGACCAGATATTAACTTTTAACTGAAGCCTCCTTTTGCAGAGTTGTGGTAACTTGTACAGTCCATAGGTGAGGCGGCCACCCCTTGGCAGTTTGATCTGATTGTTTAGAGAAATAAGCAATCACTTGAGCAAGGGGTCCCAGTTTTTGAGTTAATATTTGAGGGGGCAATCCCCCTTTTCTCATAAAAGTAAAGGTCCAAGTATTAGTCATTCAGTCATGTCTGACTCTTTGCAAGCCCATGGATTCCTAGGCAAGAATACTGGAGTTGGTTGCCATTCCCTTCTCCAGGGGACCTTATCAACCCCGGGATCAAACCCAGGTCTCCCACATTGCAGGCAGATTCTTTACTGGCTGAGCCAGGGAAGCCCCCAAAGGTCAAAGGGTTTAGTTAATCTGCGAGGGACAGAGCCAGACTCAAACGTAATTGCTTTTCCAATTCTTAAAAGGCCCCTTTGTATCCTAAATTCCATTCGGAAGGGTCATTATCCTTTCCTTTCAACTTTTCACATAGAGGCCTAGCTATTAGACCATAGTTAGGGATCCAGATGCTACAAAACCCAGCCATCCCTGGAAAACCCTTGAGCTGTTTTCCACTCAGCACAGGTGAGGCTGTAAATGGTTTCTTGCCTTTCCTAGGACAGCTTCTCTGACCTTCTGTGAGAACAAAGCCTGGGTAGATCACCCTCGTTTGTGACATTTGAGCCTTTTTTCCTGGACTCCTTATATCCTTTATTGGCTAGGTATTTCAGAATGGTTGTAGTATGCCCTCAAAGTATATCTTTTAGTCTTTAGCTAAACTTTCCCCAAAGATGGTAGGGGGCTTTTTGAACCCTTGGGGCAGGACTCTCCAGCAGTATTGTTGTTTTTTTGTTGTGTGTTTGAGTCCAGCCACTCAAACACAAGACTTTCTTGTTCTCCTCGGCAGGGAGAAGGCGGGGTTCTTCCTGGTGGGACACAGCTATGCTGCCCAAGGATTCAGGTCCCAGTGCTGAGCACAGCGTCTCTGCACACGGCCTGCCATCACTGTCTTGAATGGTGGTGTCATGGGCAGAACTGTCGGGTACAGAGTTCCTGCCACCCTGGGAACTCTGGTCTGAAGAATTGGGGGCAAGGCCTCTGCCTGCAGCACCCCATGAGAGAATGAAACTAAAGGGCAAAGGAAAACGATAAAAGAGAACAGACGTTTTTATTACCCACACTCCATTTATATTCCCTAAGAATCGTTTATGGGTTTTGCTGGTGACTACAGGCCTGATTAATTCCACATGATGGATGAAAAAATAATGCTTAGAAAAATGAAGAGATTTTCCCTAAAAAAATTTTATTGAATAAATGAATAAGCAAATAAAACAGAAGGTCAGAGTGTTCTGTGACCCCAGAGGGGTCAAAGGTATATGTGCCGGGGTGGATGGGAGGCAGACTCCAGCTGAGGAAGCACATCCTCCTGGCCAGGCTCTCCAACAGTAGAACAAGCTTCCTTGGTAGTGAGTGAGCTCCCCATCCCTAGGGGGTATGCAAGCAGAGAGCGCCACTTTGACAGAGCTGGCTGCACACCCAGGTGGGATGGGGGGTTGGTTCTTCTGACAGCAGATGGTTTCTAAGCAGGTCCAGCGGGAAGAAGGGACTTGGGATACCAGAGGCCTGAAAATGAGCACTCACTCTCTTTCTTCTTCCCTCCAACCCTCACTTCAAGAATAATACTCCCCCAGTGGCTTGCTGTTCACTTCATGGCAAATAGATGGGGGACAAATGGAAACAGTGGCAGACTTTATTTTCTTAGGCTCCAAAATCACTGTGGATGGTGACTGCAGCCATGAAATTAAGAGACGCTTGTTCCTTGGGAGAAGAGCTATGACAAACCTAGACAGCATATTAAAAAGCAGAGATGTCACTTTGCCAACAAAGGTCCATATAGACATGAAGCTATGGTTTTTCCAGTAGTCCTGTATGGATGTGAGATTTGGACCCTAAAGAAGGCTGACTGCCGAAAAATTGATACTTTTGAACTGTGGTGCTAGAGGAGACACTTGAGAGTCCCTTGGACTGCCAGGAGATCAACTCAGTCAATCCTAGAAAATCAACCCTGAATGTTCTTTGAAAAGGACTGATGCTGAAGCTGAAGCTCCAATAATCCGATCACCTGATATGAAGAGCTGACTCATTGGAAAGGCCCTGATGGTGGGAAAGACTGAGGGCAGGGGGAGAAGGGGGTGACAGAGGATGAGATGGTTGGATGGCATCATTGACTCAATGGACATGAGTCTGAGCAAACTCCAAGAGATAGTGAAGGACAGGGAAGCCTTCAGTCCATGGGATGGCAAAGAGCTGGACAAGCCTGAGCCAATGAACAAGAAATATTTCTACAGTACTAACGACGAGCTTAATGTCCTGAAATCAGAGGTGCTCGCTCCCTGGCCTGGGTTTGGGAAAGTGGGGTGGACTGAATTGGGAGATAGGGACTGGCATATACCCACTGTTGATACTATCTATAAGACAGATGACCAGCGAGAACCCGCTGCACAGCACAGGGAAGCCTGCTCCCTGCCCTGCGGCGATGTAAACGGAAAGGAAATCCAAGAGGAAAGGGACACGTGTAAACACAGAGCTGACTCATCTCGCTGTCCACCATAAAGACCATAAGGCACACACCAGCATAAAGCAACTACCCTCCCATCGTTTTTCTTTACCTTTCCGTTTCTGTGATGAGGAGCCTGAGACCCGGGGAAGATGAGTAATCTGCCCAAAGCCAGATGTAATGGCAGTATTTATTGAGCACTGTCTACGTGCCAGGCATCGTTCCGAGCTGGTTGGGGCAGGCTTCTTAACTCAGACCTGCCTCTTTGAAGTTGATACAAGCACCCCAGGGTTGGAACTGTGAACAAGGAAGGTCAGCCTGCCATTTCAATGAACAGAGGGTGCGGCCGCCATCGAACCTTGAGCCACGGCAGCCACCCTGATGTTGCACCCTGGGGTACTGGATTGAGAAAATCAGGATGCTGGGTCTAGATAGTTAAAATGCATATCAAATTTCAATAAGCCCAGACTTGCATTCTCCCATGCATGCATGCGTGCGAGCTAAGTCGCTTCAGTCGTGTCCAACTCTGTGCAAACCTGTGGACTGTAGCCCGCCAGGCTCCTCTGTCCATGGGATTCTCCAGGTAAGAATACTGGAGTGGGTTGCCATATTCTTCTCCAGGGGATCTTCCCGATCCTGGAATCAAACCTATATGTCTCTTAGGTCTCCTGCATTGGCAGGGATAGAAAAACACTGAATCCATTCACTTGAGATGTCTGGTTTTCTTTAATTAGCACTAATCTTTTGATATTTAGCTACCTGCTTTTCTTTTTAACTTCTATATAGCCTGACTTCTCACTTAACTCTGAAATAGTCCCTGAGAGGTATCTGAGAGACTGTATGTATCTTGGTTTAAGTCCTCAGGAATGTTGCAAATGAAACAGAATTCTCAGCTTTCAGGCTGTGTGTTTTTTTAAGTCAACAGAAGCTAGGGATGGGAGGTCCCTGATGGGTGCTCAGCACCGGCTCAACTAGGCCAAGTCTTCCTGCTTCCCCCAGACCTATCCCCTGCTTTCTGGGCCCCCAAGGCCCGCCAGGACCCAAGGGGGTCACAACCAGGAGCCCGTGAGGCAGGAAGCCGACAGGAGGCGCCTGGCTCTCGTGCCTACGGGACGCTCCTGGCCTTGGAGGATGCTCGGCCTTCACACAGCCCGTTTTTCTGTCTACCAAGGCGGCGTGGAGACAGGGAGCCAGCAGCCATCTCCCCCGTTCTTCCTCAGAACCGAACCCTGATCCTACTCAGGTATCAGCAGGCAGCCTCAGCATACAGAAGCGGGGCTCTGCCCCAGCTCCAGATGGGAAATGTTGACTGGTCTATGTCAATCACGTGCTTCTATTCTCCTGGGCAGTGATTGGTAGACTCATGGGCATGAAAGCAGTTATGGCCAGTGAGGGGTGAGGAGCCGGGCGGTGGGAGGGGTAGGGGAGTTTTTTGGTTCTTGAAAATAGACACGGGGGTAAAAAGGATGGGTGAATGGGTGGGAGATGGATGGATTGATGGAGACATGATAAAACAAGTATTCAGTTCAGTTCAGTCGCTCAGTCGTGTCCAGCTCTTTGTCACCCCATGGACTGCAGCACACCAGGCTTCCCTGTCCATCACCAACTCCCGGAGCTCGCTCAAACTCATGTCCATGGTGTTGGTGATGCCCTCCAACTAGCTCACCCTCTGTCGTCCCCTTCTCCTCCTGCCTTCAGTCTTTCCCAGCATCAGAGTCTTTTCTAGTGAGTCAGCTCTTCGCATCAGGTGGCCAAAGTACTGGAGTTTCAGCTTCGGCATCAGTCCTTCCAATGAATATCCAAGACCAATTTCCTTTAGAATTGACAGGTTTGATCTCTTTGCTGTCCAAGGACTCTCAACTCCAACACCACAGTTCAAAAAGCATCAATTTTTCAGCACTCAGCTTTCTTTATAGTCCAACTCTCACACCCATACATGACTACTGGAAAAACCATAGCTTTGACTAGATGGACCTTTGTCAGCAAAGTAATGCCTCTGCTTTTTAATATGCTGTCTAGGTTGGTCATAGCTTTTCCTTCAAGGAGCAAGCATCTTCTAATTTCATGGCTGCAGTCACCATCTGCAGTGATTTTGGAGTCCAGAAAAATAAAGTCAGTCACTGTTTCCTCATCCATTTGCCATGAAGTGATGGAACTGGATGCAGTGATCTTCTTTTTTGAATGTTGAGTTTTTTTACTTTCCTCTTTCACTTTCATCAAGAGTTTTTTTTACTTTCCTCTTTCACTTTCATCAAGAGGCTGTTTAATTCCTCTTTACTTTCTGCTATAAGGCTAGTATCATCTGCATATCTGAGGTTGTTGATATTTCTCCCAGCAATCTTGATTCCAGCTTGTGCTTCTTCCAGCCCAGCGTTTCTCATAATGTACTCTATATATAAGTTAAATAAGCAGGGTGACAATATACAGCCTTGATGTACTCCTTTCCCAATTTGGAACCAGTCTTTTGTTCCATGTCTGGTTCTAACTGCTGTTTCTTGACTGGCATACACATTTCTCAGGAGGCAGGTAAGTTGGTCTGGTGTTCCCATCTCTTGAGGAATTTTCCACAGTTTGTTGTGATCTGTGCAGTCAAAGGCTTTAACGTAGTCAATGAAGCAGAAGTAGCTGTTTTTCTGGAACTCTCTTGCTTTTTCTATGATCCAGCGGATGTTGGCAATTTGATCTCTGGTTCCTCTGCCTTTCTAAATCCAGCTTGAACACCTGGAAGTTCTTGGTTCATGAACTGTCGACTCCTCGCCTGGAGAATTTTGAGCATGACTTTGCTAGTGTGCATCAAGCCTAGTGTGCCCGCTAGTGGACGGGTCGTGATGACAGAACCAGTGTAATAAAGCGTGAATGATAGAGTCATGGTGGGTCTAAAGATGCTCACTATACTGTTCTTTCAACTTTTCTGTATGTTTATAATAGAGTCATGGTGGGTCTAAAGATGCTCACTATACTGTTCTTTCAACTTTTCTGTATGTTTGAAATTTTTCATAGTATTGTTTAAAAAATAATGAAGCCTAAGTATCAACTAAAACTGAATGTTATGCTTACTCTATGACCCAACCAGTTTTATCCGAGGTAGAATAGAAATGCTTGCTCATGGACACCCAAGGCTTTATAGAATAACTTTTATAGACATGCTATTTGTAACAGCCCAAGTCTGAAACAATCAAATGTCTAGTCACAAGGGCATTTTCAGGCTCCCACCCTCTCTCTCACCATTCACGTCCCCACCCGTACTACTGCTGCTGCTAAATCACTTCAGTCGTATCCGACTCTGTGTAACCCCATAGACGGCAGCCCAACCAGGCTCCCCCGTCCCTGGGATTCTCTAGGCAAGAACACTGGAGTGGGTTGCCATTTCCTTCTCCAATGCATGAAAGTGAAAAGTGAAAGTGAAGTCGCTCAGTCGTGCCCAACTCTTCTCGACCCCATGGACTGCAGCCCACCAGGCTCCTCCGCCCACGGGGTTTTCCAGGCAAGAGTACTGGAGTGGGGTGCCATCGCCTTCTCCGCCCCCACCCCGAGACTCTTCTAAACTTCTGCTTCTGCACCTGCTGCTCGCTCTGCCTGGGGCCCCCTCCTCACATCCCACTGGCAACTCTAACTCCTCTTTCAAGTGTCGACTTCGGTGCCCTTCTAGGCAGACTGCCTGGGGTGTTAGCACCTCTTTTTGGAATCTAAGTCTCATCAAATGGGAAGAGAGGCAGTAAACCCTTACACATGCCCAGGCCTCTGAGAAGGAAACCCTCATGATTTCTTCAAGGCAAGGTGTTCTCAGCCCCACCCAACAGATTCAGAAACCGAGGAACAGACGGGACATGGGCCAGCACAAGGCTCTTTCCCTTAGCAGGCAGGCCCTGAAGCATGCCTGTGCAATACAACAGAACAGCAAACAAAGATAGTGAGACTTTCTGAGGTCGATTTGACATTTATCAAGATGAGCTCTAGCAGGTTGATATGCATTGACTCATCTTATCTTCACAACAATCCTATGAAGTGGAGATTATCCCCAATTTACAGGTCAGGGACCAGAGTGAAGAGAGATGAGACACTTGCTCTGTCAGCTACCAAACACTCCACATTAAATACCAAGATGCTCATCTTTTCACCTAGTAACTAAGAAAGCAACTAGGGGGACTCTTCCTCACCCATTAAATCTACAAAACTGAAAAAAAATCATAAATGGCAGTACCAGTAAGGACGCAGGGAAATTGCCAGGAGCCAGCGTGAGGAACTCCGCCCATGGCAAAGGTCATGAGGGAGGAGGCTTGGCATACCTCAAAGGCGTGATCAAGCCTCAGGAAACCCCCTGTTCTCGAGCATCTACCCCCAAAACCAGAGTCTGTTTTATGCTCTCACCTACACCTCTGACGTTACGGGGGCCTCTCCCCCCATCACCATTTCTCTCGGAGAAGGAGGTAACTTGCAGCTCCAGTTAATAAAAATTCCTGGGTGTGACAAGAGTGTTTCAACTTACGGATTCCTCTGAAGGTTATCTAGCCTGCCTGTACAGGTCCGTCTGGCCACATGTGATTGTTTACAGCCTCCCAACTGTGAGAGGCACAAGATGTTTTGGACTTACTAAAGGCAGATTCTTTGGGGAAGTTAGAAATTATTAGTATAGTGGGTTGGTTAGGAATTATATTGGTGAAGGGTTTTTCATTTGTTGTGCCAATAATTGCTGCTAATTCCCTGCCCTGGGTGGGACAAGGGTGTCTCAGGTCAAACCTCTCTGCTGGCAAACTAGCTTGTGTTACAGGATTATCCATACTCCTGCCACTAGGCACATGATTGTTTACTACCTCTCAACCATAAACAGCACAGAGAGTTTTGGAGTATTTTGAGAGTCTTAATTAGCATAGGGCTTTTCTCATTGTTGAGTCAATGATTGCCACCAGGCCTCCATATCCTTGGGCACCTGGGAATATATTAATTAAAGTATTTGGAATACAGAAAAGGAAATATAGTAGTTTTTGATGTTAGCAATACTAGACTTTTTGAGTTAATGAATTTTCTCTTTTGTTATAGATCACTGTACTTTGTTATAAATCATTGTGTCCTTGCTATGCAAAAATGTAACTTTATCACTATCTTAAGACTAAATAGATCTTAAGGGGAACATTGGTGAAAGGATTTTCATTTGTTGGGCTGATGTTTGCTGCTAAATCTCCATATTCCCTGCTCTTATAATGAATATAACTAGCATATAGGAGAAATAAGTATTAACCTTTAAGATTAATCATGTTAACCTTGGGTTAAATAAATTCCTTTCTTGATTGTAACTCACTACACCCTCACCCTATAGGAATGCAACTTTATTTGGAGGGTGGTGCCTGGTTTAAGAAAAAACACCCTTGGAAAAAATAAGTTTTTTGGTTATCAGAAAGAAAGGGTCATAAAATGTCAGCAGGCCTCATGGCCAGAAGATGATGTAAAACCCCTAAGACCTTTTTTATGTGAAGCATCTGATTTTGATAAAGGTCAGGACTGCTGACCCCCGCGTGACTCTGTATTCATCCCTATGTGTAACAAAAGGTATATAAGCAAACCTAAAAAATAAAGAAATGGGGTCAGTTTCTGGAAAGACTGATTCCCCCATGTCATTTCTTTCTTGCTCCCTGTTCTTCTGACTGTTTTAATGTGGGTACTCACCAAGCCTGCTAATTTTGCCTGGGCTTCTAAGATCGGACCGGGGAGGCCTCAGTGCCTCCTCTCCTTTGGGAGAACGGAAAGACGCCTGTGGCCTACGTAGGTGGTGATTGGTATTCCACATAAACCAAGTTATTCAGCCTCTTTTTCTCCACTAATTTTCCTTCTACACTATCCATTTCTAATCTCTCTATATATCTGTAATTAAATAAGTTTTTTCCTAGGACGCCGACTCCATCCCCACGTTCGAATTACCCTGGATCCACCGGGGCTGGACTCCGGCAGAAAATAAACACATTGTTAGATGCAGCGCAGATACCCAAAGTGATTTTTAAAAACTGTCTGGACATAATTTGCTAACATAGCCAAAATACTTATTCCTTTTGACTCAGCAATTCCATTTCTAGGAATCTCTTAGAAAATACTCAGAAATTCTGGACATAGTTTGTCTTAAAGTTTTTTTCACCACATTATTATATATAATAACGACAAAAGAAAGGACTTCACCTCTAAGTCCAGCAGTAGGGTGGGTGCGATAAGCGATGGCCTGCCCAGTCGTGAAACATGACCCAGTCATTACAAGCAATGTGGTAAAAGAAAAGTCAATGTCATTTTTCTGAAAATGTCCAAAACTGAATGATGAGTAAAAATAAACAGGATGCAAAATTACATGTACATAGTGTCTCCTGGAAGAAAATCTCCCTAAAGGTTCACAGTGTACACAGTAACACTGGCTAAATTTGTTTAGCAGGGCAATGTAGGACATACATTGATCTCCTTCTTCCTCATAGCAACCCCTGAGATGGCCACGGTTATGATTCCCATTCCGCAGATGGAACCACTGAGGCAGAAGAAATTGAGTGTCTCATCAAGGTCAAGACTGCCCAACTCCAGAGCCCACGGCTTCTACCTCCTTTTCTATACACAGTCTCTCTCAATGTGGTGTTATGGGTGAAAGTGAAAGTGAAGTCGCTCAGTCATGTCTGACTCTCTGTGACACCATGGACTGTAGCCTACCAGTCCATGGAATTTTCCAGGCAAGAGTGCTGGAGTGGGTTGCCATTTCCTTCTCCAGGGGATCTTCCCAACCCAGGGATCAAACCCGGGTCTCCCGCACTGCAGGCAGACGCTTTACCATCTGAGCCACCAGGGTAGACAGTTAAAACTTTTTGTATGCTTTTAAAAACTTCTTTTCTGAGCTATTTACAATGGACATCTATTACTTCTATAATCAAGTGGGGAAAAGCAATAAAACCATTTGTTTATGCAAAGTGTCTGGAAAGTTGCAGAAGGCCGCTCTCTCCTGAGGTCCCAGCGGGACTGGCATCTTCTAACTGCAGTGAAGAAGTGTGGGTGATCCCAGAGCCCACGCACCCTGGAGAGGGCTCTCCCCACCTTGAGACGGAACCGCTGTGAATGGTAGGCATCAGAAGCGCAGGGAGAATGTGGCGGCGGGGAGCAGGGGCTCCGGGTCCCCAGGCCGTCGTCCTTGCTTCTTCTCCTGCTCCCTCTCGCCCCACGTGCCGCCAGCCTGATTTCTCAGGTTGTCCGCTCAGACGAGAGGACGGGGAGGAAGGACCTTCCCGACTCACGTTCGTCCCTTCTCTTGAGCCAGCTTCCCCGGGGCCTGGCAGCAGGGCTGGAGGTTGAGGCGGTGCTGGGTGGCAGCGGTGGTGGCTATAACCACTGCGTCCAATAATCACAGAACATGGCTCTCCCTAGAGGGGCAGCGACGAGAGCACGGCTTCAGGGCTCAACCTCTGCACTCCCTGGTTATGTGACTGAGGGCAGTGGGATCTACCTGTCCGGGCCTCAGTTTCCTCATCTGTAAAACAGGCACAATAGTGAAGGCCCGTCTCACAAGGCTCTTGTGAGAATTAAATTAGTAAATATGTGTAAAGTGTAAGAACAGTGCCTGGTACATGCCCTGCACTCGATAAATGTTTACCGTTATTAAACACTTTACGTTTATGCAAGTTAACCCACTGGTCCATTGCAACATTTCCCCTGGTAGTCACTTTCACTAGCCCATCTGGCAGAAGGAAACACAGAGGCACAGAGACGCTGATTAACCTTCCCAAGGTCACACAGCTTTCCTAGCAAGGACAGGAGCAGGATTCGGGCTGAGGCCCTAGGGCTTCGTAGGATGTGTGACTGGTTCTCAGTTTTTTCTGCTTCTCAGTGTGGACGTAGATGCGGATGTGTAGGCATGGATTGTTCTTTGTAGCAATTTTTTTTTAAGAGGATGGATATTAAGGAAGTACTATCAAAGCTGGGCTTTCCTGGTGGCTCAGGTAGTAAAGAATCTGCCTCCAATGCCAGAGACCCAGGTTCAGTCCCTGGGTAGGGAAGATCCCCTAGAGAAGGGAACGGCTACCCACTCCAGTATTCCTGCCTGGGGAATTGCATGGACTGAGGAGCCTGGCTGGCCACCGTCCATGGGGTCACACAGAGCCGGACTCACATTAAAGTTGGGGGGTGGGGACTCAGGGAGGTGTGCTCAGCCCCAGGGAGGCTGCTTTCTCCATGTGTACCTTGGGGCAAGTCACTTGGCTTCACTGTGCTTCCATCTCCTCGTCGGTGAGATAGGATCCCTGCCCCTTCCCAGGGCGGTAGAATAAGAGGCGTTGCAAGAACAGGCCCTGAGCAGGGTGATGCGAAGGGGTGGGGAGGGGACGGCCACCGGGAGAAGGACTGTACCCTGCAGGTCCTGGACCCCTCCCTGGACAGGGATCCTCCTCCCCTCTGCTCCCTGCCCCTTGCAGAGGCTCAGTCCTTCAAATCCCTGGACCCCACAGCCACCACCTAATGTGAGCAAAGTGACGAAGCATGAGCTCCACAACACCCATCAGATCCCAGCCAGGTCCAGCCAGCTGGGCTTAGAGGAGGGCGGGTGGGCAGGCCTGCTGAGCACAACTGGGGCTGCGAGGCAGCGGGTGAGAATCACCGCTCCCGTGCCAGCCGCCGACACCGGGCAGCCTGCAAACCCATCGGCGGGCTCCTGCCCACCTCCTCCCTCCAGTCCTGCTCCCAGGGGTCTGTCTGGCATGCAAATCGGAGCCCGACAGCCCTGGTGGCTCAGATGGTAGAGAATCTGTCCACAATGCAGGAGACCCGGGTTCGATCCCTGGGTCGGGAAGATCCCCTGGAGGAGGGCATGGCAGCCCACTCCAGTACTCTTGCCCGGAGAATTCTGTGGACAGAGGAATCTGCCGGGCTACGGTCTGTGGGGCCACAAAGAGTCAGACACGACTGAACACCGAACACACGAGGCTCTCCGCCCGGCTCCCACCATATGAAGCTCAGACTCTGCGGCGACCAGGAAGCCCCTATCCGCCGGGTCATCTGGCCACTCTCCTCCCCACGTTTCCTGCTCGGTGCGAACCACGCTGAACGTCGCTGCGCTGTGCTCTCCTGTCCACTCTTGACCATGCAGTTGTCTCCAAGCCCCTCTTCCCCCTCACCACACCCAAACGGTGGCACTTACACATCCCTTCCTTGGGGAGACCCTCCCCGGCACTCCCCTGACTGCAAGCTGAGTCAGGGTTTCCACAGCTTCCTAAGCTTCCTTCTTGGAGCATTCATTACACTCTGTTGTAATTGCTTAAAAATATGTCTCATCTTCTGGACTTAGGGAACTCCTTGAGGATAGGGACCAAGTCAGGGTTGCTTATTATTAAAATACGGGTGCCTCGGACTGAGAAGGTGCTAAAGTCTGATGGACTGGTGAGTGAGTGGGTGGACGGATGGATGGATGGATGAATGGGTGGTCTGTAGATGGGTGGGTAGAAGGGTTGCTGAGAGGGTGAATGAGTGGATGGATGGATGGGTAGGTGGATGAATGGACAAGTAGCTGAGTGGCAAGAGGGAATGATATATTTCTGGATGAATAATAAGTGTGTAATAGGTTAATCACGAATAGTGGAGGAGTACGTGAGTAGATGCATAGATGAATCAATGCTGGTCCTTCCTCGATGATCAGAGGGAAAAAAACACTAGTCTTAAATTTCAAGGTTTGGAGGGCCACTGCACCTGTTCCCCAGCCTTATCTTTAACGGTGACAGCAACGTATTCTTTATATATTATTTATTCGGCTGTGCCGGGTCTCAGTTGCAGCATACGGGATCTTGTTCCCTGACCCGGGCGCCCTGCATTGAGAGCTCAGAGTCTTAGCCACTGGACCACCAGGGAAATCCCAACAATAACATATTCTTAAATCTCAACAATAACATATTCTTAAATCAGATTTTTTTTTTTTTCAGTAACTGAGGTGAAATTCTTCAAGCCAGGCTTCAACAGTATGTGAACTACGAACTTCCAGATGTTCAAGCTGGATTTAGAAAAGGCAGAGGAACCAGAGATCAAATTGCCAACATCCACTGGATCACTGAAAAAGCAAGAGAGTTCCAGAAAAACATCTACTTTTGCTGTATTGACTGTGCCAAAGTATTTGACTGTGTGGATCACAACAAACTGTGGAAAATTCTTTAAGAGATGGGAATACCAGACCACCTGACCTGCCTCTTGAGAAATGTGTATGCCAGTCAAGAAACAGCAGTTAGAACTGGACATGAAACAACAGACTGGTTCCAAATTGGGAAAAGAGTACACCAAGGCTGTATATTGTCACCCTGATTATTTAACTTAAATGCAGAGTACATCATGTGAAAGCCCAAGCTGGATGAAGCACAAGCTGGAATCAAGATTGCCGGGAGAAATATCAATAATCTCACATACGCAGATGACACCACCCTTATAGTAGAAAGTGAAGAGGAATTAAAGAGCTTTCACTTGATGAAAGTAAAAGAGGAAAGTAAAAAAACTGGTTTAAAATTCAACATTCAGAAAACTAAGATCATTGCATCCAGTCCTATCACTTCATGGCAAATGGATGGGGAAACAATGGAAACAGTGACTGACTTTATTTTTGGGGGTTCCAAAATCACTGCAGATGGTGACTGCAGCCATGAAATTAAAAGATGCTTGCGCCTTGGAAGAAAAGCTATGACCAACCTAGACAGCATATTAAAAAGCAGAGACATTACTTTACCAATAAAATTCCATCTAGTCAAAGCTATGGCTTTTCCAGTGGTCATGTATGGATGTGAGAGGTGGACAGTGAAGAAAGCTGAGCACTGAAGAATTGGAGCTTTTGAACTGTGGTGTTGGAGAAGACTCTTGAGAGTCCCTTGGGACTGCAAGGAGATCCAACCAGTCCATCCTAAAGGAGATCAGTCCTGGGTGTTCATTGGAAGAACTGATACTGAGGCTGAAACTCCAATACTTTGGCCACCTGATGCAAAGAACTAACTCATTGGAAAAAACTCTGATGCTGGGAAAGATTGAAGGAGAAAGGGACAACAGAGGATGAGAAGATTGGATAGGATCACCAATGTGACGGACATGAGTTTCAGCCAAGCTCCAGGAGCTGGAGACGGATAGGGAAGCCTGGCGTGCTGCAGTCCGTGGGGTTTCAAAGAGTCGGATATGACTGAGCGACCGAACTGAACTGAGGTGAAATTACTATAAAATTCACCATTTTTAAAGTGAGTAAGTCAGTGATGTTTAGTCCATTCACAATATTATACAACCACCACCTCTATCTGACTCCAAACTATGTCATCACTGCACAATAAAACCCCATTAAATGGTTTCTTCTCATCCTCCCCTCCCCCAGACCCTGCTAACCAGTAACCTACTTTCTGTCGCTATGGATGTACCTTCTCTGGACATTTCATATAAATGGGAATCATTCCAAATCTGGGCCTTTGTGTCTACTACTTAAATCAGACTTCTTATGGGCAATAAAACCTGGTTTCTGAAATCAGCAAGGAATCTGTAAAGCAGGGATATGAAAAACCCTGCCAGGCCGCTCCTGCTTGGAAGGAAGAAGCTCATGGAAGCAGCTTGGGCCGAGAAGCAGACAGGAGGGGCTCTGGAGCAGTCGGCTGTAAAGTGGCCTGGAAAACTGCTGACTGCTCAGGGTGGCCGGGACCTGGCTCAGGGTGGCAGGCTTCTGGCTCAGGGTGGCCGGCACCTGGCTCAGGGTGACAGTGAGAACTTGGGAAGTTCCATGAGTGGCAGGGAGAGGGAAAAAGATTCCCCTCACCTCCTGACTTTGCAGAGGTCACAGAGAATCTTTCTTCCATTTCAATAAACACCAATAAATGCCGGTAACCGAGTAGCGCTTGCTGTGTTTTCCCTTTTCCTGACCACCCTGCAAAGGGTCTATCAGAAGACCTATTTTACAGATGGGCTCCCGGTGGCTCAGATGGTAAAGAATCTACCTGCGATGCAGGAGACTTGGGTTCAACCCCAGGGTCAGGAAGATGCCCTGCAGGGGGGCATGGCAACCCACTCCAGTGTTCTTGCCTGGAGGATCTCCAAGGACAGAGGAACCTGGCGGGCTAAAGTCCATGGGGTCGCAGAGAGTTGGACGCCACTGAGTGACTAAGCACAGCGCATTTTACAGATGCTGAAGCAGAGGCTCAGAGCCGTGAAGGAACTCACCCAACACCACACAGCAGAGAAGTGCCGGGGCTTGAGCCCACCCGGTGAGCCCACCAGTGGGTTGCCAACTCATGCACCTTCCCCTGCAACATGCTGCCCCTTCTTCTCTTGCCCTCCGCCTCCTGTTTGTTGGGGGACTTGGGCCCCAGTATCCCACCGGCTAGGATCTTCTAACCCACTTCCGGCTGCCCCCCGAGCTCCAGACATCTGCCTCCGAAGGCAGCGGCCAAAGGCCTCTTCCTGGCACGAGGCTGCCCCCTTGTGTCGGTACTGGGTATAGCACCGAAGGAAAAACTGCGGGCAGGAGTCTGAGAATGCACTCCCCGCCCCGGCCTGAGCCCCTCACGGCTCAGAAAGGAATCCGCAGGGGACGGTGCCCGTTTTATTTGGGCTCTTCCCCTGTGATCAGGGTGCACTGATCACCTCCAGCCCTCACCGTAGTCCTACCGGAACCACTTCCTATGTACGCAGTAGGGGCTCACGAAATACATGTGACAAAAGCTAAGAGGCGATTCCTCTTACAGGAGGGCTTCCCCTGTGGCTCAGCTGGTAAAGAATCCCCCTGCAATGCGGGAGACCTGGGTTTGATCCCTGGTTTGGGAAGATCCCCTGGAGAAGGGAAAGACTACCCACTCCAGTATTCTGGCCTGGAGAATTCCATGGACTGACTATACAGTCCATGGGGTCACAAAAAGTTGGACACGACTGAGTGACTTTCACATAAATTAATTAATTTATTCCTGGAGAAAGAAACGGCAACTCAGTCCAGTAATCTTGCCTGGAAAATTCCATGGACAGAGGAGCCTAGCAGGGTTCAGTTCCTAGAGGCAGAAAGCAAAATGGTGAGGGCCAGGGCCTGGGAGTGGGGGGAGATGAGATTTTCTGGAGAGGCTTGTTGGTGATGGTTAAACAGCAGTGTGAGCATCCTTCATGCCACGGAACCGCGCACTTCAAAACGGTTTTACAGCGGCAGCTTTTGAGTTCTGTACGCTTCACCATAAAAAAGGAGTATATGCGAGTGAATCAACTCGAGAGGAGCAAATGAATAAATGAACGCAGACCCACAGAAACAGTAATGTTTACCAAACACTTTGTGTGAAAATACAAAGTGTGTTTCAACACAGAAGTATTTTTCTTTAGTCATACAATGCGCCCAGCCCTGCAGAAGGCTCTTGGAATGCAACAGAAAGCAAAGTCTTTACGCTGATGGAGCTGACATTTTGTGGGGAAGACAGTGAACAAGGAACATTAAAATGTCAGACAGTGGTATGTGCTATAAAGAAAAAAATAAGGGAAAGTGAAAGGACCAAAAACAAAAAAAACGGCTTGGAGGGAGAGGAGGAGCTCTTTCAGACGGGCATGGTCTGGGAGGGGCTCTCTGAGGGGTGGTCTGTGGATGTCACCAGCTTGACACTCACTGCATCCCAGAGATAGCAGCTCGATTTACAGATGTGGGTCTGAAACTAGGGGTTACACAGCTGGAAAGTGGTGCAGTTCAGTTCAGTCGCTCGGTCGTGTCCGACTCCCTGTGTCCCCAAGGACCACAGCACGCCAGGCCTCCCTGTCCGTCACCAACTCCCGGAGTTTACTCAAACTCATGTGCATCCCGTCGGTGATGCCACCCAACCGTCTCATCCTCTGTCGTCCGCTTCTCCTCCTGCCCTCAATCTTTCCCAGCATCAGCGGCTTTTCAAATGTGGTGCAGCTGGGAATTAAAGCCGGGTCACTTGGAGCCCAGCTCTTAACGCTGCTGTGAATAAATGCGGAGATAATGGGGTCCCCGGGCTTATGCCCTATAGGCACACACTTCAACTCCTTAAGTCCCAGAGCTTGCGGGCTCCTTCCCGGCCCGTCAGGGAGCAAGAGACACACAGGGATTCACGTGTCCAGCAGGTGGCGCTGCTGCCTGACTCAGAAGCCCCAACAGAGCCCAGAACCCTGGGCAGATCCCTCTATGCCAGGCTGGGAAGGGAGACCTTCCCAGGACCAGCCTAGTTGGACCAGTTTAGTAGGACCAGCCTAAAGTCACAGTAGCCCTCCAGATGCTCAAGATAAAGATGGGAGTCCCCACACAGTGTTACTGTTACCTAACGTATGAGACGGGCTTCTCTGGGGGCTCAGAGGTAAAGAACCTGCCTCCTAATGCAAGAGACGTGGGTTTGCTCCCTGCGTCAGGAAGATCCCCTGGAGGAGGAAATGGCAACCCACTCCGGTATTCTTGCCTGCGAAATCCCATGGACAGAGGAGCCTGGCGGGCTACAGTCCGTGGGGTTGCAAAGAGAGTCGGAACAACGTATGAGACAGGTCAGGTTTAGAACATAAGCTGTGGGTCTTATACTGAACCATCTCAGCCAGATGGTGAGTCTCTGCTTCCTCCACTGAAGATGGAACCAAAAGGGCCCTCCTCACAGACTGTTGGGAGGATGCGCGGAGCTCATGTTTTCATTCACTCAAGTGAATTTCTTGAGGACCTCTATGTGCCGGGCCTTGGGCATTCCACAGGGATAGGAGACAACCAAAATCCTTGCTCTGGGGAGACCCCATTCCTGTGGGGAGAGAGTAAATAAGAAAAAATAAGATACGTGTTAAATCAAGAGAAGGTGATAAAGAAAAGTAATAATGAAGTGAAGGCAGGTGGGGATTAACTGTTAGTCCAGGAACACCTTGCTGAGAAAGTGAGGTTTGGTAAAGGAAGTGAGATGGCAAATTGTGAGGATGCGCAGAGGAACAGCATTCCAGGCGGAAGGAATAGCAAGAGCAGGGGTCTGGGGTAGGTGCGTGCTTGGCGCTGGAGGAAAAGCAAAGAAACCAGTAGGGTTGGGAGGAGGGTGCGAGGAGGGGCAGACAGAGCAGAGAGCAGACAGTGAAGGGCTTTCTAGGTGCTACTAGTCAGAACTGGGCTTTCCCTCTGAATGGGACGGGAGGTCAAGAAGCGTTTGGCCTAAAGTGGCAAAACTTGTGTACAGTAGCAGAGTCCTTCTAGCTATTTGATAAGGAAAGAGCCTGGTACACAGTAGATGCTCAATAAATGGCGGGGGGTGAGGGGGGGAGGTTTATACCAGCCAGGTGGGTAAGAAATAACCCCGCATTTCATCAGCTTAAGGCAACAAAGGTTTACTTCTTGCTCATACTACATGTCCAACCAAGGGCTGGCCCAGGTGGGTGGGGGCTCTTCGCTTAGGGATCCAGTTGGCTGATGGGCCACCCATTTATGACACTGATGTTTCAACACAGGACTTCAGGGTTTCTGAGCCAGAGGAGGTGAGTGCTGAAAAGCTGAGCAGCAGCAACTAATCGGCTCGTGCTGTTACGGAAGCTGAGAAGTTCCGCAGTCTTCTGTCTGCGAGCCGGAGTTCCAGAAAGGCTGATGTTGTGTTCCTGGTCTGATTCCAAAGTCCCGAGAACCAGGTGAGCCAATGGTATGAGCCCCAGTCCTAGGGCAGGAGAACTAGGTTGCGGCTCCAGCAATCAAGCTGAGGGATAAATGCCCCCGCTTTGTCCTGCTTTTTGTTCCATTCAAGCCCTTCCCAGATTGGGTGACACCCACCTGCACTGGGGAGACGGTCTTTACTCAGTCTATCAACACAAATGCGAGTCTCTTCTGGAAACACCCTCACAGTCATACCCAGAAATAATGCTCAGCCAGTTATCTGGGCACCCACGGTCCAGTCAAGTTAACGCGTAAAATTAGCCTTCACGGGAATTGTCCAGACGTTGAGAACAGGGGAAGTGAGGTTAGCAGTGGACACCACCCTGCCATTCATGACTCCTGTAATGAGCCTCTGTTACCAACTTTAAAACTTTTCCTTCAATTATAAGGCTATAAAAACTCCTCTCTCTGTTGGAGGGCTCAGCAACTGCCTCCACTTCCCAGGGGGAGCGTGTGTGCTGAAATCAGGTGGCAATTTCAGTTCAGTTGCTCAGCCGCGTCCAACTCTCTGTGACCCCTTGAACTGTAGCCCGCCAAGCTCCTCTGTCCAAGGGATTCTCCAGGCGAGAATACAGGAGTGAGTTGCCATTTCCTCCTCCAGGGGATCTTTCTGGACCAGAGATGGAACCCACATCTCCCACATTGGCAGGCGGATTCTGTACTGCTGAGCCACTAGGGAGGCCTGCTGAGATGGGATTTGGAGGTTTTCCCATCCACCCGGTTCCCCAGAGCAGGACCCCAGGCATCGCTGCGTACTCTTCTGGATGCTCCCTTCCCCTGACCCATCAGTGCATCCTGTTTATTTCACCTCCTAAACGCTCCTCAAGTGTGTCCTTAACTGCCAGCCACAGACCACTGCCTGGCAATGATCCCTACCTCCTCACACCACAGTGCAGCATCTGAACCCACCCAGGACCACAGGACACACCCCAGAACAGCCGCAGCCGTCTGCCGGTTTTCCTGGCCCTGCCTTGCTGGTGCGGCCCATCCAGATGGCCACTCTGACCACGTCACCTCCCTGCTCTCGCCCCAGGAGCTCCAGAGGGCATCATACTAACACCTGAGCACCTTCCCTGGCATTCAGGCCCTTCGGGATCCAGACTGCTTACTCTCCAGCCCCTGCTCACGCCACTTGCAGCCACATCTTCCACAGTCCAGGCCCGCTGGTCGTCCGGCTCTTCCCTCTGCTTTTCCAAGCCTCTGTGATTTTGCACACACGTTACTTCTACCTGAAATCCCCCTCCTCCTCCTTCAGTGGAAGAACCCCTGCTCATGGTTCAAGACCCAGTTCAAATGTCACCTTCTCCGTGAAGCCTCTCCATGCCACCCTGACAGAGGGCTGGAGCTGTGTTGCCCCTCAGCACCGCCCACTCCCAGCAACCGGCATGCTTGCCACATTTACATTTATTTCCAGCCTCCAGCCCCTCAGCGGAAAATGCCTTTCTCACTAAAAGCCAATACCCACGCCCACATGCACATAGGATGTGAAAGTTTTCCAAACACTGTTTTCCCTTGCTAACTGCTATGCACACTAATATTTTCTATTACAGACTATTCTCTTCAATTTTTAAAATATGTCAGTGAATCCATTCAGTTCATTTTGCTACAATGTGAAAAACACTGCCTGGAACCTCCTGCTGGGCTGCAGGGAACACATCCTTAATTCTTTCCTCATCTTCCAGAGCTTAAGATGTTAATAGATGTCTTTAAATAAATAAGAAGACAAATGCGGGAATGGTTATTTACCTGTGAGTGGATGAATGGATAATTGATTATGCAAATACACTGGTGAGTGAATAAGTGAATGAATGAAGTGTCTGATCGTGTTGTGGGGATCATCAGTATAAGCAGTGGTGTGTCCCCACACGAAGGAGGCCAAGTTTTTGCAGGTATGGTTCCAGGGAGCATAGTAAGAATGCAGATGCCCAGGACCCTCTCGGATGTATTGAAGCAGACTTTCTGGGGGTAGGCACAAGGGTCTGCATTTCTGAATGCCGCCCATTTGGTTTTCAGGCGTGCTAAGTTTAAAGATATCACTCGAGCTGCTGTTGGAGGGGGCATGGCAGAAGAAGCAGAACACAAGGAATAAAGATTGTGACTCCTGAACCTCCCTGAATCCTTCCCTGACCACTTCGGAAGAGCAGGGTGGGGTAGGGGCTTCCCGTGAGCCTGCTCCTCCGCTATGCCCAGGCCCAGCGGTTATGGGGCGACAGAGCCCCACCCCACACTGCTGCCATATGAGCAGGAGGCAATGGTTGCCATGGCAGCACATTCAGAGATGCTGAGCCACCTCCAGTTTCAGCACCTGGAAAGGGTCAGGTCTTTGGGATGTGGAGTCGGGAGGGAAATCGCTCCCCCAGTACCCTCGTAACTAACAAAGCCACAGCACGGCGCCTGTTACCAAGCCCTTTCATGAGCGTTACAGTGGAGGCTGCTCGCAGGGAAGCTGGGAATGTGTCCCCATTTTACAGATCAGAAAACTCGGGCTGGAGTCACTTGCCAAGCCAGTCAGTGGCAGGACTGGTATTTGAAAACAGCTCTCTGGATTTCAAAGCCTGTGCCCTCTAATGGTTGCCCAGCTTGGGGAACTGATCGGGAAGGGCTCAGAGGCTCCAGAATCTCCCTGGGGGATTGGGATTGGGGGCTGGGGGGCACGTGCAGGTCTGCAACAAATATACTTGGCATTCATCTAGGGAAGCTCACACTTGCACAAACCAACAAGTAGAAAAGCTTCCAGAATGTACCCATACCTGCATGCATGTAACACATGTATACACGCTCAGAGAAAATACAACAGAAGCAGGTTCACAGCAAACAGAAGTGGGCACACACCCGTATATACATCGTCATTGTTCAGCTGCTTAGTTATGTCCGACTCTTTGCAACCTCATGGACTGCAGCACATCGGGCTTCCTTGTCCTTCACCATCTCCTGGCGTTTGCCCACGTCCATTGCATCCAATGACTCAATGGCCATCGAGTCCAATGGACAAACTCCTGTCCATTGAATCGATGATGTCATCCAACCATCTGGTCCTCTGCCGCCCCCGTCTCCTCCTGCCCTCAATCTTTCCTAGCATCAGGGTCTTTTCCAATAAGTTGTCTCTTCACATCAAGTGGCCAAAGTATTGGAGCTTCAGTTTTAGCATTGAAGCTTTTAAACGCTGGTGGTAGGGAGACTTTTGGACAGCAAGGAGATCAAACCAGTCAATCCTAAAGGAAATCAGTCCTGAATATTCATAGGAAGGACTGATGCTGAAGCTTCAATACTTTGGCCACCTGATGTGAAGAAAAGACCGTGATGGAAAAGACCGTGATGCTGGGAGGCATTGGGGGCAGGAGAAGGGGACGACAGAGGATGAGATGGTTGGATGGTGTCACCGACTCAATGAACATGACTCTGAGCAAACTCCAGGAGATGGTGCGGGACAGGGGAGACTGGCATCCATGGAGCTGCGAAGATTCGGACGCGACTCAGCATCCGAATAACAGCTGCTGCATAGACGGTTTAATATTAGCCATGCTGGCCTGGCGATCACTCCAGCAATCACCCTGCCGCCAGGTGCCAGCCCCGTGAGTCAGCACGTGGAGCAGTGGGCCTGGGGCTGGGCTGGACCGCCTCATTGTGTTCCTGGCGCCGTGCATCTCAGAAATGCGTGGGCCATAGGGAACAAGGTTGGAGACAGAGTCAGGAGTAACTCTTGGAAGTGAACCTGAGAGATTCTCCTAATCGTCAGCCATGTATTCTGTAGTTGGATTCGGTTCTCGTCAACACCTAGTCAAAAAGGTTTTTTTTTCTCCGTTTGGGCCTAAGTTTGATAATGCAGCATGTGCCTGAATCTGCAACATATATCACTCCGAGTACACTGTATATCTTCTTCTTTTTGTGATGGAAAATATACAAACTTGAGTTGATCAGAATTCCTGTATCCACAGGACCCACATGCAAAGCTATGTTAAGTAGCAAATACCTGCATGAAGTCCTGATTTATGCATCTTAGTATAGTTGATGTACAGTGTTGTAGTAATGTCTGCTGTATAGCAAAGCAATTTAGTTATACATATACACGTACGAACATTCTTTTTACAAATTCTTTTCCACTCTGGTTTAATCACAGGAGACTGAAAGAGTTCCCCCTGCTGTACAGTAGGACCTTGTTTTCCATTCAGTCTAGCAGTCTGTGCCTGCCAACCTCAGCTTCCCGCCTCCTTGGCAATCACAAGACCACTCTCTTTGTCTGTGAGTCTGTTTCATAGACGCGTCCCATTCTGCCATATTTTAGATCCCACGTGTAAACGATGTCACGTGGTATTTGTCTTTCTGACTTGCTTCACTTGGTGCGATAATCTGTAGGCCCATCATGTTGCTGAAAATGGCCTGCCTTCATTCTTTTCGTGACTGATTAGTACTCCGCTGTGCATATGAGCCGCATCTCTGTCCATTCATCTGCTGATGGGTGTGCGGGTTGTTTCCATGTCTGACTATTGTGAATGGTGCTGCTATGGGCGTAGGGATGCATTTTTCTTTTTGAAATAGAGGGTTGAAGAGGCTGTCACAGTTTACAGCACCCCCCCACAAAAAAGAGTAGAAAACTCATCTGCAGTGATATCTGCTGCTAAGTCGCATCAGTCATGTCCGACTCTGTGCAACCCCATAGATGGCAGCCCACCGGGCTCCCCCGTCCCTGGGATTCTCCAGGCAAGAACACTGGAGTGGGTTGCCATTTCCTTCTCCAATGCATGAAAGTGAAAAGTGAAAGTGAAGTTGCTCAGTCGTGTCTGACTCAGCGACCCCATGGACTGCAGCCCACCAGGCTCCTCCGTCCATGGGATTTTCCAGGCAAGAGTACTGGAGTGGGGTGCCATTGCCTTCTCCGGCAATGATATCAGGGAGTTAATAAAATATATATGAATTTTCTAGCATTTGTGATGTTTCTGGTATTTGTCCATTTTTAAACGTATGTACTTGTATACCTAAATTTGTATTGATAATTTTGAAATCTTTGTCTTAAAGTTGCTGTTCAGTTGCTCAGGCATGCACAGCTCTGCAACCCCATGGACGGCAGCACGCCAGGCTTCCCTGCCATCACCATCTCCTGGAGTGTGCGCGAACGCATGTCCATCAAGCTGGTGACGCCCTCCAGCCATCTCACCCTCTGTCGTCCCCTTCTCCTCCTGCCTTCAGTCTTTGCCAGCATCAGGGTCTTCTCTAATGAGTCAGCGGCATTTCAGACTCTTTTGTTGACTATGAAGTGGGTCCCCCAAATTGTATAAAGTTCTCCCACTGCCACCACTGAGACAAAATGTGAACACATCCCTAACACACACTAGTGCGCCGGATGTATGCAAGTGTGCACACGTGTGCAGATCTGGGTGTCCACACACCTGCATGTGCAGAGGCACTCTGCAAGGTTTGGGAGGGGACTAGGAAGGGCAGCTCTGCTTTTAGGGGGCAAGTCCCCTAAGTCACACCTGCGACCCCACCTTTCAGAAACCCCAGTCTCAGAGACGCCCTCGCAGCGGGCTCATCTCTGATAAACACAGCTGCTTTAGGTTAAAATGCTGCTGACCTTCCCCCCTCCCATCTTCCAGACTTCGGAAAGCCCGGGCAGCCTTGCCTCCTCCTGCCCTATCTCGTCAGCTAACCCAAGTCAGGGTGTGAGTCGAGGGTGAGTGGCCCTCCCCAGAGGCATGTTCAAAAGCACTGATCATGCAGAGGAACAGGCTCTGGATGGTGGGGTTTCGTCCTGGCAAAGGATGGCAGTTGGGATATTTGGGGAACTGCTGGCCCCGCATCACGTCACAAGGCAGATGTGTCCTGTTCTGCCCAGTTTTCCAGCTGCACGTACTTTCACTTCCCTCACACTTCTCTCCGCTTCTCTTTCTGACTGCATGTCTGCCTGGGCTCTACCCCAGGGCCTGGCAGACTTTCCCTTTCCCTGCAGACTGTCAATCTTTTGGTTTGATGGCCACATACAGTTCCTGTTGCAAATACTCAACGCTGTCGTTGAGTGGAAGCAGCTGTGCATGCATGCGTGCCGCGTCGCTTCAGTCGTGTCTGACCCTGTGCGACCCTGCAGGCTGTAGCCCGCCACGTCCTCTGTCCATGGGATTTCCCAGGTAAGAATACTGGAGTGGGTTGCCCTTCCCTTCTCCAGGGGATCTTCCCAATCGAGGGATTGAACCCCCATCTCTTATGTCTCCAGCATCGGCAGGCGGGTTCTTTACCACTAGCGCCACCTGGGAAGCCCAGAACACAGCCGTAAACGATACTCAAATGAATGAGCCTGGCTATGTTCCAATCAAACTTTATTTACAAGAGCAATCCATGAGCCAGAGTCAGCCCACTGGTTGGAGTTTGCTGGCCCCTGGTCTAGACTCCAAGTTCCTTCAGGGCCAGGGCCTGGTGATTTTTCAGCCATCCATCTCTAAGTCTCCCTCCAAGCTTGGCTGAGACGGAGGGAAGTCTCGGCAGGTGTTAGCTGGCTCTGACTCGCTCTCTCCATCTGCCCTTTCAATTTCTTTCCCTCTGTCTCCCTCGAACCACTGCCGTGTCACCAGGTCTCAGCTTTTCAGAATCCCGGGGGAATCAGGCAAGGAAAAGAGCCTCTTGCTCTGGCGATCAGCTAACTGAAGTCACTCTTAGAGGGCACTCAGCCAGAGAAGGAAGCCTTGCAGTTAATTCACCCTCCCTCTCAAGGCTTAACCCAACCTGGGAGAAGCACTAAATAGAGGGGCCCAGGCAGCCTCAGGGAGAGGCCACGCTGCTGCTCAGGCGGCCACAGCCCTGAGCCGGGCTCCTCTCTCCTCCATTCATCCACACGCTACTGCGATATGCCCTGAGCCCCAGGAGGCACTAGGCACAGAGGACGCAGCAAATGGTCCGACTGGAGAGACAGAAAACTAACACCAGCACCGTCATTGGCACATGGAAAATAACCCCGCAAAGTGTTAATGTCCAAGTGACCAGTTGAACAAGAGTGTTGGGGATGAGGCTTGATTCTTCCACCGGCAAACAGACACATTGTCCCAAGCATGAGCACTCTGGGATAGAGCCCTTTGGAGGAGAAACTGTGACCTCTTGACAGAGGGAAGCCCAACTGGCTGGCAGGATTGCTGTTGCCAAAATGAAAGATGTGTACAAAGACTCCGATTTAAAAACGGGCAGAGGATCTGAACACACAGTCCTCCAAAGACTTATGGATGGCTAATAGGTACATGGAAAGATACTCAACATCGCTCGTCGTCAGGAAAATGCAAATCAAAGCCAGGACGGAGTGGCTATCACCCAAAAGAAGCTGCACGTGTTGCCGAGGAAGGCCGTAGAGAAAAGGGAAGCCTCGGGCGCTGCTGGCCGGAGCGTAATTTGATGCAGCCTTTTTGGAAAACAGGGTGGAGGCCCTCAAAAAATAAAAACTACCCAGGAATACAGCAATTGCACATTTGGGTTTTATCTGAAGGAGGGTGGAGGCCCTCAAAAAATAAAAACTACCCAGGAATACAGCAACTGCACATTTGGGTATTTATCTGAAGGAAGCAGAAACGTTGATTGGAAAAGATCCCTGTGCCCCCGTGTTCCCTGTAGCATTGCTGACGATAGCCAAGATTTAGAAACAGGCTAAGTGTCCATCAGTGAGTGAATGGATGAAGAAAATGTGATACTGATATGTGATATATATATACTATATAATATATATGCATGATTGACATCTCTCTCTTTCTCACACACACACACATGAAATGGAATATTATTCAGCCATAAGAAGAAGGAAATCTTGAACTTCCCTGGTGGTCCCGTGGATAGGACTCCACCTGCCAATGCCAGGGACACAGGTTCAATCCCTGGTCCATGAAGACCCTACTTGCCTGGAGACAACTCAGCCCGTATGCTTAGCGCCTGTGCACCACAACTGGAGAAAGCATCCCTCTAAGAAGCCCACGTACTGCCTCTAAGTCACCTATGCTTGCCACAACTAGAGGACGCCCGCACAGTAGGAGCAAAGACCCAGAGCAGCCAAAATATAAATAAATTAATTTTACAAAGAAGGAAATCCTGCCATTTACCACTGCATGTATGGACCTCGAGGGCACAGTGGTAAGTGAAATAATCCAGAGAAAGACAAATACTGTGTGATCTCACTTATATGTGGAGTCTAAAAAACAAAACTGAGCTCATGGATACAGAGAAGAAATCAATGGTTTCCAGAGGTTGCGGGCAGGGGGGTTGTTGAGAGGTGGGAGAAATGAGCAAAGGGCCTCAAAAGGTACAAATCTCCAGTGTGTACAGTAAGAAAGTCTTGGAATGCAAGGTCTGGTGAGGCATAGTTAGTAACCCTGTGTTGCATACTTGACGGTTGCTAGGAGAGTAAGTGTTAGAAATTCTCATCACAAGAAAAGAATCGTAACTGGTGATGAATATTCACTAAACTTACTGCAGTGATCATTTCACAATACATACAAATATTGAATTATTATTTTGTACACCTGAAACGGAGGCAGGAGGTAGATGGGCCCTGCAGGGTGAGGCAATTGGAGATTTCATTCCCTGTATCGATCCCTCAGATTGATACTGAGACAAGAATAGCAAGACAGTCAAAAGAGGAGGCTGGGCCCTGCCTGGACAGAAGATAGGAGACCACGTACATCTCATTCTCGGAGTCAGGAGAAAGGGTACACTCTGATTCCCCAGCTGCACCTGCTCAGAAAGGCCCCGAGGAGGTCAAAAGGGGAGCGATGCTAAGGCTACTGGCCCATAGGCCTCTTTGGTGGAATCCGTCTTGGCTGAGAGACGCGCAGGCACACATGGCAGGATCCTGAGATGAACCGAACATGGGCTCAGAGCCAGGCAAAGCCAGACAATTGGTCAAAGGAAACCCGGAAAAAATGCTGCATGTCAGGGACTCAAAGCACCCCCATGAGGGCGTGACCCTCTGAGTCCACCCGTGTGTCCGGCCACACACACTCTATTCTTCCTCCTAATAGTCCACCCGTGGGTCCGGCCACACACACTCTATTCTTCTTCCTCCTAATAAACACTTGACTTGTTTCACTCCTTTCTGTCTTTGTGGGATTTTTTTCTACAAAGCTGAAAGGCCAGGGACTTTAAACTGACCACTGTAGTCTGTTTTTGGCTTGTGCACGGACTGAGTCGTGTCCAATTCTTTGTGACCCCGTGGACTGTAGCCTGCCAAGCTTCTCTGTCCATGGGATTCTCCAGGCAAGAATCCTGGAGTGGGAAGCTCTGCCCCCCTCCAGGGAATCTTCCCAACACTGGGATCGAACCTGCATCTCTTGTGCTTTCTGCACTGGCAAGTGGGTTCTTTACCACTATCGCCACCTGGGAAGCCCCACTGATCTAGTGACCAGGATTTGATGCTGTCACTGCTGAGACCCGACCTCAGTCTCCGGGCTGGGAACCAAAGCCCTGCTTCAAGCCGCTGCAGCTGAGGCCACCAGCGTTCAAAGCGAATTCGCGATGTTATGCGTCAGTAATATTGCCGATGGGGGCGAGGGAGGAAGAACAAAGACAGGTATGGAAAAATGCCCAGACTGGGCCGCAGGGAGCCCGGAAGAGCCTTGCCCAAGACTCTGCCCCAGAGCCAGTCTGTGACAAGTGTCTGGGGCAGGAGTGACCTTAGAGGTGGGGACGTGGAGAGAGTCAGTGGGGGCGCTGTCGGACGCTTGCCACCGTGATGTCAATCTAGCACTTCAGAGACGACGGTGGGAGAGAAACCCGTGTTCATGTCGAAGCTGCAGTTCCGGGGTAGTTCTCGGTTGTTTTAGTCTGGAATTCACGGTCCAGCCGGCATCCTCTCCAAGAAGGCCTCGCTGGCTCCAGCAGCCACCTGGACAAGAGCTTTACCTTTGGTGTTGATCAACACCAGCGATTTTGCTAATTCGCATAATGACTTAAAAATCAGTGGGTTTTCAGAGGTGAAATCAGTGGCTTCTCAGCCAGCTTAATGGCTGCTAGTAACAGGCACTTGCTGATGAAGTTGCTGATACTGAACGTATGTAGCCTGGCTAAAACGTTTTAGAGACACTCCCTCCCCCGCAGAAAGAGGGGGTGCGGCTCCGTGAGCTCTCCAGATGGCTCCGCATCCGGCCACTGATGTAGGGAGATTCTGGTTGCCTGATGGAAACTCTTCATAGTCACAGAATGTGGCTCTGGAATATTCTTACCTCTGTCTAAGATTTATTGATTTTTTTCTTTTTAATTTTGGGCCACACCCCATGGCAATGTGGGACCTTGGTTCCCCAATCAGGGATCCAGCCCATGCCCCTGAAGTGGAAGGTGGTATCCTTACCAACCACCAGAAGGTCTCTAAGACTTCGTGAATTAATATCATGTTGCATGAACTCTTTAGGGCCTGCTTGCTCATAATTGTTGCTTAATAAATGTCACTGTAGGCGTGGAATTCTGTCCACAACTTCAGTTCCCCGTAGCCTGGTACCCAGACTATGGGAAAGCGGCAAGCCCTCGCATGATCCCTCTAAAACGAACACAGCTTCTGCATCTCACACTGACTTATGTTTCTTTGCAGTAATGACCCTAGGAGCCGGTGAGCCTGCAGCCAGGTCTTCTAAATCCCAGGCCATTGTTCTGTCCCCACCAGTCAGGAGCAGCCGAGAGGCAGGTCTGCCACCTCCTTGAAGGTATCTTCCCTCCGGCCCCAAGACCGGGCTGCTGGCCAGAAGCTCTGCCTTTTGCAAATGAGATGGCCGGGGAAGAGCAGTGCAGGATACAAAATGCCTTCAGTTCAGTTCAGTCGCTCACTCGTGTCCGACTCTTTGCGACCCCAGGGACTGTAGCACGCCAGACCTCCCTATCCATCACCAACTCCTGGAGTTTACCCAAACTCATGTCCATTGAGTCGGTGATGCCATCCAGCCATCTCATCCTGTCACCCCCTTCTCCTCCTGCCCTCAATCTTTCCCAGCATCAGGGTCTTTTCAAATGAGTTAGCTCTGCATCAGGTGGCCAGAGTACTGGAGCTTCAGTTTCAGCATCAGTCCTTCCAATGAATATTCAGGACTGATTTCCTTCAGGATGGACTGGTTTGATCTGCTTGCAGAAAAAGGGACTCTCAAGAGTCTTCTCCAACACCACAGTTCAAAAGCATCAATTCTTCAGCGCCCTGCTTTCTTTATGGTCCAACTCTCACATCCATATGACTACTGGAAAAGCCATAGCCTTGATTAGACGGACCTTTGTTGGCAAAGTAACATCTCTAGTTTTTAATATGCTGTCTAGGTTGGTCATAACTTTCCCCCCAAGGAGTAAGTGTCTTTTAATTTCATGGCTGCAGTCACCATTTGCAGTGATTTTGGAGCCCAGAAAAATAAACTCAGCCACTGTTTCCACTGTTTCCCCATCTATTTCCCATGAAATGATGGGACCAGATGCCATGATCTTCGTTTTCTGAATGTTGAGCTTTAAGCCAACTTTTTCACTCTCCTCTTTCACTTTCATCAAGAGGTTCTTTAGTTCCTCTTCACTTTCTGCCATAAGGATGGTGTCATCTGCATATCTGAGGTTATTGATATTTCTCCCAGCAATCTTGATTCCAGCTTGTGCTTCATCCAGCCTGGCGTTTCTCATGATGTACTCTGGATAGACGTTAAATAAGCAAGGTGACAATATACAGCCTTGACGTACTCCTTTTCCTGTTGGGAACCAGTCTGTTGTTCCATGTCCAGTTCTAACTGTTGCTTCCTGACCTGCATATAGGTTTCTCAAGAGGCAGGTCAGGTGGTCTGGTATTCCCATCTCTTTCAGAATTTTCCACAGTTTATTGTGATCCAGAGTCAAAGGCTTTGGCATAGTCAATAAAGCAGAAATAGATGTTTTCTAGAACTCTCTTGCTTTTTCAATGATCCAGCAGGTGAGTGTGTATATGTGTGTGTGTGTGT
>SJYT01039283.1:57676-131269 GCA_006410635.1 Cephalophus harveyi | reverse complement strand
TATCTCTAATTTTCTTGAAGAGATCTCTAGTCTTTCCCATTCTATTGTTTTCCTCTGTTTCTTTGCACTGATCACTGAGGAAGGCTTTCTTATCTCTCCTTGCTATTCTTTGGCACTCTGCATTCAAATAGGTATATCTTTTTTTCTCTCCTTTGCTTTTTGCTTCTCTTTTCTCAGCTATTTGTAAGGCCTCCTCCTTACAAATAGAAAGAAGTTTTGCTTTTTTGCCTTTTCTTGGGAATGGTCTTGCTCCCTGTCTCCTGTACAATGTCATGAACCTCCATCCATAGTTCATCAGGCACTCTGTCTATCAGATCTAGTCCCTTAAATCTATTTCTCACTTCCACTGTATAATCATAAGGGATTTGATTTAGGTCATACCTGAATGGTCTAGTGGTTTTCCCCACTTTCTTCAATTTAAGTCTGAATTTGGCAATAAGGAGTTCATGATCTGAGCCACAGTCAGCTCCTGGTCTTGTTTTTGCTGACTGTATAGAGCTTCTCCATCTTTGGCTGCAAAGAATATAATCAATTTGATTTCAGTGTTGACTGTCTGGTAATATCCATGTGTAGAGTCTTCTCTTGTGCTGTTGGAAGAGGGTGTTTGCTATGACCAGTGCATTCTCTTGGCAAAACTCTATTAGCCTTTGCCCTGCTTCACTCTGTACTCCAAGGCCAAATTTGCCTGTTACTCCAGGTGTTTCTTGACTTCCTACTTTAGCATTCCAGTCCCCTATAATGAAAAGGACATCTTTTTTGGGTGTTAGTTCTAGAAGATCTTGTAGGTCTTCATAGAACCGTTCAACTTCAGCTTCTTCAGTGTTACTGATCGGGGCGTAGACTTGGATTACTGTGATATTGAATGGTTTGCCTTGGAAACGAACAGAGATCATTCTGTCATTTTTGAGATTGCATCCAAATACTGCATTTCAGACTCTTTGGTTGACCAAGATGGCTACTCCATTTCTTTGAAGGAATTCTTGCCCACAGTAGTAGATATAATGGTCATCTGAGTTAAATTCACCCATTCCAGTCCAACTTAGTTTGCTGATTCCTAGAATTTCGACGTTTAGTCTTGCCATCTCCTGTTTGACCACTTCCAATTTGCCTTGATTCATGGACCTAACAATCCAGGTTCCTATGCAATATTGCTCTTTACAGCATTGGACTTTGCTTCTATCACCAGTCACATCCACAACTGGGTATTGGTTTTTCTTTGGCTCCATCCCTTCATTCTTTCTGGATTTATTTCTCTACTGATCTCCAGTAGTGTGTTGGGTACCTACTGACCTGGGGAGTTCCTCTTTCAGTATCCTATCATTTTGCCTTTTCATACTGTTCATGGGGTTCTCAAGGCAAGAATACTGAAGTGGTTTGCCATTCCCTTCTCCAGGGGACCACATTCTGTCAGACCTTTCCACCATGACCCACCCATCCTGGGTGGCCCCACATGGCATGGCTTAGTTTCACTGAGTTAGACAAGGCTGTGGTCCATGCGATCAGATTGGCTAGTTTTCTGTGATTGTGGTTTCAGTCTGCCCTCTGATGCCCTCTCTCAGCACCTACTGTCTTACTGGGGTTTCTCTTACCTTGGACGTGGGGTATCTCTTCACGGCTGCTCCAGCAAAGCGCAGCTGCCACCCCTGACCTCGGGCATGGGGTATCTCCTCTCGGTTGCCACCCCTGACCTCGGGCGTGGGCTATGTCCTCTCGGCCGCCACCCCTGACCTTGGACGTGGGGTAGCTCCTCTCGGCCGCCACTCCTAACCTCGGACGTGGGGTAGCTCCTCTCGGTTGCCACCCCTGACCTCGGGCGTGGGCTATGTCCTCTCGGCCGCCACCCCTGACCTCGGGCGTGGGGTATGTCCTCTCGGTTGCCACCCCTGACCTCAGGCGTGGGCTATGTCCTCTCAGTTGCCACCCCTGACCTTGGACGTGGGGTAGCTCCTCTTGGCCGCCACCCCTGACCTTAGACGTGGGGTAGCTCCTCTCGGTTGCCACCCCTGACCTCAGGCGTGGGCTATGTCCTCTCAGTTGCCACCCCTGACCTTGGACGTGGGGTAGCTCCTCTTGGCCGCCACCCCTGACCTTAGACGTGGGGTAGCTCCTCTCGGCCGCCACTCCTGACCTCGGACGTGGGGTAGCTCCTCTTGGCTGCTACTCCTGACCTCAGGCGTGGGGTAGCTCCTCTAGGTTGCCACCCCTGACCTCGGGCGTGGGCTATGTCCTCTCGGCCGTCACCCCTGACCTTGGACGTGGTAGCTCCTCTTGGCCACTCCAGCGCCGCACAGCCTTGGGCTCCTGGATTCTAGGAGAGACATCCGTGTTTGAGATCCATCTTCTTTGCGTATCTGCAGTCACCAAAGGCCTTCCAGGGCTGCCCCTCCACAACCCAAACCCCAGGCACAAGGGTCCTCTGGAGCTTGTCTGGGCATCTCCTGCCCTCCAAGGTGACAGAGGATGAGATGGGTGGATGGCACCTTCAACTCAATAGACATGAGTTTGAGCAAATCCCGGGAGAGAGTGAAGGACAGGGAAGACTGGCATGCTGTAGTCCATGGACTCGCACAGAGTCCGGCACGATTGAGTGACTGAACCACAACAGAAGTCTTTGAGGGTTGAGGAAACAGGAGGTCCAGAGAGGAGGAGGAGGGAGCAAATCTGTTTCTCACCAGCACTCCCCATGCCCACCCGGATCAACAGCAGAGCCAGGGAATTCTCTGGCAGTCCAGTGGTTAGGACTCCAAGCTTTTGCTGCCTAGGGCATGGGTTCAGGCCCTGGTTGGGGAACTAAGATCCTGCAACCCACAAGGCGTGGCAAAAAAAACCCCAGCAGATCCATAGATCTGCTGGTGGAGACGGCGCTCCTGCTGGACACTCTTTAGAAGTGCAGTTTAGCGTGAGTGTCCAGAGGAGCTGACGCTTTAGAAAGAGGGACTTTTCCAGAAACCTCTGCCACTCCTGAGACTCGGCACAGGCGGGGGGCTGTCTCTTATACACATCTCTCTTGCTTTTTCCATGATCCAAGGGATGTTGGCAATTTGATCTCTGGTTCCTCTGTTGAAGCCTGAGTTAGAGAATTTTGAGCATTACTTTACTAGCGTGTGAGATGAGTGCAATTGTGCAGTAGTTTGAGCATTCTTTGGCATTGCCTTTCTTTGGGACTGGAATGAAAACTGACCTTCTCCAGTCCTGTGGCCACTGCTGAGTTTGGGGGTGGGGGGACGCGGGGGGGCAGCAGAAATGCCTGGGGCCTGGGCTGTAAATTTGTTATTAAAAAATCCTTGTGCTGTTAATTCATTTATTCATGTCCCTCTCTCCCATCTAGACAATAAACTCCATCGGCCAAGATGATCAGTCCTGCCAACTACTTCACGGCCGCAGCACACGATACACACGCACTAAATGCTTGTTGAATGAGTGAATGATGGACAGGAAGCAGATGGAGCGGATCCAGTTGCTACCCCCGGCAGCTCTGCCTTGATGAGCGTCTCCCTGCTGAGTTTCCTCCACTGCAAGGTGACAAGACCTCACGGGGCCGCCCGGGGGAAGGAGACCCGAAGCCCTGGGAGCTGGAAGGGGCTGAGCAGAAAGCAGTCATCACCACGATGTCCAAAGACATTCCGGGGCATCTCAAACCTGCCTTGAGGTTTGGAGGAGCAGGAATGAGCACTTGGTGAGCACGTGCTCTGTGTCAAGCACTCGGTGGACAGTATGAAGTGCACGCGTCCTGCCGAGCTCCCTGCAGCCACAGAGGAGGCCTGACTGTGCTCCTGTTAGTGGACTCACTGGTCAGAAGGTGACACCAGGCCCATCTTCTCTGTAACAAAAAGAATAGAAGACACCCTGACTCTGCACAAGAAGGGCACCCCTGTAACAAAGGTAAGGACTATTGTTATCTCCATTTGAAAGATCAAAGTGTAGGGTCAGAGCTTGAAGGCACTTGCCTAAGAGGGTGTGATTGAAAAGGTATGTTGTTCAGCTGCTAAGTCCTGTCCTGCTCTTTGCAACCCCATGGACTGCAGCACGATAGACTCTTCTGTCCTTTGCCATCTCCTGGAGTTTGCTCAGACTCATGTCCATTGAGTCGCTGATGCCGTCCAACCATCTCACCCTCTGCCATCCCCTTCTCCTCCTGCCCTCAATCTTTCCCAGCATCAGGGTCTTTTTCAATGTGTCGGCTCTTTGCAACAGGTGGCCAAAGCATTGCAGCTCCAGCATCAGTCCTCCCGGTGAATATTCAGGGTTGATTTTCTTTAGGATTGACTGGTTTGATCTCTTTGCAGTTCAAGGGACTCTCAAGAGTCCTCTCCAACAACACAGTTCAAAAACATGCATAAAATGTACGGGACAGAATCCGTCCAGGTCCATCTGAGATCAAAGCCCTGCCTCTCCCTGGAGTAGCCCCCTGAGCCCTATTTCTGGTCAGTCAGAGGAAGGCAGGGGAGCCAGGAATCCTGATTGCCTCCTGGCACCGAAGGCTGTGCCTTCCTCTCCGTGTGCAGAAAGCAGAAGAGCAGGACGCGGGCTGAGCAGTAAACAAACACCAGCATTCCCTTCCATCTGCGCTCCTGAGCCAAACTTCCACTCCCGGCAGCCCCAACACAAAGGCAGACCAGGAAGCCCCCGCCTCGGGAGGCTGAGTCTGGGCCAGAGGGTGGGCGGGGCGCTGGGCCTCTGTGTCGCCTCAGCCTCAGGGGAGCCCTGCACCGAAGGCGCATGGTAATCCAGAGGAGGAAAGTGAGGCTCAGAGAGGGGGTGCCCTGCCCAGCGTCCACACGCAGCCTGACCCCGAGTCCACAGTCTTGCCAGGTGCCGCATTGCCCCTCTTAGAAAGAGAATCATTTTACAAATAAAAAAGGGGTTCCCGCTGCCGTAGCGGGAGAGAATCCAATTGCCTTGCTGCAACTGATGAAACTTCCATTGTACTGCTGTGTCTGGCAGCCCACTCAGGTCTTGTCCGTGTCTTACCATTCTCTAACATTTGTTCCATTTCAAACCGTTTTAATTTTTCACATCTGTTACCCTGTTGGTGCTACTCACTCACTCTGGGAGGTGGGTGTCTAGTCACGTGTCCTGGGAGCTCAGTCGCTCATTTGGGTCCGACTCTTTGCCACCCCTTGAACTATATATAGCCCGCCAGGCTCCTCCGTCCATGGGATTTTCCAGGCAACAATACTGGACTGGGTTGCCATTTCCTTCAGGGGTCTAGTCATAGTCCCATTTTACAAAGGAGGAAGCTGAGGCCCCAAGAGCTTAGGAGAGTTTCCCAAGGTTACTCAGCTAAGAAGTGATGGAGACAGGATTTGAACCCAGACTGAAAACCAGGCCCATTCTTCTAACCACTGTGCTTCATCCGGGCTGTTAAAAACAAAAAAATTCAGTGGAGTTAATTTAAAGATCTTATTGGCCTTATTCAATTATTCATGGATCAGACAGCATCCCAACTAGCAAATGGAAAAGAGTTCCCAGGAGCTGTACAAAATGAAAGACGTTTATAGGCAGAAGAGGATGGGGCAAGGAGGTGAGACTCGCAAAAAGCTGTTCGTTAGTGACAAGGTCGCCTTTCCTTGAGGGGACAGCAGGCTTTGATCAGACAGATTATGTCACTCATGCTAACCAGGTAATTCCAGACTGACTGGTTTAAAACGCCTTTCCTAGGGAAGGCTGAAACTGTGATTCAGTTATATTTAAGTCTTGTTTGGTAACATGGAACTTAGCACATTTGGGTGTGTTGTCTTTTCATTTTTTCTTTATAAGGTTTTTTTTTTTGGACTGTTTGTTTTAAAGTCTTTATTGGTTTTGGTACAACATTGCTTCTGTTTTATGTGTTGAATTTTTGGCCACGAGACATGTTCCCTAACCAGGGACTGAACCTGCATTCTCGGCATTAGAAGCACAGTCTTAACCACTGAACCACTAGGGAAGTCCCTGCTGTCTCTTTTGAACAGGGCTCCGTGTTAAGGGCTTTGCCATCATTACTTCCCTTAATCCTGTTGATGAGCATGCAGTATATGGGACTTATTTAATCCCTATTTACCACTACAGCTATAGAAGCTTGGCAAGAGGAAGACGTTTGCCCAAGTCACGTGGCGAGCTGCATCTGTCTGCCAGCAAAGCCCCAGAGACACATTCCCTGATTCTTGTGGAGAATAACCATGTCCCTCCACCACGGTGCAGGCTCGCTTGCTTGTCCTGGAGCTGGACAGAGGGGAATTGTGGACAGACCTGTGCAAGCTGCCAGGTTTGCCTCGGATCTGGGATGAGGGCGTGGGAAGGCTTTCGTAACTTGGCAGGTTGGTTAGTTGGTGCAGCCTGGAGTCTTCTCCGCTGTCAGCTGTAGAAAGGGGAAGAGAAATGAGCCCGACTCGTCTCCTCGCTCCCATTGCCTTCTCACTGGGTCCTTGAACCTTCCCAGTAGGAAGGACTCTCCCCAACTTGCAAAGGAAGAAGCAGAGGCTCGGAGTGGGGAGGTGATTCATCTAAGGTCACGTAGCTCTTTGAACAGGGATCCCAACCCAAGGCGGTCCAGAAGTTGGGTGCCTCCCTCTGCTCCAGACACCCGAGATATTGAGGTCCCGTTCAGGAGGGTCTCCTAAGGCCCTGAGAAGTTAAAGAAAGCATCATTTGCCCACGTGAGGCCTTCTCTTCCATTTCTCTTGCTGCTTGACCCTTGCCAGGCATGGTGCCATGCTGGGGTTCCACACCAAGGCTGTGTTTGCCCAATTCTGTGCCCTCCAGACAGCATGAGCCTTTGCCCTTTTCCTGCTCTCCCTTTCTAGATGGAAAGCTGCGGAGCGCAAGGCAGAGAGACAAGGCCAGGTGCCAGAGGCTTGAAAGGCTTACAGCGCTCGCCAAGGAAAATGTTAGACTTCAGAGAGAGAAAGTTATCTTTCACACACTCCAGACCAGTTCCCAGTTCCTTGCCACTATACGCCTCAAAGATGTGTCTCTCTGGAAAACAAAAGATTACTGTTTTCGCACTTGTTTAAGAGAGATGGTGAGATATGAAGATGTGCATGAAAGAGTCTTGACTGGCCAGAGACGCAGACGACTTGGCTTGGGTCTTAGTCATGCCTTGATAAAGCTGTGCGACATTGGGCTAGTCCCCTTCCTTCTCTGGGCCTCTGTACAAAAGAAGAAAATTGAAATACATGATCTCTAAGTTTCCCTCTGCTCATCCCTGACTTTCTGTTAATTGAAATTTAGCATGACCTATGTAAGTCTTGCTCAGAGTAAGTTGTGTCTTGTCCATCAACTGGAGTTAAGGTAAACGTATTGAGGTCCAGTCATATAATGGAATATTATTCAGCTACAAAAAAGAATGGCTGCCGGTAAATGCAACCTCATGGATGTATCTTAAAAACATTGTATTAAGTAAAAGAAACCAGACACAGAGAACTGAAGACTGTAAGAGTCCATCATAGGAAGTAAAAAACAGGCAAAACTTAACTGTGGTGAGAAAAGCCAGAGAGTGGTTGCTTTATGCGTGTGGACGGGTGGTGATTATTGACTGCAAAGGAGCATGGGGAACTTTTGGGGGAGTGGAGGTGGTCCACACCTCAATCTGGGGGAGTTATAGCAGTATAAACAGGTGAAAATTCATCAAGCTGTACCCCTAAGATATATGCATTTTTCTGTACCTTAATAACTCAGTAAAACACTGTTATAATATATAAGTATATAAACCCTAATGCACAAATGTTATGTGCGTGTATGTACACATTTATAGTCATATATGTGTGTATTGCTTCTAGAACTGTTCACAGTAAAAACCACTAGATGTATCCAAATGCCAAGTTTTCACATAGCAGTGAACAAACTATATACCCCTGAGTGTGCTCAAGCTCCAAGAGGAAGTAAAGCCATCTGATCGTTTTTGATAAGAACTGTCTCTTGGTGTAACCACGCTTTGGAGAAAAGTCAGAGTCACCGTGTCTAAGAGATGAGGAGGAGAAAGCTTCAGTTTGGAAGAAGTCTGCTCAGGGCTCAGGGGAGCCCACTGTGGTGGGAAGAGGGCGGGAGACTTCTTTTCCAGATGTGGCCAAGTCAGTACCAAGCTCCGCCCTTCTTCTCCACAGGACCCGAAGCCTTTAGGGGAAAGCGATGTGTCCGGTCCAGGCCCCGCCCAGCTGCACAAATCCATCCATCACCTCCAGGCTGAGCCCAGCCCTGGGCTAGGTGAACAGTGGCTGCCTCGGAGGCATCATTGTATGAGTCAGCTCTGGCTGCCTTGACAAAGGGCCATGGACCAGAGGGCTTAGTCGACAGAAATGTAAACGTTTCCTCTCAGTTCTGCTGTGATCTTGGAAGTCCAAGGCCAGGGTGCTGGCAGGGTGGTTTCTTCCGAGGCCTCTCTCCTTCCTGTATTCTCTGTGTGTGTTTGCGTGTCCATCCAGATCGCCTCTTCCTGTTAGGACACCTGAAGTATTAGTTTAGGGTCCATCTTATTTTAATTGAACTATCTCTTCTTATTTATCTCTGCGCTGAGTCTTCGTTGCCACGCAGGCTTTTTTCCCAGCGAGCGGGGGCTTCTCTTCCTTGCTGGGGCCCGGGCTTCTCACAGCGGCTTCTCTTGTTGGGGAACGTGGTGTGTGGGCTCAGTAGTTGCGGAGCACAGGCTTAGTTGCTCCACGTGGCACGTGGGATCTTCCAGGACCAGATATCGAACCTCTGTCTCCTGCACTGGCAGGCGAATTCTTTACCACGGAGCCACCAGGGAAGCCCTGAGTTACCTCTTCAAAAGCCCTGTCTCCAAACGCAGTAACAGCCTGAGGTACTGGGGTGAGGACTTCAGCATATGGGTTTTGGATTTTTTTTTTTTGGCTGCACTGTGTCTTGGTTGCTTTATGTGAGCTCTTCCTTACAGTCTGCGGGATCTTTAGTAGTGGCGTGGAGGCTCTTAGTTGTTGCATGTGGGATGCAGTTCCCTGACCAGGGATTGAACCCAGGCCCCCTGTGTTGGGAGCCTGGAGCTTTAACCACTGCACCGCCAGGGAAATCCCCAGCATATGGGTTTTGAGGGGACACTACTCACCGCATAACACCCATCAGGGACACTTCCTGTCCAGTTGTGGAGGGAGCTTTCTAAAGCACAAGTGCGATTGTGTGGCTCCCCACTCAGAAGTATCCCGTGTCATCTCACCGCTGATCCTCAGGATACCTTTCACATTTCTTGCCCCGACTCAAGGCCCCCCAGCAGTCTGGCCCTCCCTCCTGCCTCTCAGCAGCTCTTACCGCTCTCGCTTGCTCTCTGCTCCCAGCGCTGCCTCCTTGCTGTTCTGCTCCTGCCCCAGGGCCTTTGCACAAGTGGTCCTTTTGTCTGATGAGCCTGGGGCAAAGTTGCTTCTTGAGGAACTCATCTCTGATTCTCACTCTTGCAGGGGCGCCAGTGGTAAAGAACCTGCCTGCCAGTGCAGGGGATGTCAGAGATGAGGGTTCAGTCCCTGGGTCATGTAGATCCCCTGGAGGAGGGCATGGCAACCCACTCCAGTATTCTTGCCTGGAGAATCCCATGGACAGAGGAACCTGGAGGGCTACAGTCCACGGGGTCGCAGAGAGTCAGACATGACTGAGCATGCATGCAGATGACTCAAAAAAACAAGAAGGTTTTATCTACTCCTCCTCTCTCTGCTAAACCTTTTTATAACTCCTGGTGTTGATCCTGATACCTCCAGGAGCCTTGTGTTTCAGAGCCTCAAACAGAACTTTCCAGGCCTATGGAAGGCCCTCACCTGTACAGGACTTCAAATAGAGAGGGAGGGGTCTGTGGAGGGGGACTGGGGCAGAGGCAAAGACCTGACTGGGGAAGAAGGGGCTGGAAGGGTAGAAGGTTTCTCAGGGCTGCTGATTTTGCAAAGCAGGAAGACAGGGAGTGTCTCTGGGGTTCCAGGGTGCCTGGGAAGGCTGGAGAAATAGCCTTGAGAACTTGAGGCAGGCAGGTTTCACAAATGGTGGGGAGGGAAAGTTCTGGAGTCAAGAGGGGCTGGTCTTTGGAGCACAGAGAAGCAGGCCGAATGGCTGGCTTGGGGAGCAGAAGGATAATTGACCACAGTAGCCTCTCAACAGGCTGGGGAGCAAGCCCCGCCCCTGTTTCCCACTGTCACAGAAAGCCCCTGGCGTTGATTCTTGTTTCAGCCCCTAACTGAGTAGCCCGTAAAACCGTGCCTGAGACGGAAGTGCTTGCCAACCTGGTGAGTGGCGGCAGAGGGACAACCTTACATGATTGAGGCAAATAAGATAATATTGACTTTGTGTGTGTCCGTATGGGACCTGGTCTCCAGGACAGGCTGACTTTAAAGTGAGTCTGTGTTCCATTTAACACAGGCCCCAAGTTAAATCCAACCTCTCACTTCAGCCAAAAGCCATCAAAGTGACTCTTTCAGATCTTATAGCTTTTTAGCCAGAGGGACAGATGCCACCAAGGTTCCAGCTCCCAGCCCCTGGGCAGTTTCCAGAACTGGGTCCAGATGGGCCAGAGCCTGCTCTCTTGCTGCATTTTTCTCCTTTGCCTTCTGGTTGAGGATTGTGCTTTTATTTCTCAGTGGTGGGACTGCTAGAGAGCATACAAGGTGCTCAGTGAAATGTGAATTTCAGGAAAGCAAGCAACTTGCACTGGAAGGTCTGTGCCCTGGAGAAGGAAGTGGAAACCACTGCAGTATTCTAGCCTGGGAAATCCCATGTATAGAGGAGCCTGGCGGGCTACAGTCTGTAGGGTTGCAAAGAGTCGGACATGACCGAGCGGCTGAGCATGGTACAGCACATGCTATGGAGCAAATGGGTGCCTGCCTGCGATGGTCAGCTTCACACGTCAGTTTGGCTGGACCACAGATATTTGTCTGAAACATTTCTAAGAAGGTGTTTTTTGGGGGCATGAAATCAACATTTAAATTGAATATTGAGTAAAGCAGATTGCCCTCCATAATGGGGGTGGGCCTCGTCCAATCAGCTGAAGGTCTTGCTAGAATAAAGACTGACTTCCACCAAGCAAGAAGGAATTCTGCTAGTTGAGCCTCTAGCCTGCAGGCCTACACTGCAGATTTTGAAATTATCAAGCCTGCACAATTTTGTGAGCCAATTCCTTGAAATAAACCTCTCTACATACATACGTACACATTCTGTTTGTTCTCTTTCCCTGGAGAACCCTAATAAACCACCATATACTTTTTAGCTTGTCCCAGGTCACGCTGCTCATAGTCTGGTTAATTCTGCTCATCCTCTTAGGTCTCTGCTTAGATGGCATTTTCTACAGGAAGCCTTCCCTGACCACCACCAGCCCCACTCCCAAGCTGTGTGAGGGGCCACCTCTGTGTTCCCACAGAAACCTGTAGGCTCTTTGTTGTATGGCTCATCAAACTGAGCATTAATTTTCCCATTGCAGAGATTTGCAAACTGGGTATTAATGATTTGTGTCCCCAAGTAGATTATGAGCAGAAGCTGTGTTTTACTAACAGGGCCTGGTTCACAGTTGCTAACTGATGAATGAATGAAAGAATGAATGACATGAATATGTGTGAATGCTTCCATGAGTGCCTGTTCCTGCTGTAACAAGCGTGACAAAGCAAAATTCAGCTGGGTAAAATTTAAAGATCTTACTTGCTTTATTTAACAATGTTCATAAATGGGGCAGAATCCCATGTAGCAAATAAAAAGGAGCTCCTAGATGCTGTACAAAATGAAAGATGTAACAGGCAGAAAGGGGTGGGGCAAGGCAGCTGTACTAACAAAAAGTGGACTGGTTCTGGCAAGGTCATCTTCCTAAAGAGGATGGCAGGGGTATGTCAGGCAGATGACCTGACCGGTGCTGACTGGGTAATTCCCGATGGACTGGTTGAAGTTTCCATTCCTGGGAAAGGCGAAGCTGTAATAAAGTTAGGTATTCACTCTCAGTTTGGTTACGTGGTATTTAGTGTAAGTGACTCCATTTGGAGCCTGTTGTCTCTCTCGCTTTTATTTTTAGCAATTGCCCACTTTTGGTGAAGCTCTCAGTCTAACTGAGAGATGTGATCAAAATTTAAGGCATTAGCCCTACTTCCAGCTACCTCTCTGGAGTTCTTACAGTTTTTACTGGCCCTCCACGTGGTATTTGCATGTCATGACATCTTTACTGAATCTCTGGGATATTCACAGGTCACAGCTTCAGGGTTGCTTATTTTAAGTGGGCCATTCTCTTCATTCCTTTTCTGACATTCTAGTCTTCAAGAGATCATTTGCTTGGTGACTGGCAGTTGCCAACATGAACTGAAAGCTTTCGAGAGAATTCAGTACACCAGGGGAGACACTTCGATGGCTATCAGCAGGGTAGTTCTTAGTGTCTGGAGTGCACTTCAGAGCTCTGTTCCCCAAGACCCAAGCCAATCAGAACCTAACGAGTCAAAGAAAGGAGTCAATTTCCTAAGCCAAGTGCCTAGTTCAGTGATCTTGGGTAGCTGAGTCTCAGTTTCTCCAGAAGTATTAATCCAATTGCAGCAAGTGGTGTTGGCCGTTGCCCAAGCCCCTCCTCGCTCAGCCAGAAGATAATCAAGGACAGCCTGTGAGCAAGAAAGACTGTGGCCAGAGAATTTAAGAATTTTGGTACAGCAGCAATTGCTTTAGCAGTGGATTCTACAAAGTCTTCAGAAGTTAAGGACTTTCTGACCATAGTTTTGCATTTACTCTTAGCAGGGTGAGGAGTGATCTACCAAAGGGAGGTAATTTAGAGTCATGAATTTTTGCTGGTCTTGTTTAGTCACTAAGTCTTTGCAACCCCGTGAACTGCAGCACGACAAGCTTCCTTGTCCTTCACTATCTGCCAGAGTTTGCTCAAACTCACATCCATTGAGTTGGTGATGCCATCCAACCGTCTCATCCTCTATTGCCCTCTTCTCCTCCTGCCCTCTATCTTTCCCAGCATCAGGGTCTTTCCTAATGAGTCAGCTCTTTGCATCAGGTGGCCAAAGTATTAGAGCTTCAGCTTCAGCATCAGCCCTTCCAGTGAATATTCAGGATTGATTTCCTTTAGGATTGGGTGGTTTGATTTCCTTGCTGTCCAAGGGACTCTCAAGAGTCTTCTCCAGCACCACAGTGCAAAAGCTTCAATTCTTTGGTGCTCAGACTTCTTTATGGTCCAACTCACATCCATACATGACTATAGGGAAAACCATAGCTTTGACTATATGGACCTTTTTCAGCAAAGTGATGTCTCTGCTTTTCCCATTTGGGTCTGTGGCTCAGGACTAGAAACGTGACAGCCATAGAGGTCAGTAAAATTTAAGAGTCAGTAGAACACACGGGAGGTTTTCTTTTGCTTGGCTGTGCCTTGGGTCCCATATACAGCCTGGATCAAGGCTCTCTGGGTTTGCGTGCGTCAATCAGAGGTAAGGAAACGGACTTGCAAGGTCAGAGAGTCTGACCTGATAGAGAGGAGGCTGAGGAGTTCTTTTGTTTGTTTATTTTAAATATTTATTTTTGCTTATTTATTTGTCTGTACTGAGTCTTATTTGCGGCATTCCAGATCTTCGATCTTCACTGTGGCATGTGGAAATTTTAGTTGCAGCATGTGGGGTCTACTTCCCTAGCCAGAGATCGAACCTGAGATCCCTGTATTGGGGGGGGGGGGGCATCTTAGTCCCTAGACCATCAGGGAAGTCCCTGTTTATTTGATTGTTTTTTTTTTTTTTTGAGAAACTGAGGAGTCCAAAATCAGGAAGAAGTTTATGAAACAAGCAGAAAGAACTACATGATCACCAGCATCAAAGCAAATCCAATAGTCTATTTATCCTCCTTTGCATATGTGAACAGCAAACTTTCCAGGCCAGAGCAGGGGAAAAAATGGGCGAAAGAATTATAAAGAGCTTCTTGGTGTAAGAATTAGGAAAAGAATGATCAGAAAGGGAAGGAGGAATGGAAAAAAACATGCTTGATCCTTTTGACCTGATGCCTTGGGAGGAAGCAGTCTGCCTCCAGGTTGACCACTTCCAGGTCATTTTGATTGTGAGGTCTCTGGTATTTGCATATGACCTGATGTCAGATGGGGTCTTCTTCAGTTGTGAAATATGTCCCAAAGTTTCGACCCCTTGTCATTTGGCCCTGGTGTCAGTGGTCAGGGATACTTGTGATGGTCCTTCACGTGAATCTCACTTTCCCAACAGCATCAGGGAAGAACACTAATAAGTGCAAGGTGAACAGCAGAAGACCTCGTCACTGTTGTAGTTCAGTTGCTAAGTTGTGTCCGACTCAGCCTTCTTCATGGTCCAGCTCTCACATCCATACATGACTACTGGAAAAACCATAGCTTTGACTATATAGGCCTTTGTCAGCAAGGTGATGTCTCTGCTTTTTGATACACTGTATAGGTTTGTTACAACTTTCCTTCCAAGGGCAAGAGTCACCCTCCACAGTGATTTTGGAACCCAAGAAAATAAAATCTGTCACCATATTCACTTTTTCCCTGTCTATTTGCTATGAAGTGATGGGACTGGATGCAATGCTCTTCATTTTCTGAATGTTGAGTTTTAAGCCAGCTTGCTCACTCTGGTCTTTTACCTTCATCAAGAGGCTCTTTAGTTCCTCCTTAGCTTTCTGCCACCGAAATAGTTTCATCTGCATATCTGAAGTTGTTGATATTTCTCCCAGCAGTCTTGATTCCAGCTTGAAATTCATCCAGCCCGATATTTCCCGTGATGTACTTTGGATGTAAGTTAAATAAGCGGGGTGACAATATACAGCCTTGACATACTCCTTTCCCAATTTTGAACCAATCTGTTGTTCCATGTCCAGTTCTAACTGTTGCTTCTTGACTTGCAAACAGGCTTCTCAGGAGGTAAGGTGGTCTGGTATTCCCATCTCTTTAAGAATGTTCCACAGTTTGTTGTGATCCACACAGACAAAGTCTTTAGCATAGTCAGTGAAGCAGAAGTAGATTTTTTTTTGGAATTCCTTGCTTGGCCATAGTTACAGATCTGATTAGGATTCATTATAATGCAAATGACAAAGAAATTTGTTTATTTCTAAGACATAAAATGTTTTAAGATAATGGCTAGAATTATGACTGATAACATTATACCCAGGACATATCAGACTTTTAGGAATTCCATATAATTTCTGAAATACTTATAACTTGTCCCTTTATGTTGTTATTGTTTAATCAACATGGACAGTAGTCTTCCAGACTCCTCTGTCCGTGGGATTTCCCAGGCAAGAACACTGGAATGCATAGCCATTCCCTTCTCCAGGGCACCTTCCTGACCCAGGCGTTGAATTCATGTCGCCTGCATTGGCAGGCAGATTCTTTACCCCTGAGCCACCTGGGAAGCCCTGTATCTTTGTGAGTACAACATAAGGAAGGCTTGATATTAGTTCTTATATGACAAGTCTTCTCATGTACTTTAATATGTCAAATAAGCCTAATTAGCTCGTTGTTGTTCAGTCACTCAGTTGTGTCAACTCTGCAACCCTCTGGACCTGCAGCACACCAGGCCTCCCTGTCCATCACCAACTCCCGGAGTTCACTCAAACTCATGTCCATTGAGTCAGTGATGCCATCCAATCATCTCATCCTCTGTCGTCCCCTGCTCCTCCTGCCTTCAATCTTTCCCAGCATCAGGGTCTTTTCCAATGAGTCGGTTCTTCGCATCAGGTGGCCAAAGTATTAGAGCTTCAGCATCAGTCCTTCCAAAGAATATTCAGGGTTGATTTCCTTTAGGATGGACTGGTTTGATCTCCTTGCAGTCTAAGGGACTCTCAAGAGTCTTCTCCAACACCGCAGTTCAAAAGCATCAGTTCTTCAGTGCTCAACCTTCTTTATGGTCTAGCTCTCACATCCATACCTGACTGCTGGAAAAGCCATAGCGTTGACTATATGCACCTTCGTTAGCAAAGTAATGTCTCTGCTCTTTAAGATACTGCCTAGGTTTATCATGGCTTTTCTTCCAAGAAGCAAGCATCTTTTAATTTCATGGCTGCAGTCACCATCTGCAATGATTTTGGAGCCCAAGAAGATAATTAGTTTAACATCTTCCTTTTTCTAAGGAGAAAGAACATGTCTTCTGAGATGTTCAGGGATCCTCTCAAAAAGTCCCAAAGTTACTTCTAAATCAAAAAGACTTCATTTAGAATTTGATTTGGTGGAGTTTGTTTAAAAAAAAAAAAGAAAGAAAAGTCTTCAATACTTGATTAAATAAAGATCACAGGTTATAATGAAGCAACACTTAGATATCTGTTTAACCAAAGTGACAATAAAACAGTATTGTAAAGTAAAATAAAGTAAAATTGAAAAAAAAAAGATTTCAAAGGCAAAAAAAGATTACTCAGTCTTAAGCAAAACTTAGCTCTTTTACTATTGAGAAAACTCAGTTTTCTTAAATATGCAAAGACCTGATTAAGACAACATGAAGCATAGGAAACTGTTTTGTAAGACACAAAATCTTTGCATTCTAGGCAGATTACTCAAAAGGTGAAGAAAATCCTTTCTTATCAAGAGCAGACCAATAGTCTAAAAAAAAAAAACTTTAAGAAAGCTGAATTCTGATTTTGTACCAGTATACTTTTGATATAAAAAACTCCCTTTTTAACTTTAATTCATTCTAGTCTGAGCTTGACCATGCATAAAATGCCTTTCCTAAGAATTCTTTTGCACAAAACCTCCACGAGTCATTTCTCATATCCTCTCAGACTTCGCCCTGTGTATTTTTTCTGTCTCTTACCCTGCATCAGTCATTTTGCTTTTTAACCTAATTTTCATAAACACTTGTTTTCTTTCACCCTTATTATTTCTAAGTAGTTTTAGTTACATGTATTGATCAGAACTCTTAGCTCTTAGAACCTTCGGTTTCTAGTGATGACTAAGAAATAAGCAATTATAGACTGTCTCTTTCACTAGTATCTTTAAATTGGCAAATTTATGAATAATGCATGAATAAACTCTAGAAGCATATGCTTCCTCACAGTACAATTTTTTAAATGTGGAAGAAGTCATGTTTAGTGGTAGACTAAAATAGCTTTAGTTTCTCTGAGAAGAAGTTAAAAGGGGGTAAAACTGTATTCAGTAATTAAGTGTTTGGAACTGATCTAGATAGTCAATGAGTTTCCATCATTTAAATTATCAAACCCTTAAAATTTCCATGTATATGCGTTAGTATACTGTATTGGTGTTTTTCTTTCTGGCTTACTTCACTCTGTATAATAGGCTCCAGTTTAGAAAGATGGTAACGATAACCCTGTATGTGAGACAGCAAAAGAGATACAGGTGTATAGAACAGTCTTTTGGACTCTGTGGGAGAGGGAGAGGGTGGGATGATTTGGGAGAATGGCATTGAAACATGTATAATATCATATATGAAATGAATCGCCAGTCCAGGTTCGATGCAGGATACAGGATACTTGGGGCTGGTGCACTGGGATGACCCAGAGGGATGGTATGGAGAGGGAGGAGGGAGGGGGGTTCAGGATGGGGAACACGTGTATACCTGTGGCGGGTGCATGTTGAGGTATGGAAAAACCAATACAATATTGTAAAGTAATTAACCTCCAATTAAAATAAATAAAATTGATATTTTTAAAAACCTTAAAATTTCAAATTACAAAAGATATTTGGCAAGCTGCTAGATATGCTTTTACACATAGTTATTTCTGAAAGTTCACCTACAAACTCTTATTTCATTTACATCTATCTACATCACTTGTTCTTAACAATTATATTTTGACTATCTGTGAAAGCTTCTTAAGATGTTGAACAAAGTCAGCCATCATCTCAAGCTATTTTTCTCACCAACAGATTCTTTAATAGAGATAACATGAGCTTCTTTGACTTTAGTAAGCCTAAGAAAAATAAAAGTTTTACATTTAATACTGATAATTCTAAAGACAGGCCTGTTTTAATCAAATAAAAAAATTTAAGCTAGTTTTTATTTACTAAATATTTAGCCTAAATATTTTATTTATTAAATATTTCAATGTTAAGTTGGAAAACATTTGGGTTAATTTCTATTATTTTTGAGAGTCTAGATGCATTTATTTTCCTTCAAGTCAATTAAATAAAGGCCTTTTACAAATTAATCTTTTTTGCTGCTGCTGCTGCTAACTCGCTTCAGTCATGTCTGACTCTATGTGATCCCATAGACGGCAGCCCACCAGGCTCCCCCATCCCTGGGATTCTCCAGATAAAAACACTGGAGTGGGTTGCCATTTCCTTCTCCAATGCATGAAAGTGAAAAGTGAAAGTGAAGTCGCTCAGTCGTGTCCAGACTCTCAGCGACCCCATGGACTGCAGCCTACCAGGCCCTCCGTCCATGGGATTCTCCAGGCAAGAGTACTGGAGTGGGGTGCCATTGCCTTTTCCAGTTAATCTTAGCAACACCACTCAAAGCTAGAAAAATATCACACATCTACAACATATATTCATAGACATAAATCAACATTTAGATAAATGCAAATAGAGATCTTCCAGCTTTAACATTTTTAGCCATGAAATGGGCATGATAATGTAAATCCAATAGCTTATAAAAGAATAGTTGAATTCAAAGTTTTTCTTGGGCAGTTGAAATAAGTGTACCTGCTGGCATGGTTAAAGTTTTTTCTATTAATATTTTTGAAAAAGACATTAATATTTGTATTCATCCTTGGCAAGTAATCTTTATGAAAGTTGAGGGCTAGATTTTTAGCAAAGGAGCTTCTATGGCAGTTTTTTTTTTTTTTTTAAAAAAAAAAAGCTTCCTTCTCCCTTGTTTTCAGTCTTAGGAACTGGAGATGGTAAAGATAAGTGGACTTTGAATTGTTTCTAGAGCAGCACTTCAAATTTTGCAGAAATTTGAAAGCCAAGAACAGTTGTTTTTAATTCCTCAAAGAATGAGTTGTAGCCTAAATGATACCTAGGGGCTGATCTGCCCTTCCAGGTACTTACTTAATACATTATCTTCAATTTGCTTCTTTATATGAGGGAGAAGATTTCCAACTAAGATGGAAATTGAAAGAGTTCTGTGGTCTGGATGTAGGAGTGTTTGTCTTTAGAATGTTTTAGTAAATCTTTCCTCAAGGGTTTCAGAAGGTTTTGCTTTCCCTCTAGATACACTTAGCTTAAGGGGAAGGGCTTTTAAAAACATCCCTATCAGGCTCTGAATACTAGCTTCCAGTTTGGTCAACATTGGACAATTAAGCCACATTAAAAATCCTTTCAAAAAGAAATCCTTTCAAATATCTTGTCAGGTTTCAGCTGACACAAGCAATAAGTATTTCTGAACAACCCCCTGGACACAGGAGGCGTCCTCAAAGAAAGGTACAAAAGATAGCATCCTTCCTAGGGCCACTCCCGACGCCAAAGGAGAGAAGGACCTAGACCGTTCCCCTGAGAGCTGGCTGTGGACCCTGGCCACAAATGGAGTTCAACCCACATTTCTCTCTGGCCATGTTTTGAGGCCCCCCTTCCAGCCTGGCAGTCACCCAGTCAAGCTGTCAGGACACGGACAAGACAGGAAGGGGACAGCTGTCCCTGGGAGAGAAAGGATCGATAACCATTGGGTCTGGATTTGGAAAGGGACAGTATGAAATGATATTTTCTTCTCTCCACCAAGCACTAGAGGCAGAGATTTGGGGAAGCTGACTTTGGTAAGAATTCTCACCCTTCACTGGCTTCTCCCAGGTCTCCCTAGATTGCGTCAGCAGGCTCCAGTGTCTACCAGAATTTAGCACAGCCTTCCATTAATTTTAATGTTAGTTTCCCTTGGCTGTTTAAGGGAGTAACACAGCAGTTTACCAGAAAATCCTTTAGAGATCCATTAACCCGCAGAGGGGTCCATTTGGGAGTCCTTCAACGGGGACTTCCCTGGTGGCTTGCCAGTAAAGAATCCGCCTGCAATGCAGGAGATGCGAGTTCAGTCTGTGGGTCAGGAAGATCCCCTGGAGAAGGAAGTGGCTACCCACTCCAATATTCTTGCCTGGGCAATCTCATGGACAGAGTCGCCTGGTGGGCCACAGTCCATGGGGTTGCAATGAGTTGGACACAACTTAGTGACTAAACCACCACCACCGCCTTCAAGGGTAGATATGAAGACATTCAAGTTGATGCGGAAGGATGTGCGTAAAGCCTTTGAGGAAAATCTTTTTTTCCAGTGTCCCAGTCGATTACACATGAGACATTGCCCCAGTGGGGACAGTATTTTTATGACGGAGCCCTAGCGCACACAGTGCAACGGACAACTATTTTAGGCTTCTGGCCTTGGAGCAATTGCAGCTTGATGGACCTTTGTTTACAATCCTTTCAGAGTGCTCTGCTATAGTCGTAAGTCCAGTCAGATCAGTGGGCCTCCCATTCTATTTTCTGCTTTTTATCGAACCACTAATCTCCAGAGATAATCCATTTACAAACAGGGCAGCGAGTGGGTTGGGTGATATCGTTTATTGTACGGAACCCGAGCACCATAGGAAGAGAGGTTCCAAATGGGCTTTAAAGGCTGGTTCAGATTCATCTCGGTTTTGTTTGTGTGTTTGAATAACAGACCCATCAGTGCAGGCACAAAGACGAGAAATAGCTTCTAAAAGATCAGCTGTTATTTTGCAAGCTTTTTCTGGTCCATAAGGAGACCACGTTGAAAACTGAGGATCTCAGATATCATCCTTGGGGTTCTGAGCTTCTGCTTCCTGCATCCATTTTTGAGCTTCCCAGGTAGTGCTAGTGGTAAAGAATACCCCTGCCAACCCAGGAGATATAAGAGACGTGGGTTCGATCCCTAGGTCGGGAAGATCCCCTGGAGGAGAGCATGGCAATCCACTCCAGTATTCTTACCTGGAGAATCCTATGGACAGAGGAGCCTTGCGGGCTGCAGTTCATGGGGTCGCGAAGAGTCGGACACGACTGCAGCGACTTAGCAGCAGCAGGCCTACCAGCACGCGCACCAGATGCTAAAGACCCGGCAGCCTGGGGTCACGGGCCTCAGTGAGGACTCTAACTTTTTCAGAAAGCTTTTGGGGATCCTCCCTGGGTTTAGAAAATTCTTTAATCCTTCATTTGGTCCTTGACCAAGGAGTGAAAGGTCCCTGGAGAGGATCACCCACAGCCTCAGGTGGTCTTATTTTATTTTTCTATCGTTTTAATGTAAGGCTGAAACAGACAGCCACAGCGACACTGCAGGTTGCACAGAGAGTTGCGTGATTTTGCTGTTAAAAGAGACGTGTTGAAGCATTTGAACTTTACCTCTTAGAAAAATGAATGTGATCCATCAACAACAGATGAATGTGTGTCTGTATTCAGTTCAGTCCCTCAGTCGTGTCCGACTCTTTGTGACCCCACGGACTGCAGCACGCCAGGCCTCCCTGTCCATCACCAACTCCTGGACCTTGCTCAAACTTATGTCCATTGAGTCAGCGATGCCACCCAAGCGTCTCATCCTCGGTCACCCCTTTCTGCTCCTGCCCTCAGTCTTTCCCAGCATCAGGGTCTGTATACATATATGTTTATATGTATGTGTGTCTGTGTGCAATCACGTCCAGCTCTTTGCAACCTCATGGTCTGTAGCTCGCCAGGCTTCTCTGTTCATGGAATTCTCCAGGCAAGAATACTGGAGTGGGTTGCCATTTCCTACTCCAGAGGATCTTTCCAACGATCGAACCCGTGTCTCTTCCGTCTTCTGCATTGGCAGGTGAATTCTTCACCACTGTGCCACCTGGAAAATATGTATATATATACACCCCCTCACACACACATATACATATAGTAATAGACTACTACTCAACCATTAAAATCAATGAAATTCTGCCATTTGAAATAACATGGATAGACCTAGAGAGTATAATGCTTAATGAAATCAGTCAGACAGAGAAAGACAAATATTGTCTGTTATCACATTTATGTGGAATCTAAAAGATAAAATGAATGAATATAACAAAACAAATTCACAGATATAGAGAATAATCTAGTGGCTCCCAGTGGGGAGCGGGTAGTGGGGAAGGACAAAATAGGGGTAGGAAATTAAGAGGCATAAAATCCTATGTATAAAATAAATAAGCTGGGGAATTCCCTAGTGGTCCAGTGGCTAGGACTCTGCATTCTCACTGCCCAGGGCCTGGGTTCAATCCTTGGTTGGGGAATTAAGATCCTACAAACCAAGCAACTCAGCCAACAGTAAATAAATATAATTAAATAAGCTAAAAGAATATATTGTACAGCACAGGGAATATAGCCAATAATTTATAATAACTTGAAATATATTATAATATGTAAAAATATTGAATCACTATGTTATATACCTGAAATGAATACCATATTTAAATCAGCTATATTTCCATTTTTAAAATGAAATGGAGGTTTCAAGCATTTTTTTTAAGCACACAATTCTTCACAACAACCTTCTAGACACTTATTTTCTACCTTTTCTGAAAAAACATAATTCTCATTTACCAGAACCCCAGACACCACTGAAGAATCTGAAGCTCCTGAGCTCAGAAGTGATCGAAACACACAGATAAGTATAATTCGTAGTCAAAAGCTTGGTTTAAATGTTTGAAGAACAGTGAACACCCACGAGGAGGAGGGCATGGCAACCCACTCCAGTATTCTTGCCTGGAGAATCCCCGTGGACAGAGAATTCTGGTGGGCCGCATACAGTCCAAGGGGTCGCAAAGAGTTGGACCCGACTGAATGACTAAGCACAGTGCAAACACCCACTAAAAAATACCAACTAGATTATCATTGCTTTTATGAAGGAATGACTCATCAGCTAAAACCACCCAAGTCTGAAATATTCTGTATTTATTGTCTATTGGTATAAATCCTTCATTCCTAACTTGTTTATAAATTAAACAATACCCTTTTAGCATCCCACAGTAATCATCACTTTCAAAAGTTATAATATTCATCTACATGCTACACAAACATGCATTTCTCTCTATAAGCATGTTGTCACATATCACCATCCTCAAACAGTACAAAATTTAAAAAAATGAGACATCACAAAACGGTTGCATATTCCTTTTCCCCACTTGTTAGCAGGTGGCACTTTTTTAAAAAGAGAAAGCGGTGAAAAACCAGAAATTTTGCAGCCAGTGTTTGACTTCAACTTTTTACTTTCTGATCATCTTCAAGTACCACCCTCTCCTGGTACTGTTCTGGATCTTGTCTCTGAGCCTGCATATGCTGAGGAACAACCCGTTCCCTTGAGAAGTGGTAAGCAGGGCTCTTGCACAGGCTGGAGCAGAAGAGAGGGGGAGACAGGTGGTACCGTGTGTCTGAGAATGGGTGTCTCTGCTCTGTTGCTGCCAAATATTCTAATATTCCTCCAGTTCCCAAGCCAGTGCAGAACCTTGGTCCTAAATGCTCATTTCCCTGCCAGAGCCTGAGCTTGCACCGTGTAGACCTGTGAACTCAGACTTCACGCCTTTGGGACACGGTCCCGCTGAGCTGGTGAACCTCTAATAACGATGGGAATATGGAGGATATTTAGGATAGCGGGGAGGAGAATCTTGACGGTCACTAAGGAACAATTTGTAAACAGCACAGGCAAGAACAGGTAGCTTCTAGGATAGCAATCACCTCATTGAAGCCACAGGAATCTGGACAATACAACTCATAATAATCAGACAAAGAGTTAAAGCTGTGATTTCCCCCAGGCTCTCTCACCTTCTTCCGGCCAAGTTCCATGTAATCTAAGTCATACCCCAAGATACAGGAACCTCTTAGTTCCTCTTGGGAACAGGCTTCAGAGGACTGATAGTTTTTCCAGCTCGGCGTAGTCTTTCCAATTTGCACTCAGTATACTGTGCCCTGTGGCCATGCCACCCTCTGTTCTGACACTGTATGAATGTGGGGGCATAAGTATCGCGTCCAGCTGTGCCTCCAGCACGTCTGCCTGGGGGACTGGAGCTGACCCACAGGACGTGGTAGAACCATCCTAGTGGAGGCTAAGAGCGTTTAGATCCCACAGCAGCATTCTGTCCAGGTCGCTCCGGCCCCAGGCAGGGTCGCAATCAGCAAGGTTGGCTGAGATGGGAGGTTGAGGAGAGAGCATCGTCCGATCACTTCTGGCCCACCGGTCCTGGTGTGTGCTCAGTGACAACGGCGAATAAAGGCAGGCGGAGGAGTGGGGTACGAGTTACATCACGCTCGTGGCCTGTTATTTTATGTGCATCTTATACCTTTTAATTTTTCATTAGCCTTTGTCAGTGACTCTTAATGAAGCTATTTTGGAGCTCTGAAGCCCTTGGAGGCTTCTGCGTGACAACTAAATCAAGAAACCTATTGTTTGTTTGATTCGGGAGCCCTGGCTTTCAAGGGCATTTCTTAAGTGACCTTGTCTTAAACCATTCCTCTAAATAGCCATTACACTTCTAGGTCATCTTAGCCTGAGACCATAGTTCTTGGACGTAAACAAGCAAGGATGCTGGCCGTGTGCTCAGTTTGTGGGGACTTCAGGATCCCATTTCTTCAGCAAAGCCTTGGGTCTCTTGGAGCCAAGTTAGTATTATACTTAAGAGGCATGTGCCACTGGGTTGAGGATTTGCGTGGTTTTGCAGTGTACCTCGCTACACGGAAATTTGCTTTAGGCTGCTGCGGGACTTAGTGTCAATCGAACCCATTCTGTGATCGGCGTGTTCTAACACAAGAGTCTTGGAATTAGGTGGTGAGTGCCCTAACAGCTTTGAAGTGCTCAGTCCACGCCCACCAGTGTTGCAGCTTTTGGCTTCTGAGATTCCCACCAGAAATAGCCTTTCCTTCCTGTTAACACACCGGCAATAACCAAAGAGTTGTTACTGCAGACTGGCCAAGGGGAGGCTTTGCGTGCACCACTAGCAATTCTGGTATGGACCTGGGGACTGGCGAAAGGACTGAACCAGCACGTCCCCAAAGAATGCGGGCTGTGCACTGGGACTCCAGTCAAATAGGGCACTGTGGGCGGAACTACCGACCCAACATGGAATCCAGGCACTGAGACAAGAGCTCAGAATCTGGGACTGTCTGCTAACTCAAGCTGAGCTGCCCTGGGCTGGAAAGCCAGGTACACTAGCCGTTCCGTGCAAAGAGAACAGAGCTCTGAACTGAGGAGAACTTACCCCCCACTCTTGGAAATGGTAAGAAAGGCAGAGAACTAAAGGGGTTTGTGCCTACCAACACCTGTGTTTCTTGCTGTCCCCAAGGTTGTCAGAAGTTTCCTCCAGATTCCATTGCTGCCACAAAATCCGTTAAAAAATGAAATTTGCCTGAGTAAGCTTTAAAGATCTTAAAAGTTTATTCAGTGATTCATGAATCAAACAACATCCTATCCAGCAGAGGGAAAAGGGCTCTGAGATGCTATGCAAATTGAAAGGTTTTTATAAAAGGAAAGGGGCAGGACAAGGACATTATACCAGCATGGAACAGTTGTCTATGGAAGGTCACCTTCCTTCGAGGGAAAGTAGGCTTCTTTTTTTTTTTTTTTTTTAATTTCTTTTCATTTCTTTGGACTTGTGTGTTTCTAGTTTGTTCCTTCATTTGTACAGTATTTCTCTACCTTTTCATTTTTTTTTTTTTTTAAACTTACTGTGTTTGAGGTCTCCTTTTCCTGGCTTCAAGGCTGAATTCTTTCTTCCTTTTGGTCTCTGCCCGCCTACGGTTGGTCCAGTGGTTTGTGCAAGCTTCGTGTAGGCTGAGATTTGTGCTGAGTGTTTTTTTCCTCTGATGGGCAGGGCTGAGTGAGGGGGTAATCCTGTCTGCTGATGATAAGGTTTGCACTTTTGTCTTGTTTTTATTTGGATGAGGCATCCTGCACAGGATGCTACTGGCAGTTGGGTGATGCTGGGTCTTGTATAGAAGTGGTTGCCTTTGTGAGAATTCTCTCTATTTGATACTCCTTAGGGTTAAGAGTTCTTTGGTAGTCTAGAGTCTCGAAGTCAGCGCTCCCAATCCGAAGGCTCAGGGCTTGATCTTGGGCCAGTAACAGAGATTCCACGGATGGTTTATTATGGCATTAAATGTTATTAATACAAATACCCAGAAACGAGAAACCAAAGGTGAACACCAGACAAATGGCAGTGGCAAAAATCAGGCAAATAATACTAAAATAATGGAATACACACATACACATATACAGCCATAAGCAAATCAAAACAATCCAACAAAAATAAAGTACAATAGATTGACCCAGTGGACAAAGGAAACCCAAAATGATATATACCAGTGAAGAACAAAGCTAACTAAAGCACAGACTAGAAAACAAAACTGAAGCAAGGTGCCAACTGGGGAATAAACAATGAAGACAAAGCTAGCAAATATGGAGAGAAAAAGAACGAAAAGGAAGAACAGAAATGCAAAGTTAAATAGGGTTAGATAAAGAAGACACACATGTTAAAGGTTAACTGCAAGGGAGAAAGAACAGTAGGAAGAGCAAACAAAGGAATAAATGTAGAAAAAATAATAATATATTTAAAATTTTTTTTAATTAAAATTTAAAAAAAGAGAAAAAGTAGGGAAAAAAGAAAAAGGAAAATTCCACAAAACTGCAAAAGGCCAACGTAGAGGCAGCGATTTATAATAGCAATAAAAAGTGCCATTGGAAAAAAAACTCAAAAGGTTAGTTAGAGTTCATAGTGCTAATAAAATCAACAACAGTAAGGTAACACATCTTAGAAAATACAGAACAAAGTTACGTCTGGTTCCATTATGTGTTGTAAATATTTTTTAAATATTTATTTGTTTGGCTGCATCGGGTTTATTAGCTGTTTGTTATTTATTGGTTGGGCCGCATAGGCTACTAGCTTGCTGTGTGGCCTCAGCAGTGGTGGTGTGTCGGCTCAGTAGTTGCGGGTTGCTGTGTGGCCTCAGCAGTGGCGGTGTGTCGGCTCAGTAGTTGCGGTACATGGGCCTAGTTGCTCCACAACATGTGGGATCTTAGTTCCCTGACCAGGGATGAAACCTGAGTCCCTCGCATTGCAAGGCAGAGTCTTAACCATTGGACCACCAGGGAAGTCCCTCCAATTTTTTTTTAAGTAGGTAGATTAAGATTTTCAGTGGGAGTTTCAATACCAAACTCTCAAAAAATAACAGAATGAATAGAAACATAGAAGAATATTGTAGACTTGGAAAGCACTATGAACCAATTCCACAAAATTAAGATTTATACAGTTTTCACACAGCAGCAGGATACAAATTCTATTTCATTGATTTCTAATATAAATCCACAGTGAAAAGAGAACAGACTCTGTATGATTCTGTATCTTTAGACTGTGAGATTTTTGCACCTTTTTTTATGTCCCAATGTCTCAGGTTTCCCTGGTGGCTCAGCTGGTAAAGAATCCGCCTGCAATGCGGGAGACCTGGGTTTGATCCCTGGGTTGGGAAGATCCCCTGGAGAAGGGAAAGGCTACCCACTCCAGTATTCTGGCCTGGAGAATACTATACAGTCCATGGGGTCACAAAGAGTCGGACATGACTGAGTGATTTTCACTTCACTTATGTCCCAGTGTCTCCTGGTTTATAGTCCATGGGAACTAGTGAAAGTGTGAACGTGTTAGTCACTCAGCCGTGTCCAGCTCTTTATGACCCCATGGACTAAAGCTTGCTAGGATCCTCTGTCATAGAATTCTCCAGACTAGAATATTGGAGTGGGTAGCCATCCCCTTCTCCAAGGAATCTTCCCAACCCAGGGATCGAACCTGAATCTCCTGCATTACAGGCAGATTCTTTGCCTTCTGAGGCACCTGGGAAGTAGAGGAGGCTTCTATCAGTCAGGTTCACCAGTGCTAACTAGGTCATTCCTCACTGGGTTAAGATTCTACACCTGGATGTGACTGAGACTATAATTGTTATATATTAAGTCTCAGTTTGGTGACGTGGAGTGTCATATAAGTGACTCCACTTGGGGCCTGTTATCTCTTTTTTAAACACAAATGATCTTAAACTCAGTGGCCAAAATCAATACCAGTCGATTATCTGACTGTTCCAGAGGTTCAATTCCAATGCCGGTCTCCCTGGACTGATACCGGGGTGTTGGCAGAGCTGCGCTTCTTCCCGGATGACACAGGGGAATTCATCCCCATACCTTTCCCCACATTCATCTCCTTCCCTTTCCCCTTTCCCCCTTCTAGAGGCTCCCCACGTGCCTCCTTCCTGGAGGAAGAAGGCCCTCTTCCTTCACCCGCAAGGTCAGCAATGTTGTATCTCTGTGATGTGATTCTTAGGTTCTTTAAAGAACTTGTGTGATTAGGTTGGACCCACCTGGTGGCTCAGAGATAAAGAATCCACCTGCAAATGTAAGAACGCGGGCTCCCTGCCTGGGTCGAGAAGATCCCCTGGAGAAGAGCATGGCAACCCACTCCAGTATTCTTGCCTGGAGAACCCCATGGACCGAGGAGCCTGGCGGGCTACAGTCCATAGGGTTGCAAAGAGTCAGACACGACTGAAACAGCTGAGTATGCATGCACCCAGATAATCTTTAAAAATCTCTTTATCTCAAAATCTTTAACTAAATCACATCTGCAGAAGTTCCTTTGCCTCGTAACTTGTTCTCGGGGACCAGGGGTTGGGATGCGGATGCTGGGTGGTGCACACTGCCCTTTCTGCCACTGTGCTTCACTGCCCAGAATCCCCTTCAAGGTCTGCCCTCCACTAACAAGTGATAGGCCACAGTTTAATATGCCCACCTGGCAGATGAGAAGAGTGAGGCCCTGGGAGATAGGGGACATTCATTAAGTGCCTACTGCCTGCCATGCCTGTGCTAAGAGCCTCACATGGCTGGTGTTTGATTCTCCAAGCAACCAGAGAAAGCAAAACTGTCAGTTGCTCATCATGTCTGACTCTTTGCGACCACATGGACTGTAGCCTCCAGGCTCCTCTGTCCATGGGATTCTCCAGGCAAGAGTACTGGAGCGGGGTGCAGAGAGGGAGGTGTTATTGTTGTACATTCAATAGGACTGAAGGACTCTGTGATTATAAGGGACAGAAAACCCGACATAAACTGTCTTTAGCCAAAGATGGTGATTAGAAACCCCAAGGCTGATCTTTAGGCCTAGCTGGATCCAGGTGTTCAAAGGATGCTATCGAGAACCTCTCTCTTCATCTCCTTTGGCTTCTTTCTCAATCACCTTCTCCTTTCATGGAGGCAAAATCATCAGGAGCAGCTCTGAGCAGAAACCATAATCTCTCTGAAGTCCCTGGGGAAAGAGACCTTCTGGTTCTCAACTTCCAACAGGAGCCCTGGCATTGAATCTGACTGAGCCCTTAGGGGTCTGGCATCCATATCCAAATACCCAGCACCCCAAGGAACATATCCAGGGACATATCTTGGGAATATGCTCACAGGCTAGGTCTGAAATACGTGCCCAACCTGAAGGCTAGAAGCCAAGGTCAGCCTCACCCAGCACAGGGCCTGGGTGTGCAGGGGCGTTTCCCCGGGGACAGCAGCTGTGTGATACACGTGTGTAAAGGAGGTAAAACCCCAGTTCCAGGGGAAATGCTCGTTATCATTATACCCATTTGACAGGAGTAGAAACTGAGGCACAGAGTGGCTCAATAAAATACCCTACATCACATCACTGGTAAGTGGCCATGCCAGGACTCAAACCCAGACCCCCTCCCGCCATGTGTGGCAGTTCCAGAAATCAAGGCAGGGCCCCATCCATGCATGGGTCTCTCTTCCACTCTCTCCAAACCCCCAGACTCCATCAAAAGACCCAGTTTCATTGTAAGCCACCCCAAGGTCAGGTTGGGATATTGCTCTCTGTGCCCCGACATGTAAGACCCAGAGGTCCCTCCTTGTCTGCAGAAGCACCTCCAAGGTGGAAGGAAGAGGCGCTCAGGCATCTGACTGCCGGCTCTCTTCAAGTCCTCAACTGTGATGGCTAATCCCACGGAGGCTCCATATCATCTTATCAGAATGCCAAACGAGACACAGCTTACTGGCAAAGGAGCCAACTTGGCCAAACCATCTTTCCAAGGAAAGGGTGGCTGGACGAGGAGACAAAGAGGATGTTTGTAAAAGAGATGAGTCTCCTGGGAGATGTAAGAAACGGCTGAGAGGAAATAAATCAAACCGTGGGGCAGTTCCTGGAACTGAGGCCAGAAGTGGACAGGACCAGGGCCCCTTCCCAAAGGGTAAGGAAGTTCATTAGGCCAAACGAGCCAAATGAACTGGACCCTCAGTACACAGGGTGAGCCTAGGAAAGCTGCCCCCACCCCAGGGATGACAAGACTGAAAATGCATGCCTGCAGAGGAGACAGGGGCCAAGAGTGGGCATTCGTCAAGGGCTGTCTGTGTGCTGAGCCCTTCCCTGGTGCGGCTCTTAGTCTTCCTCATCAGCCTTCTGAGCAAGCACGTCAATGTATCCAGTTTTTACAGAGAGGGATTCTGAGGCTCAGAGAGGTAAAGCAACTTGATCAAGAGCACACAGCCATCAGATGGCAGAGCTGGGTTCAAACCCAGGTCTGTCTGACCCTAAAGTCAGTGTTCTTCCCTCCCATGATGTACAGTATTAGAGGAGACGTGGCCATCCCGGAAACACTTCTAACTCCCTGTTTCTGGAAAGCCCCCTGAGGAGCAGAGTCCCAGGTTGGATGGACCAGGTGATGGTACCCAGTGACCAATCTCAACTTCTTAGAAGCACAAAACAGAAAGCTGTTAAGGGGAGGAGTGGGTACAGATAGGCAGAGGCCCCGGCAGGTGGGCATGAAAATCTTCCAGGTATGTGGAAGGAAGGCAGAATGGTGTGGCAAAGTGGTGAGACCAGATGGTAGGCAGCCACTGCCCCATGTCCCTTAAGGGCCTTCCACCTCGACTCCAGCTAATTTCCTTGGAAACCCCAAACTTTCCCGTATCCAGGAATAAAAGGAAGGCCTTTAGGACACAACTGCTCTGCCTACTTCTGGCTGTTGTGTTTTTTTTTTTTTTAATTTATTCTATTGAAGTATAGTTGATTTATAACATGTTGATTTCTGTATAGTTGATTTATAACATGTTAATTTCTATATAGTTGATTTATAACATGTTAATTTCTGTATAGTTGATTTATAGCATGTTAATTTCTGCTCTACAGCAAGTGATTCATATATATATATATATTCTTTTCTATTACGGTTTATCGTGGGATATTGACTATATTTAACAATGCCCTGTGCTATACAGTTAGACCTTTCGTTGTTTGCTGCTGCTGTTTAGTCACTCGGTCATGTCCAACTCTTTGCAACTCCATGGACTACAGCACGCCAGGCTTCCCTGTCCTTCATTATCTCCTGGAGCTTGCTCAAACTCACATCCATTGAGTCTGATGCCATCCAACCATCTCATCCTCTGTCACCCCCTTCTCCTCCTGTCCTCAATCTTTCCCAACATCAGGGTCTTTTCCAGTGAGTCAGCTCTTTGCATCAGGTGGCCAGAGTATTTGAGCTTCACCCTCAGCATCAATCTTTCCAGGGAGTATTTAGGGTTGATTCCCTTAGGATTGATTGGTTTGGTCTCGTTGCTGTCCAAGGGACTCTCAAGAGTCTTCTCCAACACCATAGCTCAAAAGCATCCATCCTATATACCGTATCCTCTATAGAATAGTTCGCACTGCTAAGTGTTTCTTTATACTGCTCATTCTTAGATGCATGGATATTGTTCTCACTCTGCCCTGATTGCTAAATCATGTTAAATCTGCGGTAGGCAGGGCACACGCATTTATGGTACTAGGTAGCCTTTCTCATGCAGCTAAGAAATAGCTACTGTTTCTTCCCTGCCGATTGTGTGAATTCACAAAAGCCCAGAGCAACCAGTGTTTCGCTCCTACTATAGTTGCTCTTGGGGGTCCCGCATCAGGACATCTCCCCCACTAGGCCAGCCTGCCCACCCTCCAGCATGCTGGCTGCTAAGAGCTCACAGCCAACCCTCCTTCTGCAGAGAATCACCATCTGTTAACCAGAGCCTCACCAGGCAGTCATGTCCTCCCAAGAGCACCCCACAGCCGGTGCTGACCTGGGGCTGCATCTGGAGTGGGTAACAGCTTTGTGATGTGATCGAACATCAAATCGACTAGTTAATAATCGCCCTCAGCCCCCAGCGGATCAGGGTGACCTGAGGTGTGGCCACCTCCCCGCTCAGCTTCCCCCTTCCCTGTCCTGCTTCCTTCGCCCCTTACAGGTTTTTCCTGAGTCCTTCCTCAGTAAATCGCCCAGTGCCCTAAGAAACCATCACCCTATTTACAGGACAGGAAACCGAGGCTTAAGCAGGATGGTGTGCCTCCACCCCAGCTCAGTCTGTCCCCGAAGTTCAAGCCCTTTCTGTTCCTTCATCCTGCCTGGACAGCAGACAGGTGGGGAGCAGAAACCCCAGGCCCCGCAGGCATGGGGGCCTTTTTCTGCTCCAGCTGCAGCGGCCCCCGTCGCCCTCCCCCGCACTGAGTCACCGCCTGCCCGCGCAGAGCTGCGAGGAATCAGGAGCAGGGCTGGGCGGGCAGCAGGCACCGGAGATGAGATTTCTCAGAAGCCGCAGTCCATCGCGGCTCAGGGAGGCAGGGGCTGAGGGGGAGCCTCCCCCCCAGTCCTGGTCACCCCAGGCCTGGAGGCAGGGAGACCCAGAGGCTGCTGTGGCTCCAGGTGAGCCTCTCCCTGGGGACAAGCCCTCCAGCGTGTCTCAGGGAGGGGGGGCCGATGGCAAAGCCCAGATGCGAGGAGCTTGGCTGACTCAGCCGCCAAAGCTGCACGGCAAGGGACAGGAGGCAGACAGTGTTCTCCGGAACACACGGCAGAGGCCGAGCCCACACCTCTGCCTGCCCCCAGGACCCGGGCATCAGAGTCCTGCGTTCCTGCCTCTTGCGATTTGGCTCCAGAAACACCCTTCTTCCAGTCCCTACTGCTGCTTCAGTTAAATGAATTTGAAGCACTTTTTGCATTTCTTTTAATTGATGTCAAATTTACATACACCGAAATACAGAAGCCTTGGGTGTCCGAGGAAGTGAATTTGGATAAATGTGTGCCCCTGGGTCATGAACACAGCTCTCTGCATCTGGAATGTTCCATCACTCCAGGAGGGTTTGTGTGTGCGTGTCTGTTCCTTTTCAGGTTAACCCCCGTGGGCAATCGCTGTTCTGATTTCTACCGCTGGGAATTAGATGTACCTGCTTTCGGCTGTCATATAAATGGAATCACACAGTCTGTACTTTTGGGGTCTGGCCTCTTTCATTCAGCACCCTGTCTGTGAAATTTGTCCACGCTAGGCAGGCGGCAGTCATGACTCCTGTCTGTCACTGAGTGGTGTTCCTTTGTGTGAATACGCCGCAATTATTCCTCCATTGTCCTGTTGAGGGACGTTTGCGCTGTGTCTATTCTTGGCTATTGAATAAGACTGCTGTGAACGTTCTTGAGAAAGTCTGTGGACATGTGTTTTCATTTCTCGTGGGTTAATAACCAGGGGTGGAATTGGTGGGTCACGGAATAGGTATTGCTAACTTGACAAGAAAGTAGCAAACTGTTCTCTAAAGTGGGCATGTCATTCTACACTCCCACCAGCAGCGCTTCACATTTTCAGCTGCTTTATAGCCTCAGAGACATTTGGCTTTTCAGGGCTTTCAACTTTAGAAATGGTGTTTCTCTGATAACTTACAAAGTCAAGCACTTCTGCACACACTCATTGGCTATTCTTGTATATTATTCTGTGAGGCAACTATCCAAGTCTTTTGCCTATTTAAAAAAAATACTAGTTATTTTAATTTTGTTAACTATTTTTCCATTTATAAACAGAAATATTCTGCCTATCGCTCTTTCTCAGAGAGGAATAATGAGGAATGAACTCATCTGTGCTGTTGAGACACACATAGGTTGTTCCAAGGTCCCTTATTCTGTAGCCAAGTTCCCTTATTCCATGCTGGTGCTCCCTTGCTAGAGAGTATCCAGCTATTGAGAGATGGAACCTATCAGGAGATTCTCTGGCACTGAGGGTGGAGGTCATGATGCATCCTTAGTTGGTACTATTACATCTTAAATCCCTGTAGAGAATACTGGATTCAACGTTTCTACGTACTTCTTTCTAGCTCATTAGTTGAATACATTAATAGTAGGTTAATCAAATTTGTAAAAATTGAATGAGTCATGTTCTGTTGTTGTGTTCAGTTGCTCAGCCATGTCTGACTCTTTGCAGCCCCATGAATGGCAGCACACCAGACTTCCCTGTCCCCCACTGTCTCCTGGAGTTTGCTCAAACTCATGTCCATTGAGCTGGTGATGACATCCAACCATCTTATCCTCTGTCACCCGCTTCTCCTGCCCTAATCTTTCCCACCATCAGGGTCTTTTCCAATGAGGTGGCTGTTCAGATCAGGTTGCCAAAGTATGGGAGCTTCAGCTTCAGCATCAGTCCTTCCAGTAAAGCATACAATCTATCTTTTCAGTATATTCAGCTTGTGCAGTTATCCCCACTGTTTAATTACAGAATGTTTTCATCATCTGAGAGGAAACATTTCCCAATTCCCCTCTGCCCACAGCTCCTGGCAACTATTCATCTACTTTTGAGCTCTGAATTTGCATATTTTGAAATGTGTGTGTGTGTGTGTGTATATATACATATACATTCAGGATGTGCCGTTTTCTATCTGGCCTCTTCTACTTGGCGTAACATTTTCAAGGTTCATCCATGCCGAGCCTGTGTGAGGTCCTTCATTCCTTCTTACGATTGCCTTTTTCTGTGGATATGCCACATTTTGGTTGTTGACTCATCAGTTGGTGAACATTTGGGTTGCTTCTACTCTTTGGCTTTTTAAAATAATACTGTTATGAACATTTGTGTACAGGATTTTGTGTAAATGTACGTTTCTCAGTTCTCTTGGGCATCTACCCTACGAGTGAAGTCTTTGGGTCATAGGGTAATTCCGTGTTTACCTGTTGGAGGAACTGCCAGTCTGTTCTCTTTGCCATCCCCATCACCATTGCCATCCCCAGTAGAAATGTATAAGAGCTACAGGCCCCCTACATCCTGCCAACACTTGCTATTGCTGGGTTTTCCTCTTTTATTACAGTCATCATAATGCATGTGGAATGGTATCTCATTGAGGTTCTGATTTTCATTTCCCAAATGTTCGGCATTGTTTCATGTGCTAATTTATTTGTCACTTATATATTTTTTCTTCAGAGAAATGTCTATTCCATCCATCCATTTTAAAACTTGGTTGTCTGTCTTTTATCGTTGAGCTCCAAGAGTTTTATGTATATCGAGCATTACTTTGTGTGGTTTATAAATACTTTATCCCTTTCTGTGGATTGTCTTCTTACTCCTTGATGGTGTCCTTGGAAGCACAAGTGTTTAACGTTGATAAAGTCCAATTTATTTTCTCTTTTGTTGCTTGTGCTGTTTTTGTATTCTACCTAAGAAACTATGGTCTAATCCAAGGTCACTACAATGAACACGTATTTTTCCTCTATGAGTTTTCTAGTTTCAGCTCTTACACTTGGGTCTGTGATTCATTTTGCTTGTGGATATCAGTTCTCCTAGTACCTTTTGTTGAAAAGACTATTCTTTTCCTATTGAATTGCCTTGGCACCCTGTCAGAAATCAACTGATCATAAAGGCAGATCTTTATTTTTGGACTTTCAGCTCTAGTCTAAGTGTCTGTCTATCCTTACACCAACACCGCAGTCTTTATTACTTGACAGGTTTGAAGCAAGTTTTGAAGTTAGGAAATATGATTCTTCCCAACTATTCTTTTCCAAAATCGTTTTGACTCTTCTGGGTCTCTTCCATTTGCATTTGAATTTTAGGATCAGCTTGTCAGTTTCTGCCCCCCAAAGGGCGGCTTTAATTTTGAGAGGGAATGCAATGAATGTGTAGATAACTTTGGGCAGTGTTGCCATTTTAACAGCAGCAAATCTCCCAGTCCATGATCACAAATGTCTTTCCATTTATAGAGGTCTTTAGTTGCTCTCAAAGATGCTTTGTAGTTTTCAGTGTAAAAGTCTTTCACCTCTTTTGTTAAATTTTTTCCTAAATATTTTAGTCTTTCAGTTGTAAATGGAATTGCTTTCTTCATCTCACTTTGGGGCCATTCACTGCTAGAAACACAGTTGACTTTTATGTACTGATTTTGTGTCCTGACACCTTCCTAAACTTAATTATTGACTCTAACAATTGCTTCCTTCCTTCTTTCCTTCCTTCCTCTTTTCTTCTGCTTAGTTTTGGTTCAATTGGCTCTTCTTTCTCTACTTTCTTAAAGTATAAAGTTAGGTTATTGATTTGAGATCTTTCTCCCTTTTTTTGGTAGGTATTTACAGCTATGATGAGTTCTGATTTTATTCCACTGTGGTCAGAGGATATGCCTTATATGATGTTCAATCTTTTAAAATATATAAAGACTTGTTTTAAGGCCTACTGTGATCTAACTAGATGTTAAGTTATGAGGTTTCAAAGAAAAATAGGTTTAGAAGAGATGGTAAAATATATTATTCAGTGTTCTTTGGAAGGAATGATGCTGAAGCTGAAACTCCAGTACTTTGGCCACCTCATGCGAAGAGTTGACTCATTGGAAAAGACTCTGATGCTGGGAGGGACTGGGGGCAGGAGGAGAAGGGGAAGACAGAGGATAAGATGGCTGGATGGCATCACCGACTAGATAGACATGAGTTTGAGTGAACTGTGGGAGTTGGTGATGGACAGGGAGGCCTAATGTGCTGCAATTCATGGGGTCGCAAAGAGTCAGACATGACTGAGCGGCTGAACTGAACTGAACTGGAGATATATTATGAAAACCATAATCAAAACAGACCTTGAGTGGCTCTACTAAAATGAGAGAAAAATAGACTTTAGAAAGAAACTGTCAGTAGAGACAAAGATACCTGGGTCAGGAAGATCTCCTGGAGGAGGAAATAGCAACCCACTCCAGTATTCTTGCCTGGAAAATTCCATGGTCAGAGGAGCCTGGCAGGCTCCAATTCATAGGGTTGCAGAGAGTTGGACACAACTGAACATGTAGAGACAAAGAAGGATATTTTATGATAATTCAAGGGTTAATGCATCAAGAAGATACAGTGATTATAAACACATATGTTCCTAACAAGAGAGTCCCAAAATACATGAAACAGAAGCTGACAGAATTGAAGGAAGAAATAGACCAACAATACTGTCAGACGCTTCAATATCACACTTTCAGTAACTTACATTTCCCTAATGACAAATGGCATGAAGCCTCTCTCCACGTCCTGATTTAACTTCCGTCTCAGGGCTCTGCACTGGGTCTTGTCACTGCTTGGGAGAACTCTTCCTGGTACCTCCACGGCTCACTCCATCACTTCCTCGGGACTGCGTTTAGATGGATCTTCTCTGTAAGGCCTCCTCTATAAACAGTCTAAATTTCATCACCCTTCATAACCATTCCTATTTCTTACCTTTTCTTTTCCTTACATCTTTATCGCCTCTCACAAACATACGATGCCCTGGAATTGCATTTATCCTCTTGAATTTCTATTATCTCCTCACTAGCCAGCTCTGAAAACAGTCCCAATACAGCGTGTTATTATTACCATCATCGTCACCACTCACTGTTCAGACCTGGTTTATAACCTGGGCACATGGTGCTGTAGTTCTTCACAGGTTCGTTTCCTTCCTGAAACAGGGTACTCTTCAGGGGCGGGGGCGGAGGGGCACCCAGAGCTGTCTGAACCAAGCGCTCCCCGGCCCCCAGGACAGGGTGTATCAGAGCCAAGGGCCCTCTGAGTGTTTGCTTCATGAAGCCAGGAGACCCTGTTCTGGTACCAGGAATGGACCATGAATCAGATAGCCAGACCGAAACGGAAAAGGAAGGTGAAAGTTTTCTGTGAGCCTCTGGAGTTGACAGGCAGCCTTCAGGGCGGAGAGGAAGGCTCTGGTGGTTCCCCGGGCTCACTGCTGGAGTCCCAAGCTCAGGAGTCAGGACTGCTGGGGAGCGCAGCACAGAGCTGCAGGGTCCGGGACTCAAGCAGAGCAGATTCAAGTCCAGCTGTAGCACCATCCGTGTGACTAGACAAGCCCCTTCATCTCCGTGGGCTGTACTGTCTCATCTGTAAAGTGGGCACGACAATACTTATCTTAGAGAGGGGTCGTGTGCAGACTAGGGTACCACTATGGCAACCTGACGCAAACCTGGTGCTGAACAGATGGCTTAAGTGTCAGCCACTCAGCCGTGTCCAGACTCTGCAAGCCCCTGGACTGCAGCCCGCCAGGCTGTCCATGGGATTTCCAGGCAAGAATCCTGCAGTGGGTGGCCATTCCCTTCTCCAGGGAACCTTCCCAACCCAGGGATCAAACCTGGGTCTCCAGGAGAAGGGAATGGCTACCCACTCCAGTATTCTTGCTTGGAAAATCCTATGGACAGAGGAGCCTGGCGGGCTAAGTCCAGGGGGTCACAAAGAATCAGACATGACTGAGCAACTAACACTTTGAGATGACTGTAATAATAGGTAACGTTTACTGAGTACTTCAGCTGTGCCAGACATTGCAAACAACTCTTTATAAGCACAATCTCATTTAATTATCACAGCGCACTCCATCAAAGACTATCAATCCTATGTTATAGATGAGGAAAATCAGGCTTAAGAAAGCAACGTGACTTTACCCAAAGTGACCCAGCTAATTAGTTACAGAGCAGACTTACAATACTAACCTGTCCAGCTCAGAATTTGTGCTTCTAGCTGATGCCGTGTTGTTCAGCAACAACTCTCCTTTCTGCCCCGTTTCCCACAGACTTTCTCAGGGATCTCCTCTTTCTTCCTGCCCCTCAAGGAGCAGGAGCAACAACAACACTACAGAGAGATCAAAAACCTGGGATCTAAAGATAAACAGCTCTGCTCACAGCCAGCTCTGTCACTCACCGGCTGTGTGGCGTCGAGCAAGTCACTTGCCCGTCCTGAGTCTGAGTTTCTGTACTAGTCTCCCAGGGCTGCTGTGATGAATTCCCACAAACTCGGGGGCTTAGAACCACATCAGTTTGTTATCTCACCGTCTGTAGCTCAAGAACTTCTCTGGTGGCCCAGTGGTTAAGACTCCACCTTCCCCTACAGAGGACATGGGTTCAATCCCTGGTTGGGGAACTAAGATTCTGCCTGCCACTGGGCATGGCCAAAAAACAAATAAAAAGTGATGCCAAAAAAAAATCCATGATGAGTAGTATGTAGCTCAGAAGTCCAGGGGCCTCAGCTGGCCACTCTGCTTGGAATCTCACAGGCTGAAATAGAGGTGTTGGCCGGCCCAGGCTCTTTCCTGGGCACCCTGGGAAGGGACCTACTTCCAAGGAGAGTGACGTTGCAGGCAGAATCCAGATTCTGTGAGTGTGGGACCGAGGGCCCTGTGTCCTTGCTAGTGGTCCGCTGGGAGCTGGGCTCTGCTCCTGGGGGCCGCCCGCATTCCTTCTCACGCAGGTCAAGTGTTTCTCACGCTTTGGAAACCTCCAGCTCCTCCCTGTGGCTCCTTCCCTACTCCAACCAGGGAAAGCCATCTGCTTGTAATGGCTCATTTAATTAGATTGAGTCCACCAGGAAAATCCAGGGTCCTCTCCCTATTTGAAGATCTGTAAGTTTGATAACATCTGCAAAGTCCTTGTGCCATGTAACAGAACACATTCGCATCTTCATAATGGGATTAGGCCATTGACCTCTTTGGTTGGGGTTGGGGTGTTTGCCTCCTGCCTACTGCACTTGCCTCTTCCTTGCTCATCCATCCGACAAGTGTTTATTAGCTTTGTGGCCGTCACCGTGGGTGCCTTCAGTATCCGCCCACTCCAGCTTCCCGCTACCGCCTGCATCGCCTGGTCAGAGGCTTTCTCCAGCTGCCGGAGGAACTTGGCAGAGCCCATGTGGAAGGACAGAAGTGCTGAGGAAATTGACACCCACCCAGGAGCAGCCCTCAGCCTATAGCTGACGGGAGTTGGCAGATAAGTAACCCAAGTCCATCACCCTGTGGATGCAATAACTCGGTGTGTGTCTACACTCGCTCCCAGCAGGCTTTATCTCCAGCTTCCCACAGTGGCCACTTCATTAATAAAGTGCACCTTCTGGGATGCCTGCCTTTCCACGCCTAACCCTACTCCTAACCTCAGATCTCCCCCAAGCTATACTTCTGCTGGTATCAGTTCAGTTCAGTCGCTCAGTCATGTCCGACTCTTTGCGACCCCATGAATTGCAGCACGCCAGGCCTCCCCGTCCATCACCAACTCCCGGAGTTCACTCAAACTCATGTCCATCGAGTCGGTGGTATAGACAGACTGTATTTCTTGTCTCAAGAAATGCTTCTGGGGTAACCAAGAAAAGCTCTTGTTATATGACCGGCGCTTCCTCCAGGCACCGCTATTATCTCCATTTCACAGATGGGGAAACTGAGGCAAGGAGCAGATATATGATTTGCTCACACAGCTAGCGTCTGACAGAATCAGGATCTGAATCCAGGCCATTGGGTTCCAGGACACCCGCTGTTATAAACTAGACCATACCAACTTTCTCCCTAGCCATAAACCAAGAGCGGTATTCCCTGACTCATAGCATCACTGTGAGGATTAAATGAGATAGTGTTCGTAAAGGATTGGTTATCACATGGCACAATGAGCTCTCAATAAATGGCAGCTCAAACCAACAATAACAACACGACGAATCGTAATAATAGCAATTGCTCAAGCCCAACTCTGAGGACAAAGGGGACCGGTCACTCTGCAGGCAGATCCATTATCTGAGAGAGAATAAACAGCCTGGCTAAGTGCGGAGGAAGGTGGTGGGTGTTGTTATAGCAACTGATGAGCCTTTTTGTATCCTCACAGCCAAGTGGGTGGCAGAGCAAGCAAGGAAGAAGCTCTTCAAAGGAAGCCAGCAGGGAACGAAGGGGGGCAGACCAAGGGAAACCCCCGCTCCCTGCCCCACCCTGCCCTGGCAGCTCTGACTTCCATACTTCCGGCAGGCTACTTCCCTGCTGAGGCTGGGGGCACGGAGATGCCCAGAGGCCAGGCAGAGGGGGAAAGCCTGCGGAGCCATAGCCCTCAGGCTCTCTGATCTGAGCAACTAGACAGCAAGCTTTGTGGACCAAAGAACGCAGGTCCCTCACTCAGGGCGGAGTTAGTGTTCCGAAGCACACTTATTCCAAGAAGAGAATCTGGCAGCTCTGCAGAGGGATCGGTGTGACTCTCATGGACCCCAACACAAGAGCCAGCTAATGGCATAACCACCCAAATGAAGAAACCAACTCACCTCTCTTCTCTCTCTCCCTCCCTCTGCCTGCTCTCGTACCGATCACGTCTATGCTTTGTCTTCCAGCATCAGTTGTGTGATCTCATCCGTCCATCTCTCCATCTGTCTACTCACTCTCCACCCGTATATACACACATGCATGCATCCAGCTGACTATTTACCTATTCATGCATATATAGATCTCCACTGCACACCAAGAACTGAGCTAGGCATGCAGTGCTAAACTTTAAACAAGACAATCCTGATCCTGGCCCTTTCAAAGCTCAGGGTCTCATGAAAGAGACAAACGGACAGGAATATAGAGAGGAAAGCCATGATGTAGGTGGTAAACCAGTGCTTTCAAACTAGCGGCCTGTGGAATGAATTCATTGCACAGAAACATTTTGTTTGGCCTTCAGAGATTTTGTGTGTGTGTGAAAGATAACCTTTTTCATAAAATGCCTAATTTTCAGGCTCTCGTGAAAAGTCAGGGGATCTGGCAACCCTGAGCTTCCATTCTCCCACGGTGACAATCACTAGAACCAGAACTCCTCCAGCTCCCCAGCCCCGCAGTGCTCCGTGTCATCCTACATGGGAACTGGCCCCGCCAGGCATTTCCATCAGCCGGCCCAGAGTGGAGTCAGGAGGGTTCAACACAGCCAGAGGGACCTGAGCCTCAAAGGCCTGTCCTCAGAATAGCCAACAAGGCTGAGCTGTGGTGAAAACCACAAGCCCTTGCTCGGATGGTGTCGTCAACAGGGATGTGTAAGCTGGGGAGAGGTGAGAATGAAGGATTCAGGGAACACCATCGTAAGCACAGGCTCTGGGGACCATCAGGCCAAAACCACCAGCTGCATACGGAACCCTCAGAAATACGCATTGTCTCAGCCAAGCCTCCATGCTGGAGTCCTGGCTGCTACCCCTACTTCTCCAGCTGTGCCTGATTCAGAGCATTCTTCAAGCTCAATTTGCCCCCCAAGTTTGGTTGTGGGCTATCATAGTACCATGGGTTCGTCTTATCAGGATTTGGATGAAGTAATTAACTAGGCAGTTTGTCACTGAAGATCTATGCTTCTGTTTGGTTTCTTAAGGTGCAAGCAACAGAAACAGACTCAGGCTGATGTTAGCCCAAGGAAATCTGGTGGGTTCAAAGCAGAGGCTGAGAACTTCACGAAGACTCAAGGATCCATGCAGGATCCTTGCAGTGTCAGAGGGCTGGACTCCAGGACCTCAGGAGTCTGAGCAGAGGCATGCTGGTCAGTACACCACCCCCTGATGTGTAGAATCCAACCCCTTTATCTCTTTGTCCCTCTGTTAGAGTCTGGGCTTCCCTAGTGGCTCAGCTGGTAAAGAATCTGCCTGCAATATGGGAGACCTGGGTTCCATCCCTGGATGGGGAAAATTCCCCTAGAGAAGGAAATGGCAACCCACGCCAGTATTCTGGCCTGGAGAATTCCATGGACTATACAATCCATGGGTTGCAAAGAGTCGGACACGACTGACTGACTTTCGCTTCACTAGAGTCTGCAGTTCCAAAAAGATCTGGCCAAGGGTTAGTTTATGGGGCATGGGTCAACCCTTTAGCTAGGGACTCTTTGACTTAACTCTGTCTTGTTCAGCCGCTCAGTCATGTCCAGCTCTCGCAACCTCCTGGACTGTTGCCCGCCAGGCTCCTCTGGGGGATTTCCTAGGCAAGAATACTGGAGTAGGTTGCCAGTTCCTTCTCCAGGGGATCTTCCTGACCCAGGAATCAAACTCTGGGTTTTCCATATTACAGGTAGATTCTCTCCCTCTGAGCCACCAGGGAAGCTCTCGCTCCCAGGAGCTACAGCCAAAGAATGGAGGGAAGTTTGCCAGGGACTGAAGCTGGGCTCCTCTGCGCCTTGCTTTGTAGATTTGACTTGGGAAACATCCAAATGTGCTCCACAATTATGAAACAAAAGTAAAGTTTAAAAGTCAAGTGAAACAAACCTTTGCGAAAGTTGGTGATATAATCACATAGAGAAGAACTATTTATTAAAAAAAAAAAAAAAAACAGAGTAATTTGACTGTACATCCCTGGTAGGATATACCTGATGAGCTCTAAGGATGAAAATAACTGTGAAGAAGAAAAAAATATGTGCTAAGTATCTACCGTGTGTCCCGTTTCTGTGAGATGCTATAAAACACTGATGGATAAGGTGACATCTCTGCCCTCCTGGAATCTGTCATTTTGTAGCCTCCACTACAGCATCCGTTTTCCTTTGCAATATCATCCCAGTTTCCTTAAACCTTTTTTGTTATGGAAGACTTCAAACACATGCAAACATAGTCAGTGTAGCTTCGTAAAATCCAAGCATCCATCACCCAGGATGACCATTATCAGCCTTGCTTCATTCACGCCCACTCCCATTCTTCTCCCTCATCCTGTGCTTTTCTGTAGCAGGCTGCGGACTTCATACTATTTCCATATGCCTTCGTAAGTATTGCAGGATATCTCTCTAAAAGATAATGACTCTCTCTCAAAAAAAAAAATAACCGCAGTATCATTATCACACCTGGAGCAAATAACAATCGTTGAAGAGCATCAAAGGAGCATCATTCAGTGTTCAGATTTCCAGTTATTTCATAAACACTGTAAAGTGTTTTAGGCCTTCCCTGGTGGCTCCGTGGTGAAGAATCCGCCTCCCAGTGTGGAGGTGCAGGTTCAGTTCCTGGGTCAGCAAGATCCCCTGGAAGAGGGCATGGCAACCCACTCTAGGATTCTTACCTGAGAAATCCCATGGACACAGGAGCCTGGCGGGCTGTACAGTCAGTGGGGTCGTTAAAGGGTGGGCCATGACAGAAGGACTAAGCAACAACAACGATAAAGTGGTTTATGTGTTGTTTGAAATTGTTTACACATTGTGGTTGGTTGATATGTATGTCGCTGAAGACTATTTTTAAAAACTTTTATTGGAGTATGGTTGCTTTACAATGCTGTGTTAGTTTCTGCTGTTCAGCAAAGTGAATCAGCTGTACATGTATATATCTCCCCTCGTTTTTGGATTTCCTTCCCATTTAGATCACGACAGAGCGTTGAGTAGAGTTCCCTGTGCCGTACGGTAGGTTCTCATTAGTTACCTATCTCGTACGTACTAGGGTATATTTGTCAATGCCAATCTCCCAATTCATCCTGCCTCCCATTTTCCCATTTGATGTCTATATGTTTGTTCTGTGCGCCTCTGTTTCTGCTTTGAAAGCAATTATGGCTTCTCTCTCCGTTATTTTCCCCTTTATGATGTATTTCTTTAAAGAAAAAGAAAAGAAAAAGCTGCGTTGCTTTTCCTGTAGTTTTCTAGAAACCCAGAGTGTCTGGAGTCTGTTGATTACATCAGCGTGGTGTTGCGTCCCATGTTCCTTTGCTCTCTGAATTTCCTGCAAACTTTCAGTTGACTTAGAGCTGCGCTGTCCAGGACGGCTACCAGCAGCCGCAAGTGGATGCTGAGCATTTGTCATCCAAACTGAGATGTGTTGTGTTGAGTGTATACCAGATTTCAAAGGCCAGCTGTGCAAAGAAGAGCGGAAGCTGTTTCACTGATCATTCACATTGATTATATATCGAAATATATACATCAAATTAGGTACCGAGAATGTTTTGGAGAGATTGGGCTAAATAAGATATTAAATTAGCTCCTCCCTTAGTACTACTAGTGGTGCCGGTGGCTCAGACATGTTCTACACTTTGCCACCCTGTGGACGGTCGCCCGCCAGGCTCCTCTGTCCATGGGGGTCTCCAGGCAAGAACACTGGAGTGGGGTGCCATTTCCTTCTCCAGGGGATCTTCCCGACCCAGGGATTGAATTTGGTTCTCCCCGCCTGAGCTACAGGGATGGAATTAACGGAAAATATCCCTCGTTTCATTTTTGTAAGTCTTTTCTTTATGATGTCTCTGGAAATTTCTTCTGGGAAGAGAAATAATCACTGTAAGTTCTGTAACATCCAAACAGTTTGTTCGTTTCAATAGGACAAGAGATATGGGACTCTTCAGCCTGGTGGGGTTGCAGAGAATCAGACATGACTTAGCAACTGAACAGCAACTCTTTTTATAACCTCAAAATACTTAATCTATTGCATGAAACGCTATTGGTGCTCAATAAATATGATTTTTGAATGAATGAATGCATGACTGAATAAGAAAAAATAAGTTAATTCCACTTGCTTCCTTTTCCTTTTTTTCAATGTACTTTCCAAACAATTTTAAATTACACATGTGATAAGCTGAGTCACCTCTGTGTGTATTTCACTGGACGGGGCTGTGCCAGGGGCCTGATCAGATTTCCCTTTAATTTTCTGGCAGTTTTAGGGCCGGGTTACGTTCTTCCGTCATGAAGCCCTTGGTGTTTGCTGGCCTCCCTTTCTATGATGTTTGCAACCACTGAAGACCAAAGTCTGGACCCGCGTGTGCGAAGTCACTCAGTCACGCCCGACTCTCTGCGACCCCATGGGCTGTAGCCCCCAAGGCTCCTCTGTCCATGGGAGTCTCCAGGCAAGAACACTGGAGTGGAATGTCATTTCCTCCTCCAGGGGATCTTCCCGACCCAGGGAATCGAACCCGTGTCTCCTGTCTCCTGCATCAGGGGTGGATTGTTTACCACCGAGCCACCAGGGAATCCCATTCTATTATTTCATATTTATTTATTCGCTGCCATCCTGTAAGGAAGATTCTTAGGAGAATCGCCAGCCCCTCCGAGAGATTTTCTCCACTGTCCCTGTATAAGGCAACTCAGGGTGGATTCTTTCACTGTCCTGCATCCCAGCCAGAGGAGGTGCCGGCTGAGTGTTGAGGGAAGGGATGGAGGGGTTCACAAGTGGACAAAGCCCCAAAGCATCACAGAGGCCGCCTGAGTGCTCCACCCGGCGCTGCTGCGTGCCGAGGGTCAGGCTCCCCTCTGGAGGCCTCCGATTGCTCTCGTGGGGTGAGCGGGCAGGCAGTCTGGTCACTGAAGCGTGGTTTCGGCTCTGAGGGCTTCTCCTTCTGCAGGAATGTCCCTGCATCAGCTCATGCTTCTAGAGGCCTCTCTCTCTCTCTCTTTCTCGCCAGGGCTGAGCCGGGGCCAGGTGGCAGCTGAATTAAAGCGACACCCCACAGCTAAGAATCCAAAAACTAATTAACCTCAGCCCATCAGACTCAGGGGAGGCCAGTCTGGCCCGCGTTCTGATGGCAGGTGGCATTAATACCTAATGGTGCATTCTAATTGCTGTCTTTTCCCAAGTCCCTCCTGGTTCCCAAAGCACTTTCAATCAGGCAGAGAGCATCCACAGAGCACCTCTGAGCCCTGGTCTCTGGGGGAAAGAGGCCATGAGACAGAAAGCCACCCCACCAGGAGCTAACAGGTGAGCCAGCCAGACGAGATTTAACGTTCAGAGAAGAGCAAAGAGCTGAGCAGTCCAGGGCAACGGCGGCGGCTGCTCTCACTTCCCGCGGGTGTCAGAAAAATTGAGGGATGTGACATTCCTGGCATCAAAGGCTCCTAACCAACCTTTGTTGTTGTTTAGTCGCTCAGTCGTGTCCAATTCTTAGCAACCCCGTGGACTGTGGCCCGCCAGCCTCCTCTGTCCAGGGGGTTTCCCAGGCAAGAATAGTGGAGTGGGTTGCCATGCCCTCCTCCAGGGGATCTTCCTGACCCAGGGATCAAACCTGGATCCCCTCTGTCGCAGGCAGATTCTTTCCTGTCTGAGCCACCAGCGCCCTAAGCGACTGAGATACAGTAGTGGGAAGAAGAAGAAAGCCGAGCCCTTATTCCGGGAGGGGTGGGGCCACCCAGTCGCACACCTCCAGGAGGTGACGTTGCCCTGCCACACTGTAATCTGTGTCAACGGTGACCTCAGGCGCTGTGCAGTGCACAGCCTGTGCAACAGGACACCGCTCTCCCCGTCGGAGGAGACAGATACAGGCAAGGACAGCGTGTAGCACGTGAGATGGTGAGAAAGGCGGAGGGACATAAGGCAGAGAATGCAGAGCGGTGCGGCCCGGGGCGGGCGTGGCCAGGGGCGGGCTCACTGAGAAGATGACAGGAGTAGTCAGAATCTCAGCAGGGAGCCGCTGGCATCCTTGGAGAGGAGCGAGCAGAGGGATTGCTTTCAACAAGACGGGCAGGACGGAGGGCATCCGCAGGGGCAGCGGAGCGGGACCGCTGTGCGCCGAGGCTGGGAGCCAGAGACAGGACGGGGGGCAAAGAGGAGGAAGGCTGTGCGCACACGGCCTGCAACGGTCACCTGGGAAGGGGCCGGGGATAAGCACCAGCCTCACTCCTCTCTTCCCCCGTCATCGCCTTCTCAGTTTCCCCTTGCAGAGAAGACCCAGTGGGAGCCAGGGGAGAAGGGACTCCGTGGGTTTAGCCCCCACAGTCAGCCCCTGCGGACAGAGCAGGGTAGAAACGGGGGTGGAGTGGATCCGGGTGTTTAAATGGAAGATACTCACATACGAGCAGAGACCTGAAGGAAGCAAGGTCAAGCGGACACCTGGAGAAGAGCATTTCAGGCAGAGGACGGAGCATGGGCAAAGGCCCTGTGGTGGGCGAGGGGCTGGCATGTCTACGTGGCCGCAGAGAGCGAGGAGTGTGTGAAATCCCAAGACAACAGAGGTGTTGGTCAGCAGCTCCTGGATGGAGTGAGCAGCCCTGGAGGGTGGGGAGCAGAGGAGCGCGTGCTCTGCCCTCGGTTTTGACAGCATCCCTCTGGCTCCACACAGAGAGCATGCAGAGCGGGGCAGACATGGAGGCCAGGAGGGCAGGGATGAGCCTGGGCGGCTGGCCTGGGTGAGAGGCGCAGTTGCTGGCATAGGGGCGGTGGGAGCAGAGGTGGTGGCCCAGGGTTGGATTCCGGTTCTGTTTTGCAGGTGGTGGGATGGAGTTTTCTGATGGATTGGTTGTGGGTGGGGGGATGGGATAAAAAGCACTTGTTACCCCTGTCCATTTTCCTTCAACCTCTTATTCACGGCCCATGAGCGTCCCTTCTAAGAGCTTGCTTGAGGAAGGAGAACCGATATCTGCAAATTCTCTGTGACGCCTCTGGGGATTATTGTTGGCTGTGGGCTGGGGATGGAGCATAATGATGGTGTTATGGTTCTGTTTGAAAGGGAGGTGTCTCTTAGAGTTATGGTCTGAAACACTTGTTTACAGAAAAACGATAAGAAGGCTGAGATTTTCTCCGTTGTAACACGGAAGCGGGTGAGGTTATAGAGGAAATGAAATTTCCATTGAGACGGGCAATGGCTCATGGGTGTTTCGTTACGCTCTGCCCTCTGCTCTGGTGTAGTGTTAGGTTTTCCAAAATAAAAGATGTGTTTAAATCTCTTTTGTGGATCCATGCAATGCAACTGTTCTGTCTTGACTGTGTCTATGATGTGGTGGTGGTCACGTGGATCCATGCGTTGGATACCTTTGCAAAACACTGATTCTACACACACACGCATGAGTGTATATAAAACTGGTGACATCTGAATAAGGTCAATGGACTGTGTCAACAGCAATATCCTGGTTGTGATATTGTGCTGAAGTTATGAAAGATGTCGCCCGTGGGGGGAAATGGATGAAGGTTATACAGGACCTCTCCACAAGTATTTCTTACAATTGCTTGTGAATCAACAATTATCTCTGAATCTAAAAAAATTCAAGTCCCTTTAAAAGACTAGAGGTGAAAATTACCGTTGGTAAGGATGCAGAGAAATCAAAACCCTTTTGCCCTGTTGATGGAGATGTAAAGTGGCGAAAACACTGTTCAAAACAGTAAGGCAATTCCTCAAAAACTTAAACACAGAATTCCCATGTGATCCAAACATTCCACTTCTGGGTATATATTTAAATGAGTTGAAAATAGGAACTCGAGTTATTTGTACACCCAGGTTCATAGTGGCATCGTTCATGATAGCGAAAAGGCAGAGACAATCCGAATGCCCACTGATGGGTGAGTGGGCAGGTAACATGGGGTAAATCACACAACAGAATATTATTCAGCCTTTAAAAGGAATGATATCCTGACAAACGCTACACCACGGATGAACCCTGAAGACCTTAGGGTAAGTGAAATAAGTCAGACACAGTAAGACAAGTATCATATCATTCCACTTACATGTGGTCCCCAGAGTAGTTAGATCCACAGAGACAGAAAGCAGAAGGGTGGTTGCTGGGGGCTGGGAGAGAGAAGAATGGGGACTTCGATCCTGCCTTTTCAGTTTGGGTAGCTGAGAATGTTCTGGAGATGGATGGTGGTAATGGTTGTACAACACTCCAGATACACTTAACGCTGTTCAACTGCACACTTGGAAATGACCAAGGTGGTAAATTTTATGTTATGTGTATTTACAACAATAAAAGAGATTAGGTAAAAGCAGATCCACGATGTCTCAAAAACAGTAAACATGGACTGTAATCCATGTGACCAGCTTCCCTTATCCCCTGTGCAGAATGACATCATCCAAGGCAGAGGGAAAGCTACAGACAGACTCTGTGTCAATACCCGTGTCTCCTTTTCGGTGCCACCAGAAGAATCCCGGGCAGGGCTCTTTCAGACAACAGTGATGCCCCCAGGATGCGAGTCCCTGAGACAGTGAGAAATCAGCCATCAAATGGTCGATGAATACCTGTGGGGACAGCCGTCTAAGGGAGCAACAGGCTCTGATAATGCATATGGGACCTGAGCAACAAGTTAACTCCTACGCACCCTTCGGAGCCCAGCTCCTAATGTCTCTCTCCCAAGGAAGTCTTCCCTGACTTCCTGGACTGGATCATGTGTCTCTATTTCAGTATCACCATGTATCCCAGTTTGCCCAGGATAGCTCCAGTTTATGCCAGTTGTCCGGGCATGGTTATTAGTAGCAATCACTTTCATCTCAAAGAGGTCCAGGTAAACCGTATGTTCACCCCACTCATTACAGATTGCCCAATTCTTTGTGACCCCATGGACTGTAGCCCACAAGACTCCCCTGTCCCTGGAATTTTCCAGGCAAGAATACTGGAGTGGGTTGCCATTTCCTCTTCCGGGGGATCTTCCCCCCCCAGGGATCACACCCATGGCTCTTTCATCTGCCTTGGCAAGTGGATTCTTTACCAACTGCGCCACCTGGGAAGCTTAGCTTCTCCAAGCTGCTCTTAACTGTGACTCAGACATCTTGTGATGCCCACCTCCTAGATGTGGTGTGAAAATTCCAAGGGCAGGGGCATGCCTGCCTTGGGCACTGTTATAACCACAATGCCTAGCACAGCGTTTTATGTTGAATATGAGCTCAACCAATATTGGTTGGGTTAATGAATGTCTTCATTATTTTGTGAGCATCCGTGGTGGCCCTGGAGCTGCCACTTGAAGAGTCCCTCCTGGGAAGAGTGTATTTGGCTGACAGCCTCCAGCTGGTGTCCCAGCTGCTCCCTGACAAAGACTGGACTTGGTGGGGTACCAGAGCTAGGCCTTCTCCTCCCAGTGGGGCTCCTCTAACAGCCAGTGTTCGCTCCAGGGCGCCCCCAGCCTGGTGGGGGTTTTCTCAATGCCGCCTGGCAGCCTGAGGCTCCTTCGGTCCAAGCCTCTCCTCCCCCTCTCCTCTTACAGGTGTCCGACCGACCACCACTGCAATCTGTGGCTCTCCTGCCTCTCCTTCTGCTATATTTCTCACAAGTTGCTCCCCAATAAATCCCTTGCGTTGCCTCTTGCCTGGAGGTTTGCTTCCTGGAGGGCCTGGCGTTCTATCACAGTAAGACTGTGAGCTGGGAGCCAGGGTCCAGGGTCCTTGTTCCCTTCCCTCGGAGGGAGGTGCCCCCCTGCCCAGCCTGCTCAGTCATCACTGAGTCAGCAGCTGGAGAATATGACCTCGGGCCAGTTCTCTTGTGCATTCACAAATTTTTCTTTGCCATGTCTCTACTTGCTGGTGCTGTTTAATCGCTCAGCCATATCTGACTCTTTGCAACCCCGCTGACTATAGCCTGCCTCCTCTGTCCATAGGCTTTCCCAGGCAGGAATACTGGAATGGATAGTCATCCCCTTCACCAGGGGATCTCCCAATCCAGGGATCGAACCCAGGTCTCCTGCACTGGCAGGCAAATTCTTTACCACTTACTCTTGCCCTAGTGAGCTCAGGAAAGTTTCTTCCTCTCCTTCTTTCCTTTCTCTCTCTCTCTCTCACTTTCTCTTCCTACCTATGGACTCAACCATTGATAGTTTCTCTCCAGCTCTTACTTTTTTAAACTGCTCTCTCCAAAAGTTAGCTTTATGAACATGAGTTTTTCCCAGGATGCCTCCCTGGTGGCTCAGATGGTAAAGAACCTGCCTGCAATGCAGGAGACCTAAGTTGGATCCCTGGGTTGGGAAGGTTCCCTGGAGGAGGGCATGGCAACCCACTCCAGTATTCTTGCCTCGAGAACCCCATGGACAGCACAGCCTTGTGGATTACAATCCAGAGGGTCACCAAGTGTCAGACATGACTGAGTGACTAAATCTAAAACAACCTAAATCTGAAACAGCTAAGAGTAAAATATTAATAACGAGCAACACACAACTTGTGAAGCCCTTGAAAGTATTCAGACACTGACATCAGCATCTTCACAAATGTCGAGGCTCCTCTAATTAAATCTGCTTTTCTCCAGCTGCAATATTCAAGATCAATTAAATAGATAAAGGGCATTGATTAAACAGGCGCTGGCTCCGCTGGTACATAAGCCTGGCTGCACATCAGAATCCCCTGGAAGCTTTTTAAAAACAGCAGTGCCCAGGCCCCACTCCAAGAGGTTTCAGATCTCATTGTTCGAAAATGAGGCCTGGGCGTCCTACCCCTGGGGGGTTTAGAATGTGCAGCCAGGGTTAGAATCCATGTTGCAAGAAGTCTCACGCATGCTTTAGTAAACTGGGTCAGAGGAGCACTGCTAGCTCAGTGTGCCAGTGACGAACCTGGGGCTCAGGGACCTGGAGAAAGTAGAACCCAGAAGTCCCAGGTCAGTGGTCCCGGGCGGGCGGCAGCCTGGAGCTGAGACAGAGCAGGGGAGGAGCTTCCTCTCCACCCACCCCACCACGCTCTCACCTCAGTCCACCTCCACCCAAGCAATTCACCAGTTGTTGATTATGGTGCCATTCTTTACATTAAGACTCAAGGTCCCGTTTTGTTTTCCTCTCTTAACAAATGCGCACATCCTGAAACATTTACAGCCACCCCTGGGGTCAGAATCTTATTGTCATGAATGTGATTGCAGAGCCCGGCACAGAGCTTGGGCCAAAATTTGAAGCTTCAAATATGTTTGCTGAAGGACTGTTTAGATATATGGCAGGCTGGACAGATGAATAGCTGGACAGAGAGACAGACGTGAGTGGATGGAGTTAAGCAGATAAATGATTATAAACGGATGGATGGGCAGTTGAGTGAATGGATGGATAGATGGAAGAGCAAAGGCAGCAATAAATGTGTCTACACCCTGCCTTGTGTCACAAAGGATGTGATACACTTAAAAGGGTTTGAGATACTTACAGTAAAATTAAAAAAATAGAATTTGAGCGCCCTCCCTGGACCTGACTCTGCTCTAGGCATGAGAACGCCTCCGTGAACAAGAGGCAAAGGTGCTCCCCTCGTGAACCTTACATATTAGCAGCATGAGTCAGATAAAGCAATAAAGATAAATGAGTAGGTTACAGAGTATGTTAGAAGGCGGAGCGCTATCGGCGAGAGAAAAGGGCAGGAAAAGGGAGACTGGAAAAGCCAGAGAGGCGGAGCTGGGAGGCAGTTCTAAATGGGGAGGTCAGGGAAGGCCTCTTGGAGGAGGTGACCTCTGAGCAAAAAGGGAGGGAGGCAAGGAAGGGAGCCTTGCAGAGATCTAGGGGTAGGGGAAAGGCCTGGGCAGAGACTCTGGGTGGCAGTGTGCCTGCTGAGTGTGAAAGACTGAATCAGAGGCCGAGCAGCTGGAGCAGAGGGAGTGAAGGGGAGGGCAGAAGCGGGTCGAGGCAACAGGGCATCCAGGCCTCACAGGGCCTTACAAGTGATGGCGAGGACTTTGGCAACTTTTTGCTGAGTAACATGGGAGTGCTTGGAGGGTGGTGGGCAGGGCAGGGATGTGATCTAGCTTAGGTTTTATTTATTTTAGTTTTTAAAGAAATGTAATAAAGACATTTATTAGGGAATCTCATTAAAAATAAAAAATTCAAATGGAATTCAGCCCTGCAAGGGTTCACATGCTGTGAATATCTCTAATGCTATTTAGTAAAAGAAAAAAAAAAACTGGCTTAGATTTGAAAAGACCCCCTCTGGCCACCCAGCTATAAATCAACAGGTTTTAGGAGGTCAGGGTAGAGATAGACCAGTGAGAAGTCATCCAGCCAAGGGGATGGGGGCTCCACCAGGATGGTGACCCCCAAAGAGATGAGAGGTGGTTGGAGTCTGGATATATTCTGAAGGGAGACCCAACGGGAGTTCATGGCAGTGTGCATACTGGTGTGAGAGAAAGCGAGAAATCCAATTTGATGCCGGGGTTTGGGCCTGAGTAACTGCGGAAGCGAGTTGCCGTCAAGCTACATGGGGGAAGCTGAAGTCAGACCAAAGTTTTGGTGGGGTGGGGCTGGGGGGTCAACACGGAGCTTGGTTTTGGACATGCAGGTTTTACGTGCACTGGATACCTATAAATGTGTCTACACCCTGCCTTGTGTCACAAAGGATGTGATACACTTAAAAGGGTTTGAGATACTTACAGTAAAATTAAAAAAATAGAATTTGAGCGCCCTCCCTGGACCTGACTCTGCTCTAGGCATGAGAACGCCTCCGTGAACAAGAGGCAAAGGTGCTCCCCTCGTGAACCTTACATATTAGCAGCATGAGTCAGATAAAGCAATAAAGATAAATGAGTAGGTTACAGAGTATGTTAGAAGGCGGAGCGCTATCGGCGAGAGAAAAGGGCAGGAAAAGGGAGACTGGAAAAGCCAGAGAGGCGGAGCTGGGAGGCAGTTCTAAATGGGGAGGTCAGGGAAGGCCTCTTGGAGGAGGTGACCTCTGAGCAAAAAGGGAGGGAGGCAAGGAAGGGAGCCTTGCAGAGATCTAGGGGTAGGGGAAAGGCCTGGGCAGAGACTCTGGGTGGCAGTGTGCCTGCTGAGTGTGAAAGACTGAATCAGAGGCCGAGCAGCTGGAGCAGAGGGAGTGAAGGGGAGGGCAGAAGCGGGTCGAGGCAACAGGGCATCCAGGCCTCACAGGGCCTTACAAGTGATGGCGAGGACTTTGGCAACTTTTTGCTGAGTAACATGGGAGTGCTTGGAGGGTGGTGGGCAGGGCAGGGATGTGATCTAGCTTAGGTTTTATTTATTTTAGTTTTTAAAGAAATGTAATAAAGACATTTATTAGGGAATCTCATTAAAAATAAAAAATTCAAATGGAATTCAGCCCTGCAAGGGTTCACATGCTGTGAATATCTCTAATGCTATTTAGTAAAAGAAAAAAAAAAACTGGCTTAGATTTGAAAAGACCCCCTCTGGCCACCCAGCTATAAATCAACAGGTTTTAGGAGGTCAGGGTAGAGATAGACCAGTGAGAAGTCATCCAGCCAAGGGGATGGGGGCTCCACCAGGATGGTGACCCCCAAAGAGATGAGAGGTGGTTGGAGTCTGGATATATTCTGAAGGGAGACCCAACGGGAGTTCATGGCAGTGTGCATACTGGTGTGAGAGAAAGCGAGAAATCCAGTTTGATGCCGGGGTTTGGGCCTGAGTAACTGCGGAAGCGAGTTGCCGTCAAGCTACATGGGGGAAGCTGAAGTCAGACCAAAGTTTTGGTGGGGTGGGGCTGGGGGGTCAACACGGAGCTTGGTTTTGGACATGCAGGTTTTACGTGCACTGGATACCCAGTGGAGGTAGCAGGTGGGCGTTCGATGTGAGCTGGAGTTCAGGAGCGGTCTAGGCTGGAGATATAAATGTGGAGTCTCTGACATGTGAGTGGTGTTTAAAGTGATGAGATCCGGGGAGATCACCAAAAAAGTGATACAGAGAAGAGACAAGGGTCGAGGACTGAGCCCTGGGTCGTCCCGATATTAAGAGGTTGGGAGAGAAGAGAACCAGTCAGTGGAGGAGAGTGAGAGGGGGACAACCAGGACAGCTTGGGGTCCAGAAATCAAGGCAAGAAGGGAGCAGCCCACGGGGCCAAACCGCGCAGGGGACGGGGACCGAGAGCTGACCGTCGAGCTTGTCGTGACGAGGCTCCTGGCAGTCTTGACAAGGGGGGTCGTCTGTGCAGTAGCAGGAGTGAGCACCTTGATTGGAACGGGTTTAAGAAAATTGGGAGGGAGGCGTCGATTAAAACAATGAGTCTGCAGCCTGCAAGTAGAGAGTGTTTTATTCAGGGGGAAGATCTTAGGACTTCAAGCCCCGGAGACAGCATCTCAAGGAGCCCTGGGAGACTGCTCCGAGGAGGTGGGGGAAGGAGTCAGGATATATAGAAGCTTGTAACAAAGGAGGGCAGGCAGTCTGAACATCAAAGATTATTGTTAATTAAGGAAAACCAGATATCTCTTCCAAGTATGGGAAGATGCAAGAATCCGGGGATTATTGAAGTCATCCCTTTCATATGCGCCCCAGCTACCTGGGGCCAGCATCCTCGTTTTTTGATTTCTCAGTCCCCCTCCAGCCAGCTCCTCAGCAGTCACTGGGGGGTGAGTAGAGGTGGCATCTGCTGGATCACAAGCTTTGTTTTCCCTTTTGGGAGCCCTCGTTCACATTTGGAGGCCCGAAGTCGCTGTTGGCTGTTACATCCGTGTTTGTTGATACAGGAAGAGGCGTTTCATTTCACAGAGGAGTTGGAAAGACTGAGGACGGAGAGCACCTTTGAAAGGGGAGTGCGGAAGTTCGTTGGTTGCGGGCCCGCAGTGACCTTGCCTCCTGCTATGCAAGTCCTGGTGCAGCCCTTACCCTGACAACTAGGCTCTCCCTGTGATTGGCTTTAACCAGTAGAAGGTGGCAAAAGCCACACTGGGCCAGTTCCAGGCCTAGGCCTTAAGGAGGCCTGGCAGCTTTTGCACTTTTGGAACCAGGCCACTATACTCTAAAGCGCCCAAGTCACACAGAGGAGAGAATGGAGGCCTTGGGCTCAACAGGCCAAACTGAGATCCAGCCAACAGCCAGCACCAGCCATGGGCCTTGTGACATCCTAGCCCAGTGGAGCCGACAGCCCCAACTGATACCACAGAAAACCAAGTAACCACCATCTAAGCCCCTTCCACCCCAAACTGTTGCTCTTCATTTGCTCAGTTGTGTCCAACTCTGACCCCATGAACTGCAGCACGCCAGGCGTCCCTGTCCTTCACCATCTCCTAGTTTGCTCAAATGCATCACTGAGTCAGTGATGCCACCCAACCATCTCATCCTCTGTCGCCCCCTTCTCCTCCTGCCTTCAGTCTTTCCCAGCATCAGGGTCTTTTCCAATGAGTCAGCTCTTCTCATCACATGGCCAATGTATTGGAGCTTCAGCTTCAGCATCAGTCCTTCCAATGAATATTCAGGACTGATTTCCTTTAGGATGGACAGGTTTGATCTTCTCGCAGGTCACGGGACTCTCAAGAGTCTTCTTCAACACCACAGTTGGAAAACATCAATTCTTCGGTGCTCAGCCTTCTTTATGGTCCAGCTCTCACATCCATACATGACTACTGGAGAAACCATAGCTTTGACTAAACGAACCTTTGTCAGCAAAGTAATGTCTCTGCGTTTTAATATTCTGTCTAGGTTTGTCATAGCTTTCCTTCCAAGGAGCAAGCGTCTTTTAATTTCATGGCTGCAGTTAACATCTGCAGTGATTTGGGAGCCCAAGAAAATAAACCTGATGAGATAATAAAAGGGTGATGGTTCGAAAGCCCCTACATCTGGGGTGGACTGTTACACAGCAATCACTAAGGCAACAGGGAGACGTGAAGGAGCAGCTGGAAGGGGAAGAGGAGTCCAGACGATTGTTTTGCCGTTGTATTGTTCTAAGGATGGGGAAATAATGGTGTGTTTGTATGCTTGGGAGAATGATCTACAGGAGGTTAAAAATGATGCTGTGAAAGAAGAGAGAGGGTTGCTGGAGAGATGTCCCGGAGCAGAGGAAGGGGTCCAGTGCACACTACAGATGTGCAAGAGTCAGGTCGGCTCACCTGTGGCAGTGGGTAGGCAGGATGAGAAACGGGTGGAGATGCTGGTGGGTCTGTGGACGTTCTGACTGCTTTCATGAGCTCAGTGAACTGGAAGCCCGGAATGGGGACTGGGGAGGAGGCACAGAGACATTTAGAGAGCCAAGGAGTGAATGAATGGGGAGGTCGAGTCCAACTGCCAGGCAGCGCCAAGGGCTCTCTTAACATTCAAGGTCACGAGTTTAACACGAGCACAGCCAGAGCGCTGTTCTCCAGCCCGGTCCAGCAGCAGCTGCACGGGGGTGGAGGCCAGGGTGGCTGAGAGCGGGACACGGCCAGGGCTGGCGGCTTGGCCAAGTGAGCGTGGAAAACAGACATGATGAGCGAGGAAGTAAAGACCTGAGGAACAGGAAGCTCAGATCAAAAAGCTCAAGACCAGGAGTGCAATGAGAAGCAGATCACGGAGCAGGAGGGAAGGAAGAAGGGAAGCAAGAAGGGAACATGCTCGTGTTTTGGATCTGCGTTATCAGGCGATTGCACCCAAGTGTGGATGGGTTGCACATCACGCCCAGGGAACACATTTTGATGGAAGGGCGGGCAGGGAGCCAGGAGGCTGCCGGGAGCCTGGGCAGCTGTGGAGGTGACAGCTGACGCGCCTGCCTGCACCACCACCCCTCATATCTGCCCCCACCCCGCCCTGAGACAAGCAGGCTCCTTTGTAATTCGATTTCTGTTGTATTTACCCTCGGACAGAGGCTCTGTCCCTCCCCTACCTCTCCCCTGGCCTCTGAACCTCCCCCTCCCAGGTTTCAGAGCTGAAAGCTCCTCAGAGGGGAAGGTTCGCCTCCCGGGAGCCTTCTCTCTCCAGGACATCCTGAACAGCCAAGTCCAGGGCACAGGGGCGAGCCACAGTCCCAGCATCTTGGCAGCCGGAGAGCCAGCCTTGGCTTCCAGGCTGAGAAAGCAAGGTGGTCTGGCCACACACAGCCCAGACCTGTTGACCCCTCACCACCGGCACACCCCAGGATTCTGGGAAGAAAGCCAGACCCCATCAAGAGGTGGGCCCCGCCCAACACTCTCCCACACCTTTCTGTGTCCGCTCAGCTATCAGTGGCCCTCCTCCAGCAGAATCATCTATTAAAAAATGCAGATGACAGGGCTCCTGCCCCAAGTTGGCAGTAGTATCTAAGAGAGCTTATTTCCTTCAAATTCCCCTGGGGTGCCTGCAATGTGGGAGACCTGGGTTTGATCCCTGAGTTAGGAAGATCCCCCGGAGAAGGGAATGGCTACCCAGTCCAGTATTCTGGCCTGGAGAATCTGGTGGACAGAGGAGCCTGGTGGGCTACATTCGAGGGGGTCACAAAGGGTTGGATATGACTGAGCAACTAACACTTTCACTTTCCCCCAGTGGTCAAGACACTGTCAAGGTTGGAAAGGGCCTCTTGCTCTCTGTGGGCCTCGGTCTCCCCCGTTTGTTATCAAAGTTAGCCCAAGAGTCTAGATGGAGGCTTATGGAGGCGAGGGGGTGGCCTGATGGCTTTTCTAGCTCTTGGTCTGAAGACTCTAAGAGGCTCCAAGAGGGCCAGAGGAATCTGCCTGCCGATGCCTGAGGCTGACTGAGGCTCTCACACACCACTCAGGTGCCTCCCAGGAGCCTCTCAGGTGACCAGGGTGAGCCCCAGGCGGGCCAGGTGTGAAGGGTGTCACTACACAGACGGGGGGAGGTTCCTCCCCTCCCCATCACCCTTCCCCTTATCCACCCCAACCCCCGCTCCTCCCTGACCAGCTGCCGCCCACCCTGAGATTTCTTCCGGTAAAACTTTCACTGCCACGTCTCTCCGATGCCCCCTATTGCGGGGGCAGGGGTGGGGGGAGGCTGGTGGTGGTGCGGGTTCTGTACAGCCTGGAGGCAGGGTGAGTTGGGGAAGGGGGAGAAGACTCGATCAGGCTGAGTCACTTCAAGAGGTGGGTGGAGAGACCAGTCCCAGACAAAAGGTCGCTGCCTCTGCATTTTTCACGGCTATAGCCATGGGAACTTGTCGATCAGGGGAGCCCCAGGATTGATTTTCACTTAAGAAAAGTCACTCCGCTCCTGCCCTGGTGGAGCTGGGACGGACGGGAAGAAGCCAGCCGGCCGTGAGGGTGCACACGACCAAGAAGCCTGAGCCTCTTCGGGTACCCAGCGCCTAGGCCGGGGTGCTGGAGGAGGAAGGACAGGTGACGACCGCGGGAGCCGATTGGCTGGCGGCGCAAAGGGGCGGAGTCAAGGGCAGCCAGTGTTTGGCTTGAGAGCCTGAGTGATTGATTGCAAGTATGGTTGAAGGAGGTGCGAAAGCGAGGAAAGGGACCGTGTAATCTCCAGATTTAAGCCCCTAGTGCCAGGCACGCGCGCAGCAGACCGGCTGCAAAGGTGCTGAGGAGATTCCATGTCCTCTTGGTGAGACCTGGACAAGACTGTTTCTGTTTTTGTGGCAGGAAAGTGACCTGGGCTTTGACAGTAGGGTTACTGTCCCAACCGGAACCAAAGGTACTCCGCTGTGAATTAGAAAAAGGCGACTCCCAGAGAATGGGAGAAAATAATTACAAACCAAATGTCTGATATGCGTCTAGTGTCTCAGTTCAGTTCAGTCGCTCAGTCGTGTCCGACTCTTTGTGATCCCATGAATCGCAGCACGCCAGGCCTTCCTGTCCATCACCAACTCCCGCGAGTTCACTCAGACTCACATCCATCGAGTCTGTGATGCCATCCAGCCGTCTCATCCTCGGTCGTCCCCTTCTCCTCCTCTCCGCAATCCCTCCCAGCATCAGAGTCTTTTCCAATGAGTCAGCTCTTCGCATCAGGTGGCCAAAGTACTGGAGTTTCAGCTTTAGCGTCATTCCTTCCAAAGAAATCCCAGGGCTGATCTCCTTCAGAATGGACTGGTTGGATCTCCTTGCAGTTCAAGGGACTCTCGAGAGTCTTCTCCAACACCACAGTTCAAAAGCATCAATTCTTCGGTGCTCAGCCTTCTTCACAGTCCAACTCTCACATTCATACATGACCACAGGAAAAACCATAGCCTTAACTAGACGGACCTTAGTCGGCAAAGTAATGTCTCTGCTTTTGAATATGCTATCCAGGTTGGTCATAACTTTTCTTCCAAGGAGTAAGCATCTTTTAATTTCATGGCTGCAGTCACCATCTGCAGTGATTTTGGAGCCCCCAAAAATAAAGTCTGACACTGTTTCCACTGTTTCCCCATCTATTTCCCATGAANTGTTGTTGGAAGAGGGTGTTTGCTATGACCAGTGCATTTTCTTGGCAAAACTCTATTAGTCTTTGCCCTGCTTCATTCCGCATTCCAAGGCCAAATTTGCCTGTTACTCCAGGTGTTTCTTGACTTCCTACTTTTGCATTCCAGTCCCCTATAATGAAAAGGACATCTTTTTTGGGTGTTAGTTCTAAAAGGTCTTCATAGAACCGTTCAACTTCAGCTTCTTCAGTGTTACTGGTTGGGGCATAGACTTGGATTACCATAATATTGAATGGTTTGCCTTGGAGACGAACAGAGATCATTCTGTCATTTTTGAGATTGCATCCAAGTACTGCATTTCGGACTCTTTTGTTGACCATGATGGCTACTCCATTTCTTCTGAGGGATTTCTGCCCGCAGTAGTAGATATAATGGTCATCTGAGTTAAATTCACCCATTCCAGTCCATTTTAGTTCACTGATTTGAACTAAAATGTCGAATGTCATTTATGAATGTCGACGTTCACTCTTGCCATCTCCTGTTTGACCACTTCCAATTTGCCTTGATTCATGGACCTGACATTACAGGTTCCTATGCAATATTGCTCTCTGTAGCATCAGACCTTGCTTCTATCACCAGTCACATCCACAGCTGGGTATTGTTTTTGCTTTGGCTCCATCCCTTCATTCTTTCTGGAGTTATTTCTCCACTGATCTCCAGTAGCGCGTTGGGTACCTACTGATCTGGGGAGTTCCTCTTATCATTTTGCCTTTTCATACTGTTCATGGGGGTCTCAAGGCAAGAATACTGAAGTGGTTTGCCATTCCCTTCTCCAGTGGACCACATTCTGTCAGACCTCTCCACCATGACCCGCCCGTCTTGGATTGCCCTGTGGGCATGGCTTAGTTTCATTGAGTTAGATAAGGCTGTGGTCCTAGTGTGATTAGATTGACTAGTTTTCTGTGAGTATGGTTTCAGTGTATCTGCCCTCTGATGCCCTCTTGCAACACCTACCATCTTACTTGGGTCTAGTGTCTAGAACATATAAAAAAATTCTCAAGGTCAATACTAAAAAAGCAAACAATCCAGCTGCTTTTTTTATTTAAATGGACAATAATTGAATAGACATTTCTCCAGAGAAGACAAACAAATGGCCAATAAGTATATGCAAAGGTGCTCAACATCATTAGTCATTAGGAAAAAGCAAATCAAAACCAAAGTGATACAACTTCACCCCCATTCAGATGGATGTGTAAAAGAGTAGGGGGAAGATAAGTTGGCAACGAGATGCAGAGACTTTAGGATTCTCAGACATCACCAGTGGAAACATAGAATGGTGCAGCTGCCCTGGAAAACAGTTTGGTGATTCCTCAAAAAGTCAAGCATAGAATCACCATTGGGGTGGTGGCGTTTGGGACGTCCATGGTGGCTCAGTGGTAAAGAATCTGCCTGCTAATGCAGGAGACTGGGGTTAGATCCCTGCGTTGAGAAGATCCCTTGGAGAAGGAAATGCAACCCATTCCAGTATTCTTGCCTGGGAAATCCCAGGGACAGAGAAGCCTGGTGAGCTACAGTCCATGGGGTCACAAAATGATCCAGCAGTTCCATTCCCAGAATAAAAAAGCATAGGTTCATAGGAAAACTTGTACAAGAACATTCATAGCAGCATTTTACATAACAGCGCAAAAGAAGTAACAATCCATGTATCTATCCACTGAAGAATAAATACACAAAATGTGAAATATCCCCACAATGGGATATTACACAGCCATAAAAAGGAATGAAGTGCCTATATACGTTGCACCACAGATAAACCTCAAAAACGTTATGCTGAGAGAAAGAAGACAGTCACATCAGACAACATCGTGGAGTTGATTCCACTTATATGAAAGTGCAGAATAGGGAAATGTATAGAGACAGAAAGATTAATGGTTGCAAAGGAATAGGGGGAAAATGAGAATTGGGAAATATAGAGGCATCTTGGGGGTTGATGGAAATGTTCTAGAAATGGACAGTGGCAATCACTGAACAAAACTGTGAGTGTACTGAAGCCACCCAAGAAGTAAAAGAAGCCCTTCTCCCCTTTAGGTACGTGGCTGACTCTGGCACCAGCTCTGAGATCTCTCTCTGCACAGCCTTCCAACTGAAATTTCAGCAACATGAACTCGCTAACCAAGCCTCTTCCACACACCCAGTCTTGCTCATTCCTATCACTCCAGCTTTGCTCCCTTTTTTACTTCAAACACCCCAGGAGCCTCCTGGGGACTCACTGTGGCCCCTCAGACCCTCCCTTACCCAGCCTCTCCACTAAGCCACCTCCCATTTCAGGCCCCCGCTCCCCACTCACCGCCTCCTGGAGTCTCTCCTAGAGGAAGCCCGCTGACCTCCCATCTACCACATGCACTTGTAACAATCCCCAGCTGTGCTGGCTTTTACCCTGGGCTTTGCCACTTAAAGCCTGCGTGACTTTGTGAGAATCATCTCACTTCTCTGGGCCTCAGTGTTCCCCATCTGTAAAATGTTCACGTGTCTTACTCTACTCACCTAAACCCGGGTGGTTTAAACAAAACAGACTTACCTTCTGTCAGTTCTGGAGGCTAAACTCTGAGGTCAAGGCGCTAGCCTGATTGGATTCTGGTGAGACCTCTCTCCAAACGGTATCATCAGGCACACAGCTCTCTTTCCTTTGGTGTGGCCACTGCCTCTCCTGGACCGAGTGCTGTGTGCTTACCTCTTCATGGCACCAGGGTGGCACATTATTTTTGAAATGTTAGCCTCTGTGGTTTGTTTTTTTTTTTAAGGAAGTTTCAATTTTTAAAAATTGAGGTATACTTTACATATGATAGAATACACAAATATTAATTTTACCTGTCCTATACCTGTGTTACCAACCCCAAGCTCAGAGTCTTCCAGAAGTCACTTTCAGTGCCCCTAATGATCAATAACAGTTGCCCCCCACTCTCCCCCAGAGATAACCACTTCTAAAACTATAGATTAGTTCTGAACTTCCTATAAGTAGAATATATAATTTTTACTCTTTCGTGTTTGGCTTCATTTATTCAGAATGATGATGTTGATGTTTGTGTTTCGTGGACAGCAGTAGTTCACCTGCTTTTATGGTCGTGTGCTATCCATTAGTTATGAACTTAAGTTATAACTAAGTTATGAACTTAAAGTTATGAACTTTAGTTATGAACTTAACTAAAATGTGTTTTTGCAAGCTCCTGTTGATAGACATTTGGGTGTTTCAGTTCAGTTCGGTCGCTCAGTTGTGTCCAACTCTTTGCAGCCCCATGGACTGCAGCACACCAGGCTTCCCTGTGTGACTTTGTGAGAATCATGTCACTTCTCTGGGCCTCAGTGTTCCCCATCTGTAAAATGTACACGTTTAAAAGGCTCAGCTTTCTTTATGGTCCAACTCTCAGAACCAGGGTTGTGATTAATTCTTGGGTTGTTTAACTTAACTAAAATGTGTTTTTTCAAGCTCTTGTTGATAGACAGTTGGGTTATTTTCAGCTTGGAGCTTCCCTGATAGCTAAGTTGGTAAAGAATCCACCTGCAAAGCAGGAGACCACAGTTTGATTCCTGGGTCAGAAAGATCCACTGGAGAAGGAATAGGCTACCCACTCCAGTATTCTTGGGCTTCCCTTGTGGCTCAGCTGGTAAAGAATCTGCCTGCAATGTGGGAGACCTGGGTTTGATCTCTGGGTTGGGAAGATCCCCTGGAGAAGGGAAAGGCTACCCAGTCCAGTATTCTGGCCTGGAGAATTCCATGTGCTCTATAGTCCATGGGGTTGCAAAGAGTCAGACACGACTGAGTGACTTTCACTTTCCCTTTCCAACTTGGGATATAATGAATAAAGCTGTTAGGATTTATGCACAGTCTTTCATAGATATATGTTTTCATTTCTCTTAGAGATATACCTAGGAGTGGGCTTTCTGGATCGTAAGATAGATCTACATTTATTAAGGCTGCAGAGCGGTGTTCCATAGTGCCTATACTATTTTACATTCCCACCACCTGAGGGAGGAGTTCCAGTGCCTCCACACCTTGGCCAACACTTGATTGTGTCAGTCTTCTTAATTTCAGCCATTCTGGGGAGGGATGGGGGAATGGAGGGAACTCATTGTGTTGTTTTTCTCTCTTGCTAATTTCTGTTACCCAGAAGCCTTACGTGCACCCCCATACCCCTGCCATTAAACAAAAAATAGTAGATTATTGTTTCAGGCCTAATGTTCTTTTCCTGGCCCTGCAGAAAAAGAGAAACTGGAATCTTTGCCTGGTTTTTCAGTTTGAAAAGGGCAACAGGAAAAGTCTCTTGTGTGTTATGACATGATTGATATGGGAAAGGGCAGGGAGTTCAAAAGCAAGATTCTGCCTTCCTGAATCCAGACCAAACTTTCTAGATAAGAGCGAGGAGAGATCTGAAGCATCCGGAAAGGGGGAGATGGATGGTGTATCCCAGGAGGAAAGAGAACTTGAACCTGCTGCTTCCACAGCCATAGCCCTTGGAGAGACCATGGAATCCTCCAGGAAATTAAATGTGGAAAGGACCTGTGCTCTTCTCCTGGGCAGATTCTCAGGTGGAAAGAAGTGACTTTGTGTGGCTGAGCAGAAGAACCTCATATGTCTAACAGAGTTCCCTGTGCCCCAGGGGCCACGGGAGCTTGAGCAATTGTTCAAGAGCCACAGAAGCAGCTGAGAGAGGGGATGAAACTTCAAGAGACAACTTAGCAGTGGCCTGTGTGTGGGGGTGACCCCTCCTCAAATAGGAATAAAGGTGTCTCAACAGATATCAACGTGGATAAGTGATGACACACCTCAGACACTCCCCACAAGATCCCTAGAACTGAAACACCACCCCCAGAGAAATAGGAAAATCTCAGCTTGCCTGAGATTAAGGTTTCCCACCTAATATGGGTGATCAGAGCCGAGACTGAGCTTATTTAACTGAAAGAATGCTACCTTTCTTGCTCACCTGAGTTCGTGGACTGAACTTGGACCACTGTTACATTTCTCATACTGTATTATGCACGTCTTTTTATTTTCCTTTCCTCTCCTCGGGACTGTGAGCAACTGGAGGTCAGGGATAAGGTCTGATTCTTCCTGGAGTCAGCAGCCTCCTGGCCCAGTACCTGGCTCAGAGCAGGGGCTTGGTGAAGATTTGTTAAATAGTGATTGTAAATTTCCTGACAGCAGGGGGAGAAAGGGGGCTCCGTAGCTGGGCACCCAGTCTGGGTAGTGCCTGGTGCTGCGTTATCTAGACTGGCGGCCCTTAGAGATCAGACTATGATTATCCTAATTTTCAGATACGCACATTAATAGCCATCCTTTACTGAGCACTCACCAGGCACCAGGCACATTATATTAACTCATGTAATCCTCACTGCAACCTGATGCAGCTGACACTATGATTACCCCATTTTACAGATGGAGAAACTGAAGCTTAGAGCAATGAAGTGATTGTGATGGGGTCTGAATCCAGGCTGCGTGATTCCAACACCCCTCTGCCCATTCCCTGCCCTGTACCCGTGCTCCCTTCTTGGCCCACTCTTCTTCCTTCATCCCTGCCCATCTCACTGGCAAACTCTCTTCACAACCTCCATGCCTATTCTGACTTCTTTGCTGCTCAAAAATGGAAATACTCACTCTTTCCTCACTCACTCCTTTGCTCGTGTAACATTTTATTTTTAGGGTTTGTATAAATTGAGACTTTCTTTATTTGCATGTAAGAAAAAAAGTCCTAAATAATAGTGGCATAAGAAATAAGATGATTATTTCTCTCCCGTGTGAAGTAAGTATAAACATAGAAATACAGGGCTGATAGAGCAGCTCCATGGTGTTGGTGACTAAGGCTATTTTTATCTGTTCCATCATCCTAGTACGGAGGTCCCTTCACAGGTCAAAAGGATTACTAAAGCTCCAGACATTGCATCTAAATTCTGAGCAGCAAAAAAAGGGAAGATTTGCTGTTACCTTTAAAAAGACTTCCCAGAAACTCCCACAACATTTCCTCTTACATCTCATGGACCAAAATTTTGTCACATGACCACAACTCATTATAAGGAAGACTAGGAAATATAATCTTTTAGTTGGATGTTGAAAGAATAGCTATTAAGAAAAAAAACCACAATCTCTGCCATGTCATTTCCTTAGCATTTATCACATCATATGTGGGATGGTTTGTCTGAATAACTGTCTCCACAGCCAGCATTTCTTGAGGGCAGATTCTTGTCATCTTCATCCTCATCTCCCAAAGTCTAGCACACACTGGAGACACTTGGAACAAGGATTAGGTAACTGGGTCTTACTTTTCTTTGGATGCCCTGAGGCCCACTGCATGGTTCTCTGCCCACAACAAGCCTCCAATAATTGTCGAATTGAAATGAATTTAAATGTTCCTGGCCTCCACGTCCTCATTTTCAAAATAGGTATAAATGACCTCAAAAGCCAATCCCAATTTGGACACACTCAATGTCCACTGTATAAAACTGGAAATATTTATGTTAAAAAATGAAAACCTCAGTAGTTAAGCAGTGTGTATAGCTTTTGTTCTTTCTCTTTCTTCTTCACGAACACACACACACACACACGCACACACACATACATATATACTTTGCATATAAATAGAACCCACTTTACATACCACTCTATAACTACTTGTTTTACTTACTAACATATGAAGGACTTCTGCTTCTGCCTGTGACAAACTAACTTGTAGAAAGAGATCAACCCTCTCAATAAACAACTAGAAGACCTAGATAAAATGGTTGAAAAGAAAATTAAAATCTGTTAGAAGGCTTCAAAGAGCTATCCAGGAAGCCAGGAGTTGAGTGCTGGAAATCCCAGAGTATAAAAGCCTGAAGTCAATGCGCTTCCCCATGAATTTGCAGTTTCAAAGCAGCCGGATAAAGAGACTGAGCAGAAGGCACGTGCTGAGACACAGGCCAGGCAGAGTTTCCCGCAGTCTCACGGGTCTGGAAAGACGAAAACAATTTATGAAGCACACAGACTTATCCACAGTAGAATCTGCATGTTGGAAAGAATGCCAGAGATGACGTAACTAAATACTTCATCTTGTGGATGTAGCAACTGAGGCCCAGAGATGCTGAGTGAGTTGCCCAGGGTCACACAGCAAATGGGTCGAGCCTCTGGGTGCAACTTTCTTGCACTGTATTGCTCTGGGGCTGTTGCTGCTCTCTCAACTGCCAGCTCCCCATTTGTCTCCACATATCATAGCCTGAGAGAGAGACAGAGAGAGAGAGAGAGAAAGATCAGTTTAGCCTCATTCCTGATGGTGATTTTCAATAAGTAAAAGTACTTTTTAAAAAGGAAACCAGCAAAAATCTCTTTGTAAAAACTACTGGGCATTTTTCCTAATTAATGAAGTAATACAAATTTATTAATGAAATGTTAGAAAAATACACAGGTATATGAAAACCAAGAAGACCCACAGATTTTTCTCTTCTTCCCACCTATCTCTGATACAACCACTTTAAGCTTTTTAATACATAAACAGGTGTATTTTTTCACAAAATGAGTTTATAACTTACTATTTTTTAAGGTTCTATTTTTAAAATAAATTTATTTTTAATTGAAGGATAATTGCTTTAAAGAATTTTGTTTTCTGTCAAACCTCATTTTGACTTTCATATTATAATCAGTTTTCACATAATTCTATATGCTATAGTAGAATTGTATCTGTATAATAGTCTACTCTATCCATATGAGTGTGTGCGTGCTAAGTCTCTTCAGTCGTGTCTGACTCTTTGAGACCCCGTGGACTATAGCCCACAAGACTCCTCTGTCCATGGGATTCTCCAGGCAAGAATACTGGAGTGGGGTGCCATTCCCTTCTCCAGGGGATCTTCCCTATCCAAGGATCGAACACATGTCTCTTATGTCTCTTGCTTTGGCAGGTGGGTTTTTTTTTTTTTAAACTAGTGCCACCTGGGAACCATAATTAAGTTAATTAATTGGTTAATTAAATTAACCAATCCCATGTGGTTAGACATTCGGATTATTTTACTACATGCAATCCTGCAATAAATACCTTTATGCATATCTTGGTGCTATCCATGGTTATTTTCTCAGGAAAACTTCATAGGGTATGGAATAACAGTCTGAACATTTTTAAAGGTGTCATCACCTGGCTCCAAAGTACCGTCCAAGAAGGCTGTAGCAATGTTCACTCCCCACAGCAGCGCGTACAGCAAACCAATGTGCTTCACTTGACGGGGGATGGAGGGCGCAATCTAGCCACTCCAGCCAGATGCGTGCGAGTCTAGCCCAGCTTCCTTTAAATAGATTGCTTCACAGCAGCCAGCCTAACTATATTTAGAGTGGAGAAGTCAGACGACCTGCCCAAGGTTGGAAACCCTAGAGCCGAGTCAAGGGCCAAATTGAAAGGGTCAATATTGACAGCTCTAACTCACATGCTTGCTACTTGGTCCTGAAGGAGGCACGTCCCCTCTCACAAACGGAGCCGGAAACTAACAAGGGAAGGGCCGTGTGGCCTACCTGGGGCAGCCGTAGGAAACATGCCCGCATGGGTCTCTCAGCCTCCAGAGTGCAGAGTCCCCAGAGATGGCCGAGTTCATAGCGTGATGGGCAGGGGCCTGGACCGGCACTCTGCCAGATCCACCAGCCCACCGCTTGGCGCACAGTCTGGGATCCCCACGTGAGCGGCATCATTTCCTCTGGGTCTTCAGTGTGCTGCGTCTTTCCCACCTCCCCTGTGTGCGTGCCAGCTAACTCCGCGGGCGTATAGGGGATCTCAGAGTTCTCAGCTCAGACTTTCACTGAGACTTGTTTCAGGTCAAAAGACACAGATTCGATGACTGCTTGGCTGGTTGTTGGGTTACCCTGGGCAAAGTCCCTTCTCGTCTCTGGAGCTTCTTAGTCTCCGCATGTGAACAAGGATGCTGGTGGCCTGGGTTTGGTGGGATGCGAATCCTGTTTCCTAGAGGAGAGGGAAGAGGAAGGGACTCAGTTCCTTACAGAGCCATACACTTTGCAGACACAGGCGTGTTTAACATACCAGGGCTCTGTGAGGAAGCAGACATCTGTGCCAGTCCAGCCCTGATGCCCCCTCATCCTGCTCACAGCACCCTGGTTTTCTTTTTTTTTAATGTTAATTTATTTTTGGCTGTGATTGGTCTTTGTTGCTGCGCGCAGGCTTTCTCTAGCTGCAGCGAGCAGGGGCTACTCCTTGTTGTGGGGCAAGGGCTTCTCACTGGGTTGGTTTCTCTTGTTGCAGAACACAAACTCTAGGCATGTGGGCTTGAGTCGTTGTGGTGCATGGGCTTAGCTGCCCCATGGAATCAAACCTGTGTCCTCTGCATTGGCAGATAGATTCTTAACCACTGGGCTACCAGGGAAGCCCCACCCTGATTTTCTTTTATAGAACCATCTCTCACCCACTTCTAGTCCTAGTGACTTGGGGAGGACTGACCCCCCTCTCCCACTCCGGTTATAAAGGCATGTGACTCAGGTTTGGCCGATCAGAGCAACTATGATGGTTTCAGGGCTGGGCATGTGGCTTAAGCCAGGCCAATGGGAGTCAGATCTAGGATGTTTGCTGGAGGTTTGGAGAAGGAAGTGATCTCCTGGCTTGAGGTTGCTTAACGGGCCATTTCTGCCTCCCTATGGAGAGACCTGGGCTTCCCAGGTGGCTCATGGTCGAGAATCCACCTGCCAAGTAGGAGATGTGGGTTTGATCCCTGGGACAGGAAGATTTGCTGAAGAAGGAAATGGCAACCCACTCCAGTATTCTTGCCTGGAGAATTCCATGGGCAGAAGAGCCTGGCGGGCTATAGTGCAGGGGTCGGGAAGAATCAGACACAGCCGAGCAACTAAACATCAGCAGCAGCACCATAAAGAGATCTAGCCTGCTAATAAAACTGATGCAAAATTAAAAAACAGTCAGGAGACTTCTCTGGTGTCCCGTTGGCTGGGATTCCACCCAGGGGCTTGATCCCTGATTGGGGAACTCGATCCCACATGCTGCAGCTAAGAGATCACCTGTTGCAACTGAAAAATCCCACATGCCTCAGGTAAGACCTGGAGCAGCCAAATAAATAAATATTTTAAAAAAGAAGAAGAAAACAGTCAAGAGATAAAGACAGATTCATGACAACTTCCCTTGAGTTTCTGGCATGGACTGTGTCTGGATCCAGACTGACTTCCTGCATTTTTCAGCTTAAAGCCCCTTTGGGCTAAAGCTGGTTACAATTGGGTTTAATGTATCCTGCTACCAAAAGATCATCACTAAAATCCCAGACGTAGCATAGGCATTATTATTCTCATTTTACAGGTGAGGAAACAGGCTCAGAGAAGCAAAGTAAGCAGAGAACTAAAAAGTGGCAGAACAGATATTTTTCAACTTCTCTTAAAAAATTATGGTTAACTCATGGGCTTCCCTCCATCCCTGGGTCAGAAAGATCCCCTGGAGAAGGGAATGGCAACCCACTCCAGTATTCTTGCTTGGAGAATTCCATGGACAGAGGAACCTGGCGGGCTACAGTCCATGGGGTTGCAAAGAGTTGGACACTAACTCTTTAGTTAGTTAGTTAGTGACTGACTAACACACACACACAGTTAACTTGCAATGTTCTGTTAGTTTGAAGTATACAGCAAAGATTCAGTTACACATATTTTCTTTTTCAGATTCTTTTCTATTATAAGTTATTACAAGACAGTGGATGTAGTTCCCTGTGCCGTACTGTAGGTCTGTGTTTTTCACCTGTTTTACATGTAGCAGTGTCCATATGCGGAGAAGGCAGTGGCAGCCCACTCCAGTACCCTTGCCTGGTGGGCTGCCGTCTATGGGGTCGCACAGAGTCAGACGCGACTGAAGTGACTTAGCAGTAGCAGCAGCAGTATATATATGTTAAACCCAAACTTGTAATTTTTCTCTATTTCTTTTTAATCCATACCTCTAGTCTCTACTCGGGGCCTCAGGTGATTCCTCCTTTTTAGTTTTCATTCACAAACCACAGAAGAGGCTTGTGGATCCAGGCTGATCCAGGTTCCAGACCCGCTTCAGCTGCTTTCTACCTGTCTGATCTTGAGGTGACTCACTGGCTGCATTTACTAAACACATCTCCTCATCTCTTTGTTCCTCAGTTTTCTCATCTGCAGAATGGCAGGTTAATAGTATCTACCTCATAGGATTATTGTGAATAGATAAAATAGATTATGTAACACTTTTGGACTAGCCTGGCAAACACTAAGTGTGACCCAAGGGCTAGCTATTATTTTTCTTCTGCTGCCTATATATTCTTAGGAAGTTGGCTATTCCCTCTCCACCCCACACACCCAGGATATGGCCTGAGTTCTCTCATGATACATCAGTTTCAAATGCCGTAAGAAAACAAAACACACCCTGGTCATGAGGGACCTCAATTAATGTCTGATCTGCTGTTTTTCAAATATTGATGTTTCTCAAAATGCTGATCACTGTGGGCTTTAGTAGGTCTAAAACCAGCCCAGGAAGTGAAACTTTGCAGAGGAATTCCAAATAATCAAGCCTTTGCTGAGTTGCAGAAAGGCGAGAGGGGATGGATATGGACCCAGCCATTTCCGAGGGCCTCCCCACTTCATTCCTATCAGCCCTACAGCTGTGGAGAGCAGAAATGCATTTCCTCTAGTTTATAACAGTTGCTACCACAAGTGCTCACTCAGTTTCAAAGGGTGCAAGAGTCTGGTCAAGTGTAAAATATGGAGGCCTTGGAGAATCACCAGGGAATGGAGGGGGCTTACGGTGGACTCAGGGTGAGTCCTGGTCCTGGGGCTCTGCTAAGGCATAGGGGGCGGGTCAGAGGAACACATGGGAAATCCACTGCCTCTCGGTTTCATAAAAGTCAGAGTAACATGGTCTGCCAGTTATCCAGAATCCAAAGTCTCCTCTTTCCCCTCAAATCCCCACCTTGTAGACAGGCTCAGTGATCTATGAGCTACCGTTTATGGAGCACTTGCTAACTCCTTTACATAAATGATCTCGTGGAACGTTCCGGCAGCCCCATTGAGACGAAAATTACAGTACAATAATTATGACTTTGAATCTTGGAGCCAGGGTGCATAGGTTGGGCTCCCAGTTCTCCTGTGTGACCTTGAGTAATTTACTTACTTCTCTGTACCCTAGGTCTCTTCTCTGCAAACTAGTGATAATAATGCTAAGTCGCTTCAGTCGTGTCCAACTCTTGCGACACCATAGACGGTAGCCCACCAGGCTCCCCCGTCCCTGGGATTCTCCAGGCAAGAACACTGGAGTGGGTTGCCATGTGATAATAATAGTTCCCACTTATTCAGAGCTGTTGTGAGGATTGAATGAGTAAGTACTTGCAGCATTTAAGGGGTGCATGGCACAATGACAGCTGTTTTTATTAACCCTCATTTTACAGATGTGGACCCTGAGGTGGGAAAGCCAGATCACCCACGTACCATTCACAGCTCATGAAGCTGGGCCTCAAAATCACTGCACCATTTTACTACCTCTGGGTGGAATTTCCCTACACTCGATGGAGGCTAAGATATCGCCATGAAATAGCCCCAAACCCCCAAACCCACACCCAGCCACCCCTCCTTTTTTTTGGCCCGGCAGCGGGGTATGCGTGGATCTTAGTTCCCAGGACCTGGGATTAAAACCCATGCTCTCTTGCAGTGAAAGCGTCGGTCCTAACCACTGGATCACCAAGGAAGTCCCTCCCTCCTTCCAAACACCCGTCTCCCCGAGCAAGTTTAGGTGTCTCTTTTGTGCTACTGGAGATCAGTGGAGCAATAAGTCCAGAAAGAATGAAGGGATGGAGCCAAAGCGAAAACAATACCCAGTTGTGCATGTGACTGGTGACAGAAGCAAGATCCGATGCTGTAAAGAGCAATACTGCATAGGAACCTGGAATGTCAGGTCCATGAATCAAGGCAAATTGGAAGTGGTCAAACAAGAGATGACAAGGATGAACGTCGACATTCTAGGAATCAGCGAACTAAAATGGACTGGAATGGGTGAATTTAACTCAGATGACCATTATATCTACTACTGTGGGCAGGAATCCCTCAGAAGAAATGGAGTAGCCATCATGGTCAACAAAAGAGTCCGAAATGCAGTACTTGGATGCAATCTCAAAAACGACAGAATGATCTCTGTTCGTCTCCAAGGAAAACCATTCAATATCACAGTTATCCAAGTCTATGCCCCAACCAGTAATGCTGAAG
>SJYT01039283.1:22809-53412 GCA_006410635.1 Cephalophus harveyi | reverse complement strand
GGGAGGGAGGTCGCGCCCCTCGCGCCGCCTGCGGGCGCGGGGGCGGCCGAGGCGCGCGGAGCCGGCGGCGGGAGCGGCAGGCCCGGGGCCCGGGTCTCCGCCTCCCGGCCTCCCTCCGGGCTGCCCCCGCGGCGCGGCTCCTCCCCCGGCGCCCCGCCTCCGGGTCGGCTCCCTCGGCGCCGCGCCGCCACCGAGCCCCGAGCAGCCTGGCCGTCGCGGCCGCCGCGCCACCAAACTTTCCCCGGAGCCGGCACCGGTGAGTCGGCGCGGAGAGCGGGCAGGGCGCGGGCAAGGGGTCGGAGCGCGGCGGCGGCGGCGGCGGCGCGAGACGCTGCGCGGCCGGCCGGGCTTGGGTCCGGGCATCCTGGCCGAGCCACGGAGCTCCCCGAGCCGCTGGCGTGGGGTGGGCGCGCTTGGGGGCCCCGGGGACTGTGGGCGGCGCGGGTAGGGGTCCGCGGCACCCCGAGAACCCAGCTCTGGTTCCCCCCACCCCGACGCGCACACACCTGTGGCTCTGCCGGGGTTGGCCAGCGTGCGCGCCCGGGGCTGCTGCCTCGGGCTCCTACCGGAGAGACGGGGGAGGGCGAGAGTCCAGTTTTCCCAGCCCTGCCCCAGACTCTGACCTCAGTGTTCTCCATAGTTCCAGCCCATTTCTTGAGTGCGTTGAGTGTGCCAGGCACTGGGTTATCCCTCATCTCTTTGGGTTTTCCCTGTTACTCGATGATCTGGTATTATTATACCCATTTTACAGAGGGGGAAAGAGGCTCAGAAGGGGCAGGTTGCGTCCAGGAGAACCAACCAGTCCAGGAGAGAGCCAGGAGGTTGAGCCCCAGTCTGCCGGACCCAAACCACTTCACCACACGATGCGGTTGAGCCCCAGGCTCACCCAGGTTCAGCATCACCCGGGGTAGGGTTTGGCAGGGGAAGCCTGGAGACCACCTTAGCCTTCTCTACAGCCCGGCTGCAAACCCAGGAGGCGCCGGCCACCTCCTCCTCACTGTGGCTCAGGGAGGATCCTTTGGAAAGGTGGGAGACCCTTTATATCAGGAAGTGGATTCCGGGGGCAGAAGCCCTGTGGGGGCTGCCGTTTCAGGTGAGAGGAGCCCAATACGGAAGTTACTCTTGATTTTTCTTGAAGGAGCCAAGGGACTCAGGAGCTGGGGCTGAAGCACCGCAGATCTTCACGGAAAGCTCTTTCCTCTCCGGGTCACTCTCCCCCGGCCCCCACCTCCACTGCCCAAGGGGTAAATGGGGTGGCTCAGACCCGTTTGGCTCTTCGTGACCCCATGGACTGCAGCCCGCCAGGCTCCTCTGTCCACTGGAATTCTCCAGGCAAGAATACTGGAATGGGTAGCCATGCCCTTCTCCAGGGGATCTTCCCGACCCAGGGGTTGAACCTGGGTCTCCTGCGTTACAGGCGGATTCTTTACCATCTGAGCCACCCCTCTGCAGTCCGGGGAAACCCCACCCCATCCCTTTATCGCTGAGGTATGGGCTCTGCCTGGGAGATGCTCCATGCAGGGCTCCTGTCCTCCAGCAGGGGGCTCCCACCTCAGCCCTGGAGCCCCACAGTGGTGCTAGGAGTAAGTACTCTGTGAATAAGCTCCTCCAGCCGCAAGGTGCTTGCGGGGCTGATTCCATGGTGGGAGCTGGTGCCCTGTGACTGGCGCCAAGATGGAACATGTTTCCAGAGCACGAAGGAGAGGCGAGCTGGGGGTCGGATAGGCAGGTCTCGACTGCCTCAATCTTGGCTTTAATTTTAGAGGCAGGCAGGAATCAGCAGAGAATGGGAGAGAGAATGGACAGGTCAGAGTGTCATTACGCATTATCCCACTCAGTTTTCACAGCAGCTTTGCAAAGCAGGACTATTATTATTATTACCTTCATTGAACAGATAGTCGGCTGAGGCTCAGAGAGGTTAAATAGCTTGTCTGTGGTTGCCCAGCGGGTCTGTGGCAGATTTGGGATTTGAATACAGGTTTTCCCGGACTCCTTCTAGATCGTCAGTGACATCTAGGCTGTAGATGGGACCTAAGGTCCCTCCTTAGTATGGCTGGTAGCAGCGGAGATGAAAATAGAGAGATGCCAAGCAATAGGGTCCCAATACCCCTGTGTTGATCGCTCGGTCATGTCCAACTCCTTGTGACCCCACGGATTATAGTCCACCAGGCTCCTCTGTCCATGGAATTCTCTAGGCAAGAATACCAGAATGGGTTGTCATTCTCTTCTCCAGGGAATCTTCCTGACCCCAGGGATTGAACCCTGGTCTCCTGCATTGCAGGCAGATCCTTTACCGTCTGAGCCCCCAGGGAAGCCCAAAGGAAGGAAATTTGAACACATGCCGTAACACAAATGAACCTTGAGGCCTGCATGCTCAGTTGCATCTGACTCTTTGTGACCCCATGGACTATAGCCCGCCAGGCTGCCCTGTCCATGGAATTCTCCAGGCAGGAATACTGGAGCAGATTCCCAGTTCCTACTCCAGGGGATCTTCCCAACTCAGGGATCGAACCCACGTCCCTCGAGTCTCCTGCATTGGCAGGTAGGTAGGGTCTTTACCACGGAGCCACCTACACCTGTACCACCCTCCTCTCTCTGTGACAGGCATCATGCAGGAGGCCTGCCGCTGAGTGGGTTATCACAGAAATCCCTGACAGTCCCACACAATTTCCCTCATACAACCCAGGACTTGGTGGGCCCCCCACGGAAGCGTGACGCTGTCCTGCTGTCTCTGGAGGGGTTTCCCCTCCTGGGGGGCAGGTCTGTAAGGCGGCCCAGTACCACTTTCAAGCATAAAGAGAAAATCCCTCCAGGGTGGAGGGTGGAGGTGGCCCAGCGCTGCCCGAACATGATTTCAGAGCTGGGTGGAGGCCGGAGCAGCCTGCAAGCCCCTGTACCCCGGAGGAGTTAGGGCAGTGCTGGGCTGGGAGTCTGAGGTAGGAAGAACTTGCATCTGAGCCTCCTCCCTCAGACTCTCTCAAGATTCCCTGTCCCTGTTTGCACTTTCCTTTTTTTTTTTTTTAATAAATCAAGGAGTGCATGGTGGAAAGGTGTGGCCTTTTGGTAACAAAGAGGAGGCGTGGCGGAGAGATCAGAAGTGTGGATTCTGGCACTGGCTCACATCCCAGCCCTGCCACTTGAGAGATCTGTGGCCTTGGACGAGTTGCTGTACCTCTCTGTTCCATTTTTAGGACACGAGTATTTCTAGCACATTCCTCACTGGGTGAGAGAACTGGGTGTGTTCATGCACTTAAAGCGCCTAGATGGAGTCAGGCAATCCACAGAAGTGCTGTTGAGATGTTAGTTGGCGCTATTGTTACTATTAAGATCAAAACAGATGCAGCTTGGTAGCCTGGCTCCACCGGACCTCCATAAGACTCTCTTTCTAATTTGTAAAGTGGGAGTGGTCTAGTGCAGGCTAGAAGTTTTAGTGCAGCTCAAGCTTTAAATAGCTGAAAGCCTCAAGTCCCAGTGCAGGCCTATTTAAAAAACTTCCAGTGCTGTATGAGGTACTCGGCAAATGCTAGGCGTTACGCCATTTAGCAGTGTCAGGGTGGACTGCACTCCTTCACGCTGTAGCCTGAACTCGATCCTCCGGCGTGTTTCTGAGGGGCATGGGTTTGAGACAGTTTTCTGGTTTGTGTGGACACAAGAAGGACTCTTCTTTCTGCCCCGGTTCTCACTTCGTGGTCCTTCCTCAGAGATAAGTGTGCACCTCTTGGAGGCTGTGGTGTGGCAGAGGGTAGGTTTGAAGGTCATTTCATAAGGTCTGCCCCGTCCTCACCAAGGCAAAGACGTCAGCAGGACACACCACCTCTGCTGCCTTTCAGACTGATATTTTGTGTACTTTCCACGTAGAGAAGACTTGTCCAGAGTTCCGATTTTCTTTTTCTTTTTAAAGACTCTTTGCAACCACCCAAACTGTAGCCCACTAGGCTCCTCTTGTCCATGGGCTTTCCCAGGCAAGAATACTGGAGTGGGTTGTCACTTCCTCCTCCAGGGAATCTTCCCAATCCAGGGATCGAACCCCGGGTCTCCTGCATCTTCTGCATTGGCAGATGAATTCTCACTGAGCCACCTAGAAAGCCCATTAAAGACAGAATGGTGTAGTTAAAGAAAAAAAAAAAGTTCAGGATTAGAACCCCTGGCTCTTTGAGCTGAGTAACCTTGAGCATCAGTTTCCTCATCTTCAAAATGGCCATTAGTGACATTTTCTGGTGTCTGTTTCTCAAGGTTAATGCCAGGGTGGAAAAGAAGAGGAAGAAGGGGAAAAGCAGATAGTATAAATGGCAAAGACTTACAAGCAATTGTAAGTAATTCTCATTAGCATTCAGGCTGGGCATTAGCTGTAATTGCTCCTGACCCAAGACGTTTTATCTGAAAGACGTACCTGGCAGAGGATCACTGAAGCCCAGTCACCTGCTGCCCTCCCTTTCACAGTGACGCTGAGCATTTCTGAATCTTGGGATGTCATTATAATAAAGCTCCCGAGTCTTATTTATAAGTGACTCACTTCTGCCGTTAATGGTGGCAGAGGACTCAGGCGCACACTCGTCGCGAACAATGCTGCTGATGCTGGAGGGAGGGGTTACGGGATGCTCTCCTCTTTCACGCATTCATCTTCCTGGCTGTAATTCTCCAGTGATAATGCATAAGGATCACATGAGCCAGGGTGGAAGCTGACAGCTCTCAATTTGTGCTGCAGCTTGGATGGCAAGAGCCACTGAAACTTGCCGCTGATGGCAGAGTGGGTGTTAGAAGCTATTACATCACAGCACAGAGGATTGAGCAGAGGAAGCTGAGGAAGACACCTCAGGGGATGGTGCAAAGCCTGGGTTCTCATGTCCAGCAGACCTGAGTTTGAATCTTGGTCCTGTCAGCTTGGTAGTTGGGTATGATTTTTATCTATCTTCCCACTTCTACCGTCAGTTCTAAAAGAGCAAGGACCACGTCCATCTTATTTACCAGGGTATTCACGGCTCCTGGTACATAGAAGGGGCTCATGAATGTCCAAGTTGCTTGTGTAAGTTTCCGCTTTCTCATCTGTAAAATGGGGCTAACACAGCACCTGCCTTACGGGTTGCTGGAGCACTGATTGAGAAAATGTTGTATACAGAATAAGCGCCCAGCAATGCCTTGGATGACAAGCTGATGAGCAGAAGCAAAGACACAGCCAGCCTAATATGGTAGAAAGAGCTTTCCCCTCACCCTCAGACCAACAAGGGGTGATAATGCTGGTCATAAGAATCCCAGTATTTATGCAACACTCTGCAAAGTGCTTTCTTCTCTTTTTTTGCTAAATATGGTTGATTTAGTGTTTCAGTTGTATAGCAACGTGATATATATGTGTGTGTGTCTATAACTGAATATACATATATGTGTGTGTAATGTTGTTACAAGTGTTGAATATAGTTCCCTGTGCAATAGGTCCTTGTTTATTTTATATGTAGCAGTGTGTATCTGTGGTTAATCTCAAATTCCCAGTGTATCCCTCCCTTCTCCTAAAGTGCTCTGTTACCACTGACTCCTTACAACTAGTCAGAACTGGCTATCCATGTTTTACACGTGAGGAAGCTGGGTTCAGAGGGCTTGGTGGAACACCCAGAGTCACACATTTTAGAACCAGCAGGAGGTAGAATATAAGCTCAGGTTACTCTCATCTGCCAGGTGTTCCTGCTGAGTTCTCTATTGCCCGTTGTGGGAGACTTCTAAATAGAAAATACTATATAACTAGGAATAAATCTAACAAAAATGTGCAAGGCCACCAAGGGAAAATTAGGACACTGGAACTAAACTGTATCCTAAATCATGAAGAGAGATACCATGTTCATGGAAGTCTAAATTTTGCACCCTCTACCCACAACAGGCAATAGAGAACTCTGTGCTATTGTAAGGGATTCCCTGGTGGCTCAGAGGTTAAAGCATCTGCCTGTAATGCAGGAGACCTGGGTTCAATCCCTGGATTGGGAAGATCCCCTGGAGAAGGAAATGGCAACCCATTCCGGTATTCTTGCCTGGAGAATCCCATGGACGCTGGAGCCTGGTGGGCTACAGTCCACGGGGTCGCAAAGAGTCGGACACGACTGAGTGACTTCACATTCACATTCATGCTATTGTAAATGGTATATCTACCTATATCTTTCAACACGTTTTTTTTTTTAATTATGCTACATCGGTTGCTTTTCAGAGAAATATTTTTGGATTTTGCATGTTTTGTATCCAGAAATCTTGCCAAACTCTCTTACTAATTTTAGAAAATGCGCTTGTAGATTATTTTAGAAAATTGTATGCAATCATAGGAGGTGCAAATAGCTGTTTTGTTTCTTCCTTTTCAATCCTTCCATTCCTTTTGGTTTGTGATTTTCTTCTTTTCCTCTCTGTTATGGAGGGCTGTCTACATCTGACAATTAGGTATAGTGCTTACTCTAGGGTTTTGGCAGACAGCCTTGAGGGATCTTAGTTCCCCAGCCAGGTACTGAACCTGAGCCCCAGCAGTGAAAGCACCAAGTCCTAACAATGGACTGCCAGGGAGCTCCCTTGCAGATCATCTCTATCAGATTGCAGAGGCTCCTTTCTAGTCCCAGTTTGCTGAGTGTTTCTTTTCTTTTGAGGCATAAATGGAAGTGGAGTTTTTAGCAGATGTTTCTCCTACATCTGCGCGGATGCTCGTGTCTTCTCTCTCTCAGTCCGTTAGCATGATCAGTGTTTGCATTTCTGGAATAAACCCAACTTGGGTTTTCCTGTTGCGTCTTTATCACTGGGCTGTTTCTCCTCACCATGTTTGCAAGGACTTCAACATCAAGAGTTCATGAGTGAGACTCACTGACGATTTTCCTTTTTGCTTTTTACTTGTCAGACTTTAGTGTCGAGGTTAGGCTGGCCTCACACCACACAGTGGACCGTGTTCCCACTTCATCAGTTCTCTGGAAGAGATTGTGTAAGCTGGGTGTTCTTCTTATCAAGAGTTTTGAATTGACCCATGGGGACTCCCCCCTTCCCCGCCGCCCCCCACTCCCAGTGGGTGGAAGCTAAGTGGAGGGTGGAGAAGGATAGCTGGTCTCAGCTCAGTCCAAGGCAGAACCTTCCAACAGGGAGCGGCTTGGGCTGCCTCAGGGAAGTGGGCAGAGCCCACTAGCCCAGCTGTCCCGAGCACTGCAGGGATCACTGGGTAGGTTCTTCCAGCCAGGCATCCCAGATGGAGGAAGTTCAGCCCTGGGTGAAAATCTGGTGCCCGTCTCCTCCTCCTCCTCAAGTTGCTGCAACTGCAGACCCAGCATGAAAGAAAGTGAAAGCTGTGAAAGGAAATGAGTTGCTCAGTCATGCCCGATGCTTTGTGACCCCATGGAGCCCACCAGGCTCCTCTGTCCATAGGATTCTCCAGGCAAGAGTACTGGAGTGGGTAGCCATGCCCTCCTCCAGGAGACCTTCTCGACTCGGATCAAAACCCAGATCTCCTGCATTGCAGGCAGATTCTTTACCGCCTGGTCCACCAGGGAAGCCCTACCTGCGGTGAAGGAAGGGCCTGCAATGCAAGGTCCTGAGTCCACCCGCGCTCACCTCCTCCTCCTGTCTCTGTGGTGTCAGTTTGCCTAGAATTCCCCGATTCTGACCCGGGACCACACACTCCTCCAGCCATTTCCCCTGACCCCCAAGGGATCTAGATTTGGGCAAGTTTCTCAGTTTCTCTTTTACTGAAGTGCCAAGCCCTGAGCTAACTTGGATCACCTCTCTTAATTCCCTAAACATGGCCATGAGGGAGCTCTATGACCTCCCCATTATTCAGATTAGGAAGCCAGAGTTCCTAGCTGTGAGTAGTTTTAATGGTTTCATCTTTCACAGTAAGTTATCCCTCTCTGGAGCTTTCCTGGTGGCCCAGACAGTAGAGAATACACCTGCAATGGGGGAGACCCAGGTTCGGTCTCAGGGTTAAAAAGATTCCCGTGGAGGAGGAACTGGCAACCCACTCCAGTATTCTTGCCTGGGAAATTCCATGAACAGAAGAGCCTGGCAGGCTATGGTCCATGGGGTCGCAGAGTCAGGCACCACTGAGCAACTAACACTTGCACTTTTTTTTTTTTTCCACTGGATCACTCTCTAGCATGTCTGACTTTGGACATCAGATGACGGTGTCACTCAGCCCTCTTTTCACATTCTACCCCAGCTGTCCCCAACCCGTCTACGGGCTCTGTCTTCCTTCCCTTGCCTCGGTCACCTGCATCAGCTCCGCAGTGGCTCCGTGTCTTCAGAGGCAGAGCGGCAAGCCCTGCACATCTCCGGGGGGCACCGTTCACGTGGTTTTCTATTGCAGACCTCAGGGTTCGCCGCTTGGAACCCCATCCTCAGCAGCAGGTCTCCTTCCTGGCTGTTTGGGTGTTGAACTTTCTGATGATCCTGGTGGCCAAGCCTTAGACAGGGCCAGGGCAGACCGCGGCGGGCAGAGAACAGTGCAGGTCCACGCCCCGCTGCTGGGGGCATGCTTGTCGCTGTTTAGTTGCTCAGTCGTGTCTGACTCTTTGCGACCCCATGGACTGCAGCCCACCAGGCTTCTCTGTCCATGGGATTTCCCAGGCAAGAACACTGCCGTGGGTTCTCATTTCCTCCTCTAGAGGATCTTCCCGACCCAGGGGTCAAACCCAGGTCTCCTGTATCGGCAAGTGAGTTCTTTACCACTGAACCACCTGGGAAGCCCGCGGGGATGCTTGGCGGAGCATAAATGTTAACAGCTCCCAAAGGCATCTTTTCCCCCTTCTTTCTCTCTCTCTCTGTCTTTTTCTTTCTTTCAAACTTTCTAGGCACTTTCTTTCTCACAAACTTTCTAGTTGTCCCTTGGTTTATTCTTTCAGGAGAACTTCATTTATTTACTAGCTGGCTTTCCCCTGTTGCTAGACTATAGCCCGCCAGGCTCCTCTGTCCATGGAGTTCTCCAGGCCAGAATACTGGAGTGGGTTGCCGTTCCCTTCTCCAGGGCATCTTCCTAACCCAGGGATCGAACCTGGGTCTCCTGCGTTGCTGACAGATTCTTTACCATCTGAGCCACCAGGGAAGCCCCTTCCTAGAGCAAATAATCACTAAATGAATCCATCCCACTGGCCTTCTCCCTGAGCCCAAGTGAATCCCAGTTCTATCTCCAGCCCACACATGTGATCCTGAGGGTCCGTCAGGGTAACCTTGACACTGGGTCCTTCGCGGAAGCCTGTTTTCTTTCCTTTGTCTGTGGCATCTCACTGCTTGTATAGCCAGTCCACCTTGATGGGCCTAATTTGAGCCTCTGGGAGAACTAGTTTGTGCCACCCTGGAGGATGACGGTCTAACTTGTCCGAGGATTCCCCACAGCAGATTTGGGGGAAACAGTAAGTTCTGCATTTAAATCAGACCATCTGAAAACAAGTTCATGTGAGGCAGAGAGACACAGGGGCTTCCTGGGGGCTCAGGGTAAAGAATCTGCCTGCAATGCAGGAGATGCAGTAGACGTGTTCCATTCCCGGGTCGGGAAGATCCCCTGGGAATGGAGGAGGGCATGGCAACCCACTCCAGTACTCTTGCCTGGAGAATCCCATGGGCAGAGGAGCCTGGCGGGCTGCAGTCCATGGGGTTGAAAGGGTCAGACATGACTGAGCAGAAATGACAGAAAGAGGCAGAGAGACAAAATGTAATTGTACGTGTAAATTCAATTGTGTGAATGATACTTGTGAATTCAGTTTAAGGTGAAGAGCAAAGTTTCCGGTGCTAGATGATCAAGGTTTGGCTCTCAGCTCCACCGCTTTGCAGAGGGTGTCCCCAGCAAGCCATCTACCCTGTCTTTGCTGTGATTCCTTCGATTAGAAAGTGGGGTTGGCGACGGTATTAGCTTACAGGATTGTTATGAGTATTAAATGAGTCATGAGGTTTGAAAGAATTAAAGTTTGAAAGGCTTTGGAAACAGAGCCTGGCAACTCATAAATGTTTATGAAATAAACCAAAGAAAAAATAACTATGTCATATGGATTTCCTTTCCCCCAAGAAGCTGGGAGCCATTTTGTCAGGTTTCAGAATAAATCCCACTGGAGATTAAAATCTGAAACTAGATTAATCATATCAGGGGTCCCTGGAATCTAGTGCCTGATGATCTGAGGTGGAGCTGATGTCATAGTAATAGGAATAAGGTGCACAGTAAACGTCGTGCGCTTGAGTCATCCCCAGACCATCCCCCATGTCCCCGGTCTGTGGAAAAATCTTCTTCCATGATACTGGCTCCTAATGTCAAAAAGGTTGGGGACCGCTGCGTTAATTTCTAACACACCTTGTGTTTTTCCGTCAAGGCGTTTTCTGAGATTAGACTGGAGCCTCCTGGAGACAGTGCTGCGTGCTACTTTGTTGACCATCTCTGAGGTTAAGATTCTTTTGAAAAGGGCTGGACCCTAGAGGCAGGTGGGTTTGGTGGCAGTAGTTGGGGTTTCCGAGTTTTGACCTGGTTCCGTAAATAGTTACCTCTTTGGCCTCGAAGGAAGTATTGTAATCTCCTTGGCCTCAGTTTCTGCATCTGGGAAAGGAGGATCTTAATAATAATAATAGTACCACCACTCACAGCATCATTGAGAGTCTCCCCGCCCAGGTCTTGCAGTGACTGGCACCTTCCCATCACTGAGGACTCAGCTGTTCACTCCTCAGAGCGTCCTTCCCCGACCACCCTGTTGAGAGCCCCGCCCAGTCCACTCCCTGTCTGTTGAATGACTTCATTACTGCCGCCAGATTGCCTGAGTGTAGGAGTATCAGCTGCCTGGTTGATGGCCACGCCCACAGTGCCTTCATCCTTGGCGCCTGGCACCTGATAGGTGTGCAGTAGAAACACTGGATGAAGGAAGTTGGATGAGCTCACATCTAGATCCCAGAAGACCAGGCATGCCCTGATCACGCCAATGGCAGTAAAGACCACCTAGCTGAAGAAGGTACCAGCACTTCATAGTGTTCAAGTGCCTGAAAAAGCCTTTAGGCATCTCAAAAGTAGCGAGAAACCTGAGCCAGGATGAGTTCTTTTCACGGTTATATTAATATCAGGAGCTCAGTGTTTGCCAGTCACTTATTGATTGGTTCTCACAGCACCCAGCACCGAGCTTGAGGAGGGAGGCCCTCAGGAGATCCATTAACAGGTCAGGAACAGGGGGTGGGGTCTTCTCCCACTGCTTATTCCCTTTGGAGGTGGGAGGGGCCGGTAAATAGCACTCCTCTGCCCAGCCTGAGGTCTGGAGCAAGCCAGGATTAAGGCAAAAAAGCGAGGTAGCCAGAGAACAAAATGTTGCTGTTTATCACCAGTCCGAGCGACATCAGAGCATGTGAGCTGGCTAATGCTGAAGGATTTCCCACCTGCCCAGGGGCAGGCAAGCCTGGGTCCCTGCAGACCCAAGGCCCTCCTCCTTCCTGGTAGAGAGCCAAGTCAGACACACGCTCTCCCTGGCCAGGGCTTTCGGTTCATCACGTCACCCCATCCCCCCTACAGCCCTGTGAGAGAAGTGTCAGTGTGTCCATTGCAGAGATCTGAAAACTGAGGCTGGAGCTGTGGAGCTGGGGAGGAAGCTGTGGCAGTCGTCCAGGGGAGAGAGGAGGGTCGCTCCGACCAGCGGTGAGGGCCCTGGAGGGGAGTGGACAGACAGATGTTTGGGGCAGGCGCGGTAGGACCGAGAGGTGGGCTGGACGCGGAGGTCCTGGCGGACGGTGTTGAAGTGGCGCTGCCGCGGAACTTGTGGTGTTCTTGTTTTTTTCTTTTTGCACTTTGGGAAGAACAGATGTGACGCTCCTGGGCAAAGACTATTGAGTGAATCAAGAATTCCACAGACAGCGCATCTGCACAAGCCAGAAGAACTGAACTGGCGATGGCGCACTCTTAACTGGGAGGGCCAGCTGGGGTGTGCACAGAGAGGGTTGGCTCCGCGGGCCTGCGGTGGGGACGAGAGTGCTGGGCGCGGAGGTCCTGGCGGACGGTGTTGAAGTGGCGCTGCCGCGGAACTTGTGGTGTTCTTGTTTTTTTCCTTTTGCACTTTGGGAAGAACAGATGTGACGCTCCTGGGCAAAGACTATTGAGTGAATTAAGAATTCCACAGACAGCGCATCTGCACACGCCAGAACTGAACTGGCGGTGGCGCACTCTTAACTGGGAGGGCCAGCTGGGGTGTGCACAGAGAGGGTTGGCTCCGCGGGCCTGCGGTGGGGACGAGAGGAGGGATGCGGAGTCTGTGAGAGGCTTGCCAGCGGCGGGGGCGGGGAGTGGAGGGTGTGAGCTCAGGACCCGTTCTCCGCCTTCCACCATCCCGGGACTGGCAGGGCTTGCTGCTGCTCAGCCGTGTCCCCAGAGCCTCCCTCTCCCAGCCTGAGCTGAGGCCTGGGCGCCCCTCCCCAGGACCCCAGCATAGCCCCCTGCCACCAGGCGGCCAGCCCCCTACCTGCTTCCCAGGGAACAATCTGGTCAAGTCTCTCTCCTCCTCAGATGCCACTGACATCCGACCTCTGCACCCAATAAGTAGAAAGGAGCCTGGGGTGCACGCTTTGGAAGGATGTCTGCGGTCAATTCATCACCGAATGAAAAGAGGATGTGCGGAATAATACCGACAGCCCCAGGCGGCGGAGGGCAGTGGTGGGAAGCCTGGGCTCTGGGGCTGCGCGGAGTTTGAACCCCGGCTCTGCCGCTTGGAAGCTGTGTGGCCAGGAGTGAGTTCTGAACTTCTCTGTGCCTCAGGTTCCTCATCTGGAGATGGGAAGATGACAGTACACTCTCCCAACGGGTTGTAAGGACTGAAAAGGAGTTGACAGGCGCGCAGGGCTGAGCCCAGTGCTGGGCCCCTAGCTGTTGTTTAGTTGCTAAGTTGTGTCCGACTCTTTTGTGACCCCGTGGACTGTAGCCCACTGGGCTCTTCTGTCCGTGGGATTCTCCAGGCAAGAATGCCGGGGTGGGTTCCCGTTTCCTTCTCCAGGGGATCTTCCCCAACCCAGGGATCGAACCCACATCTGCATCGGCAGGTGCGTTCTTCACCGCTGAACCACCAAGGAAGCCCCACCGGCTCCGAGCTGCCGAGTCGCTCCAGTCGTGTCCGACTCTGTGCGACCCCAGAGACGGCAGCCCACCAGGCTCCCCCGCCCCTGGGACTCTCCAGGCAAGAACGCTGGAGTGGGTGCCATTTCCTTCTCCAGTGGCTCCTAGCAGCACTCCATAAACGTCAGCTCCTATACAGTTACATAGGCTCACCTACACTTACAGGCACGTCTCCCCATTTTCACCTCATACGTCAGGACTCAGAGTTCTCCTCTTCCAGGAAGCCTTCCCTGAACACATCCCACCAAATCTGGGTTAGGAGCCTTCTCTGGACTCATGTATTCCTCCTACGGTGACTGTCTCCCCAAGGCTGTAAGCAGTCTGAAGACACGGGCTATGGCTTCCCCGTTATATCCCTAGTGCCCATCACAGTGTCAGGGACATAGTGAGCCCTTAGAAAAAGTTGTTGAATGATCGAATGAATGAGTGTGAGCAGGACTTTGAAACATAAGTTTTCAAGGGGTGCAGATGTGAAGAAAGGACCTTCCTGGCAGAGGTGGGAAGCTACGAAGAGCAGGTGGCCTGGTCAGGCCACAGCAAAGCATGTGACTGGGGAGGGTAACAGAGACCAGCTATGGTGGGCAAGGTGGGCCGGGGGCATGGAGGTGTCCTGGGGGTGGGCAGGGCAAGCACGGGACCTATAGGGCCACCATGCCCCTCTCCCGTTTCTACCCTGATCCCCCAGCCTGGCTTAGGTGCGCTCACCAGAAGGTGAAACCAGCAGCTGCTTTCCCTGTCTCTTTCCATCCCCAGACAGCGAACTTCCCACGAGATGGAAATGTGTGGTGTTCCCCCTTCTTTTTTCTAAAACTCTTGCCCACAGAGATAAGCTGTCTCTTCATCCACCCCTGGCTTTTCTCTGTCACCCAGGGCTACAGACAGATTGTGTTGTGTATTCTGGTGTGTGGATCCTAGTACAAGTCACTCCGGTTCTTGTGGGAGTCGATGATTCATAGCTTCTGTGCTTAATCAAACCGACTCTGCTTCCTTTTTTATGGAGTTCTTGAATCACACCAGAAGCAAGAACAGCCTTGCGGTTCATTGCTGGGTCAGACAGCGGCGCTGGGCTTTGACCAGTGGCCTGCAGAACAGCAGGTCATCACTTAAGCTCTTGGGACCCAAAGTGGCAGCATGCTAGCCAGCAGCAGAGGCGTGGGAAGGAAGAGCTGGGGTCATGATCGTGGGGATCATGCCTGGCTGTGTGCAGGGGACATTGCAGCAAGACAGATAGACACAGCCCTGGCTTTGCAGGGTGATGAGGACCCTGGCTGGATGAGCAACAATACTCATCAGATGGGGAAGCATAGTGCAGACCGAGGCTCAGAGAGACAAAGTGAATGCCCCAGGGTCACACAGCTCTTCTAGCTGAGCTGGGGTTTGAAGCGAGATGCTTGGATCTCTCTCCCATGTGCTAGGCAGCCTCTCACAGTGAAATGCTAATTGCCTGAAGTGTTTATGGAAATGGTTCAGCCTTAGGTAACCCTTCCAGTTCTTCTCTTGGTACTTTATGTCTCATTTGTCCATTCAGTCTGTCGTGTAAATATAAAAAGTGGGTATTTCTAGATGTTAGACCCTGGCCATACCCTTGCTCCTGAGTTCCAGGCTATGTAGCAAAACTAACTCCCAAAATAAAGCCTTGGGTTTCTGATCTGGAATGCCCACGAATACCCAGAGATGTTGTTGGTTTCTCGCTGTTAAAAACAGAAAAAGTCACATAGGCAAACAGGGAGGAAGAATCAAGGGAGCATTTGAGTCTGCAGATAGGAGGGAAAGCTGGAGTGAGTTACAAGGATGACACCCCAGGTTCAGGCTGGTGCAGGCTAGGTTGCCCCATCGGTGCCAGGCTCTGTACCCACGAGCACAGCAGGCTTGGTTCTGAACCCCCGGGGCTTTCTCTGCATCCTTACTCACACAGGGAAACCACGCTTTCTTCTGACGACTGCCTTTTCCTCCCTTTGACCCCAGACACCGAGCTGCGTGTCTGTCCACGCACTGACACTGCAGCTCGGAGCAGCTCTCCACTTCGGTGCTTGTTGGTTTGCAGGGTGGACCTCGTGCATCTTAAGGCCATCAGCCAGAGACGATGGTCTATTTGTTGCCTCATAGCTGTGTGTGGTCAGGACTATTGTCCGCATCCTAGAAATGAGGAGCCCAGGGTCACTCAGCTAGAAGGGGGAGGACCAGGGCTTCCAAGCCGGGTCTGGCTCCCAGCTCCCTCCTCCTCATCACATTTTGTTCTAAGGAAAGTTAGAGCTGCAAGGGACTTTGGGAGATGCTGGGGAGGGGTGGTGAAGCCCCTCCTTTGAAGGGGAGCAAAGGACCAGGAGAAGGAGAGAGGGAGGGGGGAAGGCTGTAAGAACTGGCTCTGGGACCCGGCCCTGCTGACCTCTGAGGGCGCCTCACTGGCTTCAGGCAGCCCGTGCTCCTTCCAAGGCTCATGCAGCAGACCCAGACCCTTCGCCAGCGTTCTGTTCATAGGCTATCTACACGCTGCCCTCTCTACACTGCTCCTGGGTGCCTTTCACCCCCTACCCCCACCCTCTCCACCTGCCCATCCATGCAGGACACCTCGCCTTTCCCCAGATGCATCTTGGGCTCCCTCATCACCATAACTTTGCTGCCAACACACCCTGCTGCCTCCTCTGCCCACTCGAACCCTAAGTCCCCAAGAGTTTGATTCTCAGTTTTTGTTTCTTTAATTGTTATAACATATACATTGCAAAATAAGTGAGTCTCACGGAATATAAATTGTAATTTTAATAAAGCTTTTTTTTTAAGAAAAAAAAGGTTAAGAAGAGGGTTTGAGGGATGCCTATTTCAAGTTCCGCCTTCCAAGATGCCTCTTCTAGGAAGAGGGTTTGAGGGATGCCTATTTCAAGTTCCGCCTTTCAAGATGCCTCTTCCAGGAAACCTGTTAGCAGAATGCTTGGGACTAGAGGCGTGTCCAAGTGAGCCTTGGTTAATGGGGGTTATGGACTGGATATAGGAGGATGTAACAAAGGGCAGAAAGCAGGCTTGCTACCATGCTGCCAAGCGCCATAGGGACTGCATGGTCGCGGCCCCCCTGGCGCCATAACCCTGTCTGCTCTGTAGCCGTGACCCTGGCTTCCCGCGGATGACCGGGATCTCCACTCCTTGCCCTCCACTCTGGCTGTTCCTGGTTTGCCACTAACTCCGCTCTGGACTCCACTCCACCTTTCATTTATTCAGCACACAGTTACTGAGCACCTGTGTGCCCCGGGCCCTCCTCCGGACCCTTGGGGTTTGCCGCGGGAGAAAGCAAAGATGCCCACCCAGGGGGAGCCCGCTCCTGCCTCCTTACTCCATTCCACCTCTCATTTATTCAGCACACAGTTACTGAGCACCTGTGTGCCCCGGGCCCTCCTCCGGACCCTTGGGGTTTGCCGCGGGAGAAAGCAAAGATGCCCACCCAGGGGGAGCCCGCTCCTGCCTCCTGGCTCCTGCCGGCTCGTGCCTTTCGATTTCTGCCTCTGATTCCTACCAACTGCTGCTGCTTCGTGCGTGTCAAACTCAGCCTTTCCAGAGGGAATCTTATTAGTTCAGTTAACCAGTACCTGGTTGTCCAAAACTTTTGCCCTGTGAAGGAGGGTCACAGGCTCTTCTGGGCGGTGAGGGACAGGGATGAACAAGACAGACAGTCTTGGAACTTCCCTGGTGATCCAGTGATTAAGACTCTTGCCTTCCAATGCAGGAGGTGTGAGTTCAGTCCCAAGTCAGGGAACTAAGATCCCACAGGCCATGGGCTGCAGCCAGAAAAAAAGAAAAACAAAAAAAGCTTAAAAAAGAAACAAAATGTACAGTCCTGCCTTCCTAGGGCTTGTGGTCTAGTGGAGAGCCAGGCAAGAGACACAGCTGACAAATGCGTATGAACTGAGTGTTGAGCCGTCACAGGTAAACAGACTGAGTGAGTGGGAGGGGTCGTTTATAAATGGTGGGAGAGATGGCATCTGAATCACGAGGCACTGAATCCTGCTTGTGTCTGAAAGCATGTATTCTGGGCAGAGGCGATAGCCACGTCCTGGTCTGGAAGTGATCTAGGGTGTTTTAGGAAGACTGTTGCGTGGCTGCAGCCGAGTGAGCAAGGGGACGTGTAGGGGACGAGGTCAGAGGCCCTGAGCCGATGCCCCGCGGTGGCTGCCGTGAGCGCCTGGCTGTGGCTTGGGAAGACCTTGGGGGTCACTGGAGGGCTTGGGGCCTCCGACGACAGGAGAGGTGTGCGATGAGAGGCGTCTCCCAGCCCGCCGTGCAGGGACAGAAAGCGCGAGCAACAGTGCCCCAGGGACTCCAGGGCGGCTCCCTGGCCTTGCAGCCGGGCCGGGCGGCCAGGCCAGGGTGAAGTGTGGACTCGGGGGAAGGGTCGGCTTCCAGGTCTAGCTGGAAGGTAGAGCTGAGCGTACTGGGTGTGTCTCTGAGCACTGCCCCCAGTCACAGGTCAGTGGAAGTGCCACCCCGTTTCTGCTCCTGGGGTGCTTGGCGTGGGTGGTGGTGGTGGTTTAGTCTCAGCTGTGTCCGACTCTTTGTGACCCCCATGAACTGCAGCTCACCAGGCCTCCCTGCCCTTCACCATCTCCTGCAGTTTGCCCAAATTGATGCCCATTGCGTCGGTGATGCCATCCAACCATCTCACCCTCTGTCGTCCCCTTCTCCTCTTGCCTTCAATCTTTCCCAGCATCAGGATTTTTTCCAATGAGCTCAGCGCGGGTGCCACGGCTGGCTTTCCTGATCTGTAACAGGAGGGTGAGTGTGTCTCCCTCCCAGGGTCACTGGCAGCACGCAGGGCCCTAGCGGGCTCCTGACCTGAAGTGGATGCCCAGCAGATGAGAGCTGTCATAGTTAAGAGCACTGGGTCGGGGGCAGCATGCCAGGGGGACTGCTGGGCCGACTTCCCCCAGTGCCTCCGGGCAGCTGTGTCTCTCCTTGTCCGGGAACCTTGGGATGGGAGTCTTCCCATTTGGAAATGGAGGAGCAGACCCCTTTCCCGAACGCCACGGCTTCTCCCAACTCACCTCAGTCCTCCCAGCCCCTTGGAGCAATGGGACTCACCACCCCATTTTGCAGAGTCTGGGAGAGGCGAAGGGATTCACCCAAAAGGGCCTGTGGCCCACGGCAGAGCTCCGGCCTGAGCAGCTGAGCCCTGGCCAAGAGGCAAGAAGTGAATAAGGCCTGGACTTGGGGCCCACAGAAACCTGAGTGCCAATCCTGGCTCTGCCACCGACGGGCTGCGCCACCCTGGGCACGGCCTCTCCTTGCTCTGTGCCTCAGCCGCTTCATCGGGGGTAAAATGGGATGATAATAGGTTCCTTGCCTGACTGGGGCGAGGCGTGGGGCAGGTGATGGATACGAAGCCTTGGACAGGACCCGCATGGACTGGGCACTCACCTGATGAGCTTCTCCTCTCACCCCAGGCCTGTGTCTCTGCAGCTCCCGCCTGGCATTCCTGCCAGCGTTTTGAAGTAGGTGCCTCATTGCCAGATGCTGCCATGGAAACCAAGGGGTTGGGGAATAGGCGAGGTCCGGAGGAGGTGTGGGGGAGGGGACGTCCTTCCCGCGGTCACCCTCTGACCCACCTCAGCTGGCTCGTCGTGGCAGGGATGGCTCGGAGGAGCAGAGCGGGGGTGGGAATCGAGGCCCTCTGCCCCCGTGGAGAAAAGGCCGCTGGGATCCCCACCCCACCAAGGCTTTGTTCCTGTATGGAGTGTGGGGAACACAGGGCCCTCCCACCTGTGGGGCCATGTGCAGCCACCTCCTGGGCCCCCCGAGGCCTGGGCAGGCTGGGGCGGGAGGTGACTCATTTCTACCATCCCTTGTCCCTCTTCAAGAGGCGATGCAGTCATTGTCTTCTCTTTGAAGGAGCCTCCGCACCCCATCACCGTCAGGTTAAAGCCGACGGCACTTCTGGCTGCTTCTCTGAACACGTGTCAGAGGCAGGTGCTCGCTGCCTTGCAGGCAGGTGCGGTTCTGGTCCCCCGTCCCTGTGTCCTCTGCCCTTCCCGCCGCCTCCTCTCCAGCGTGTGGCCGTTGTCAAGCCTGTCCCTCCCCCGTCTCGAATGCACACCTCCAGCCTGCAGCTCTGAGAGCTCAGCGGAGAGGCCGCTGCTCTTGGTGTCATGCAGGGCTGTGTTGGAACCCCCATGTGCGCGGCCGCTTAGCTGCTGTTGACAGCCCGCTGGTCCTGTGAGTCTCAGGTTTCTTAACTGTTCAAGGGGGTTGATAGCTGAACCCGCATCACAGGATTCAACGCGTTAATCCAGGTGAGGCATCTGCAGACAGCATTACTATTATTACCACTCTTTGCGACCCCAGGCTCCTCTGTCCATGGGGACTCTCCAGGCAAGCATACTGGCGTGGGTGGCCATTCGCTTTTCCAGGGTGTCTTTCCGCTCCAGGGATCAAACCCGGGTCTCCTGCATTGCAGCCGATTCTTTACCATCTGAGCCACCAGGGAAGCCCTATCATTTCACACTTTTCTTTAAACTTGGGAACAAGGAAGGCAGCAGAACACACACATGCACATATTTTGTTTATAAAATTAAATAATTTTTCTTTACAATGAAAGAAACCCTTCCCCTAGAGATGTTGCCAGCTTTGAATCAGTTCCACAAACACTTATGGTGCACCCATTGTGTGCAGACTCTGTGCTGGGCACTGGGGAGACAGACAGAACAAGGTACGAGCCGTGCTTTTGAACCTCATCCTGGTAGGGAAAGCATACCCAGACTCAGGCAGTCCCCGTGTAATAAGATACGTGTTATGGTCTCCATGTTCCCAGGGTCACGTGTGTGCAGAAGCTGCAGAGGAGGTGGGGGGCGGGGCGCTCATCTCAGCCCCAGGACGTGCCAGCAGGGTTTTCAAAGATGCGCAGGTCTTAATTCAGCAGAGTCAGGTGAGAAGAGCTTTCAGGAGAAGATACAGCCTGAGCAGAGCAACATAGCATCAAAATAGCGTGATGTGTGCAAGAAACTGTAAAGAATTAGGCTTGCCAGAACGTAAAGTAAAGCTTAAGGGCAGGAGGTGGTAGGAGGCGGACTCTCCTAGAGAAAGAAGCAGGATCATCAGGGATCGCCTCCTTCCCTGTCTTGGTCTAATCAGGAATGTTTTATTTTAATCAGTTATTTTTTTTTTTGTTTGGCCGCACAACATGTGGAATCTTAGTTCCCTGACCAGGAATTGAACCTGCACCCTCTACACACCCCCTGGTTGGTGCAGATGTTAAAGCGTCTGCCTGCAATGCGGGAGACCTGGGTTCGATCCCTGGGTTGGGAAGATCCCCTGGAGAAGGAAATGGCAACCCACTCCAGTATTCTTGCCTGGAGAATCCCATGGATGGAGGAGCTTGGTGGGCTACAGTCCATGGGTCGCAAAGAGTCGGACACGACTGAGTGACTTCTCTTTCACTTTCCTCTGCTTTGGAAGTTTGGATTCTTAACCACCAGACCACCAGGGAAGTCCCTACTTGCTCTCTTAGAAAGGGAAGTGTTGTGTTAGTTGCTCACTTGTGTCCAACTCTTTGTAACCCATGGACTATAGACCCCCAGGCCCCTCTGTCCATGGAATTCTCCAGGCAAGAATACGAGAGTGAGTTGACATTCCCTTCTCCAGGGAATCTTCCCAATCCAGGGATTGAACTCAGGCCTTCCTCATTGCAGGCAGATTCTTTACTGGCTGAGCCACCAGGGAAGCCCCCTGAGAAGGGGAGAGTGACTGCAGAGTCTCCCCCACTTCCAGAGACCTTGACAATCCGGCTCGGTGGTCTTGACTTCTGCTATGGGCTCTAGGGATCCGTAGGAGAGTTCTTAGGAGTGACGAGTTGAACGTTGCCTGTTGCAAGACTGCTCTGCCAGTGGGGAGGAGGTGGCAGGAAGTGTCTGGACACAGGAGCACAGAGGCTGACATGGGCGCCCGAGTGAGAAAGGCAAGGCCTGGGTCCAGCCAGTGGCCTTCTTTGGTCAACTGCTTTTCGCCTTGCTGCTGCTGCTGCTAAGTCACTTCAGTAGTGTCCGACCCTGTGCGACCCCATAGACGGCAGCCCACCAGGCTCCCCCGTCCCTGGGATTCTCCAGGCAAGAACACTGAAGTGGGTTGCCATTTCCTTCTCCGATGCATGAAAGTAAAGTCGCTTAGTCGTTTCAGACCCTCAGTGACCCCATGGACTGCAGCCTTCCAAGCTCCTCCGTCCAGGGGTTTTCCAGGCAAGAGTACTGGAGTGGGGTGCCATTGCCTTTTCCAGCATTCAGCCTTAGAGGGTCCTTTTTCCTAAGAGGGCAACGGTTCAAAGGATTCTGAGTTCATAACCTAACTAGTCTGCTGGCAACTCAAGTAGCAGCTGAGTTTGAAACAGCAACTCAAAACTGGCTGGGAAGAGAATTTGGAACCCTCTGTGTACCATATGTGACCAATGAAGTCATCTGTTTAGATCTGGATGGCTTTGGAGCTGCCAGCTGGAATCCCAGCCACTAACAGGAACCCCTCTTTATTCTCCCATTGGCTCCTGAAGTGAACACAGTGACTATTCAGGAACTCGCACCCAGGGCCCAGGGTGGGACAGGGAACAAGAAGAGGAGCAGAACCTCAGATACCCTTAGGTTGCTTTCGGTGAATCTTCTGGGAACAAACAAAAGAGCAGTGATTCCCAAAAGTCACTTTTTGGAACCCTAGATATAAGGAAGGTCCATAGCTGAAGAAGTTTGGAAATGCAGTACCTCACATCCCCTTCTTAGGGATTCAGAATTCTCAGGAAAGGGTGGAGATGTTGGGTCAGACAGAACTTGACTTTGAATCACAGCCATACTTCACTGTGTGATCTAGGGCAGTGAACTTCACTTCTTGGCTTGATTAAGTCTCCCTGTGGGCAAAACAGGGAAGTACTGATGACCTGAAGTTTTATAAGGATTCATGAGACAACTATGAAAGAAAAGTTATGACCAACTTAGACAGCATATTAAAAAGCAGAGACATTACTTTGCTAACAAAGGCCCATATAGTCAAAGCTATGGTGTTTTTTTTCAGTAGTCATGTATGGATATGAGAGTTGGACCATAAACAAGGCTAAATGCTGAAGGACTGATGCTTTTGAACTGTGGTGTTGGAGAAGACTCTTGAGAGTCCTTTGGACTGCAAGAAGATCCAACCAGTCAATCGTAAAGGGAATCAACCCTGAATATTCATTGGAAAGACTGATGCTGAAGCTGAAGCTCCAATACTTTGGCCACCTGATGCAAAGAGTCATCTCCTTGGAAAAGACCCTGATGCTGGTAAACACTGAGGACAGGAGGAGAAGGGAGCAGCTGAGGATGAGATGTTTGGACATGAGTTTGAGCAAACTCTGGGAGAGAGTGGAGGAGGCTGGTATGCTGGGGTCTATGAGGTCACCAAGAGTTGGAAACAACTTGGTAACTGAACAACAACAATGAGATAACATACAACACGTGGTTTGTACTTTAGGAAGCACCAAATGAAAGATAGCTATAAAATTATTATTATATTGTTAACATTATTGAATCATTATAGTTATGCAAATCTATTTTAAATACATAAATTATTATCTTATTTTACCTTTAAAGGCCCTGAGGAGTCCTGCGGTAATGTCTGCTTGACTCTGCTTCCTCTGTGTCTCTGAAATGCATGATCTTGGAGTCTTCTTTTTCACTTAACATATAGTTCTTTCCTAAGGAAGTCATGCTCTGTGGGACTCTGGGAAATACTGATTTTTGTGTGTTTGGAGTTGTCTGGGGAAGCCAGTGTCTCTGAACCAGGATCTGGTCTAAACATGGATCCTTCCAGATGTAAAGAGCTGTTCTCCATCCTCAGCTTCTCTGTGTCCTCTTCCCCCGAGACTGTCACTCAGGAAGACAGGCATGGGCTCTCCATGCCGGGATTGTAGGGCTTAGAAATGGGGGAGGAGACTTGAGAGTCTAGCTCAGGCCTTAGAAAACTCCGGCTCATTCTTCAGTATTTCATTTCGATGTTACCCTTTCTCAGAAGCCTTCCTGCCTTGCCCAGGTAGACTTAGTTAGCCATTCCCACGTGACAAGGCCAATGGCCTCTAACACATACCTCACACTCACCGCGGATCACGTCGGAACTGCAGTTATCTGTTATATGACTGTCCCTCCCAGCCAGACCATGGACTTCTTCAGGGTGGGCCCTGTGCGTCATTTCAGAGGTCTCACACAGCACTTGATCAAAACCGTACTTCATCCATCACCTTGCAAGGAGTCCTAGTGACTCCGCCAATGATTGGAGGACTGAAGAGGTGGCTCTGGGTCTTCTGAGGCTGGGAGGGGCCCTCTCAGCTCTGCCAACTGTGCTGGTTCCCTTTGCCTTGGGGTCAAGACCTTCCTGGGGCCCCAAAGAGCAGAAGTCCCAGGGGGATGGGGAAGGCAGGAGATGACACTGGGATTCCTGCTGTGGAAGGGTGGAGAGAACCGCAGAGGAACGGGGATAAGAAAGGCAGCTCCCAGCGTCCACTCTGGAGTTCACGCACCGAGACCTGTCAGGGGGATGGCTTGTTGAGAGCTGGGTGAGGGTCCTCTGGATGCTTACTTAACCTTGGAAGGAGACAGCTCTGCAGGCCAGGGTGGGCCAGTGCAGAGGGGCTGTTCTGGAGGCTTGAATCCAGAGCTGAAAGCTGAGAGGCTGATCCTGCTGGCCCCGACAGCCGGGGACTCAGCACAGGGCATGCCAGGGCCCCAGCAGTGGCGGGGAACACAGGACAGGTGAGCTGGAAGCCAGTGGGGAGACTCAGGGAGCTGTTGGGCAATAGTCTGCTCCCCCATCACCACCCATGGCAACATACAGCAGAGAGTGAGGCCTGACGCAGGGGGATCTTAGTTATCATGGTTAGTTATCTCGTTAGTTATGATGGTTAGTCATGTTAGTTATCACGGTTAGTTATCTTAGTTATCATGGATCCAACAGGGGGTCTTAGTTATTGTGGTTCACGTGGATCAGTGTCTGGAGATCCAGGATGCAGAGGCAGACTGGATGCGTAGGGAGACGGGGGTGCTAATGTCCTATCCATCTCAGGGTCCCATCTGGGGAGGATTCCTTGGAGAGATAATAATAACAGCATTGACAATGATGATAGCAACTTTCTTAGCACTCAGCACTTAATCAGCGTCTTTCTGTAGTCAACCTCTGAAGTCAACCTCTGGGATTCCCTAGTCTCAAAAAGTAAAGAGTCTGCCTGCAATGCAGGAGACCCGAGTTTGATCCCTGGGTAAGGAAGATCCCTTGCAGAAGGGAATGATTACCCACTCCAGTATTCTTGCCTGGAGAATCCCATGGACAGAGGCTCTGTAGCCGGGGGGCTACAGTCCATGGGTCTCAAAGAGTCAGACACAACTGAACGACTAACATTTTATACCCCCATTTTGCTGATGAGGATGCTAAGAATTAGCAAGAGTATATGTATTCCCCCAGTTCATATAGTTAGTAAGCAACAGCTCTGAGTTTTACATTTCAGTCCTTCTGGTTCCCAAGCCCTGTCTCTGATCTTCAGGCTGTACTGTCTGCCATCCCAAGGGAAATAGGATAGATTCCCAGTTGCCTAGATCCTGTCAGTGGTTCTGAATCCTTCAAGGCCCCCTTTATAGCAAACAGTTTGTGATACCCTCTTTATAATCCTGAGAGACAGTTCATGCCTAGATCATGCGGTTTATCTACAAATACTAAAACCAGTAATAACAATGATATGCCAATCAGATGATAAAGGAGAAATAAAAGGAAAGTCATTCGTAATGAAATAGAAATATATATTTCTCTAGATAAATGCTTGGGCATGCCCACACTTAAAGATTTTCTGAAGCAGTTGATGCCTGTAGTCATGTCTAAAATTGAGTAAATACAGAGCTACCGGAACAGACGGGTATAGATGTGTTGAATGGGCAGCTCGAACACTGATGATTCAACTGCTGAAAATCCTCCAAACAGAATCCTGTATCACTTTCCCTCAGCTTACATCATCAGAGCAATCATAGACAATTTAGAGTGGATTAAAGCTGTGCAGTGAGTGAGTGTGTTTACAGGAAATAGACTGGGAGGGTCGGATTTAGATGATTATAAACAGGTTTAGGGGGCTTCCCTTGTGGCTCAGCTGGTAAAGAATCTGCCTGCAATGCGGGAGACCTGGGTTCAATCCCTGGGTTGGAAAGATTCCCTGGAGAAGGGAAAGGTTACCCACTCCAGTATTCTGGCCTGGAAAATTCCATGGACTGTGTAGTCCATGGGGTCGCAAAGAGTCGGACACAGCTGAGCAAATTTCACACGAACAGGTTATTCCACCTATTATCTTCCAGGGCACATTTGAAACATGGGAGGACAGAAGACAAGGGCCGCTACCCACTAATGCCAACTGTGTCCTCCAAATCAGTGTGATGACTCAGAATGACCTCTCTGTTTCCAAAAGGCGGGGGTTGTTGTTCAGTTGCTCAGTCACGTCCAGCTCTTTGTGACCCATGGACTGCAGCACACCAGGCTTCCCTGTCCTTCACTATCTCCCAGAGTTTGCCCAAATTCATGTCCATTGAGTTGGTGAGGCCATCCACCCATCTCATCCTCTGCTTCCCTGTTCTCTTCCTGCCTTCAATCTTTCCCAGCATCAAGATCTTTGCCAGTGAGTCGGCTGTTCACATCAGGGGGCCAAAGTATTGGAACTTCAGCTTCAATCCTTCCAATGAATCTTCAGGGTTGATTTCCTTTAGGATTGACTGTTTGATTTCCTTGCTGGCAAGGGACTCTCAAGAGTCTTCTCCAACACCACAATTTGAAAGCATCAATTCTTTGGTGCTCCGCCTTCTTTATGGTTCAACTCTCACATCCATATGTGACTATTGGAAAAACCATAGCTTTGACTATACACACCTTTGTTGGCAAAGTGATGTCTCTGCTTTCTAATACACTGTCTAGGTTTATCATAGGTTTCCTTCCAAGGAGCAAGCATCTTTTTCCAAGGAGCTACCAGAAGATGGTACCTCTCCCCCATCACCACTCCCCCACTGAAAGCGACCCTCATAGGTTATCATGGTGGGACAGGGCGGGGTCTGAAATTTAGAGAGGCACACGGGCACTCACAGTTCCTGCGCTTCCCATACACAGTGCATTTCATCCCCGCTGTCTACAGTTCTAGATGCTACCTCCTGGTTGACCTGATAAATAGTGGCCAGTGTCTCAGGTTGGCCTAGGGACTGGGCAGGCTTAGCCTGTAGCCCTGCAAGAAAATGGGAAAAAATAAATTAACGAACACTGAGTGTTTACTATGAGTTGGGCACAAGGTCATTCAAACAGGACTGAGTCTGAAGGGATTTATTTCTACCATACTTTAGAAAGTTGTAATTTGGGGGACTAATGAAATGGGAGTCTCAAGACAGTGTTGTGTGGTGGTCAGAGCACAGCTGACACTCCAGCACAGCCCCAATGCTGCTCTTCATCAGTCAAGGGAATTTGAAAGGGCATTTCTCTCGTGCTTTCAGGTCAACTCCTACTCATCCCTCAAAACCCAACTCCAGCCTCACCCTTTTTGTAAGTTCTTCCCAAGTCCGCCAGTGCGAGGGAGTATTGCCTCCTCTGGGCTCCCATCCGTAACTCTCACCATGACAGTTACCACCGCGTGTTGTGGTTCCTGCTCTGTCTGTCTCCCCTGCTTCCTGACGCACTCCTTGAGTGTAGAGACCTTCTCTGATTCATTTTTAAGACCACCCCCGGCACCTTCCCTTCCCCCCTCAACACCAAACACAGCATCAGCCGGCTGCATCACAGGCATGAATAAGTGGAGACCGAAGGAATGTTTGATTGAATCAATTCACTTTGCCTGCTAAGCGATTCTCAAAGCAGATCCTTTTTGCTGGGTGACTAAGTGGAGCAGGTCACAGTCACCTGGGATTTAGTAGCGGTCGATGGCCTCTCTTTACACACCGCAGTTTCTCCGTGAGCACCGATAGAGACAGGAGTCAGCGTGTCCCTGCCTCTGTCCAGCCTCACTCTGAAGAGGTTTATCCAAAACACGTCCCTCTGTGGGGGTTTCTTTCAAGCACATCTGTATCCTGCAGTCATGTCTGTTAGCTGGGTCCCTCCACCCCCTAACCAGAGCTGTCAGCAGCAGCGAAGAGGTGCTTGGACTGCATTTAACTCCAGGCCACAGAGGGAGGGGCTGCTGCTTGCCAGCCCCCGTCATCACCCGCAGCCCCCAGCGCCCACCTCATGCCTGCTTTTCCCCCTTCTCTCTTCCCTGGGATCTGGGCACTGACCACCCTCGTCCTTGTCCTGTCTCTGCTTGTCATCCTAAGCCCTCTGGGCCGTGCACTAGGAACTTCTCCAGCCCAGGCTATGAACTCATCCTTCTGGAAAAGGGTGAGGAAGTCATGGGCTTTGGGGGCAGACCCAGGGACAAACCCCAGGTGCCTTATTTCCTAGTTAGGTGCCCGAGGCAGGGGGTGTTGGTACTCCACCCAGAGCCCTTGGATGCTTTGCAGTGTCTGGGAAACCTGCCTCCAATTGGGCTGTGCTTTTGCCTCCAAAGGCTTGCACCTGCGACCCTCCTCTGGAGGCTACTGTTGGGCTGCAAGCCATTTGTCCACAAGTGCAGAAACCTAGACATGCCTGGGGATGTCCACCTCCCACCCCCATCCCTGAAGCCTTGACCAAAGGCTCTTGGGTGTGCAGGGGCCGATTCTCTCTCTCTCGCTTGCCTCACCAGGGCCAAGCCTGGGGATGACTCACACTGCAGGGAGGACAGAACTCTGCCTGCGGTGCCGCCTTCTCTGCTGGGTCCGCCCCCGCCCCCTCTCCACCTTCTCCTTGGAGTACTTCCTTCATACATCTCCCATCTCTGGGTCTGCTTCTGCGGAGCGTGAATCAGGACAGTGACTTGGGCAGGTCGTTGCGCATTTCAGAGCCTCGGTTTTCTCATCTGTGACTTGGGGTTAGACGTGTATTTCTTAGACTTGTTGGCAGGATTAGATAAAATAGTATGTAAGGTGCCTGGTGTGGGACAAGTAGTGAGTCCACAGCTCCTGTTAGTGATCCCTCCTTTCAGAAGGTCAGCCTGGGTCACTGGCCTGGGAATGGGAGGCCTGAGTCTTATTCTAAAGTTAGCTGATTATCCTTTAGTAAGTCTCTTTGCCTCTCTAGGCCTCAGACTTTTTCTTTCTTTTTTAACAGCTTTATTAACATGCAATTTACATAGTATATAATCCACTTATTTAAAGTGCACAATTCAGAGGTTTCCAATATGTTCACAGAGATATACTACCTTCACTACGATCTAATTGTAGAACATTTTCATCACCCCAAAAAGAAACCCCTACCCATTCAATCCATCTCCTTTTTGTTCCGCCCCTCCTTAAAGCCGTGGCAACCACGAATCCACTTTCTGTGTCTATGGGTCTCCCTGGTCTGGACATTTCATGTAAGTACAGTCATATAATGTGTGGTCTTTGTGGGTCACTCTCTTTGACTCAGTATAATATTTGCGAGGTTCATTCATTTTCATGGCTGAATAATATTCCATTGTATGGATGTGCCATCCTTTGTCCATCCATCTGTTGATGGATGTTGACATTGTTTCCATTTTGGGGGCTATTGTTTATAGGGCTGCTGTGAACAGATTTTTGTATGGAAAAAGGGTTTTATTTCTCTCAGGCATAGATGTATATATTTAGGACTATTATACGGTATTATACGGTAGCTGTATCTTTAACTTTTCGAGGGATTGCCTGTTTCCCAAAGAGGCTGCACCATTTACAGCCTCATCAGCGTGTTTCAAGGTTTCCGTTTCTCCGTATCTTTGACAGCACCTGTTATTGTGTGTGTGACTGTCTCCACCCTGGTGTGGGTGAAGTGATGTCTCACTGTGGCTTTATGTGCATTTCCCTGATAGCTAATGGTGTTCAGCGTGTTTTCATGTGCTTATCGACTGTCTACATAGGTTCTATGGAGAAAGGCCTGTTCAGGGTCTTTGCTCATTTTTATAGTCGGGTTATGTGTATTGTTACTGTTGATTTGTGTGAGTTTTTTCTATTGTCTGGATATTAGTCCCTTATCAGCTACCTGAGGCCTCAGTTCTCCTGTTTGTGACTTGCTTTGTTTCTCAGATTAAAAACAATGTATGTAAGGCACCCGAAACACCCTGGGTAGCTGTTGTTCAGTCACTAAATTGAGTCGGACTCTCTGCGACCCCATGAATTGCAGCACTCCAGGCTTCCCTGTCCTCTGCTGTTAGCTGTTTGCTCAAAGTAGCTGTTAGCTGTTGTCATTAATAGAACATTCTTTTGATTCCCAGCGTCAGATAAACCTCCAGATATCATCTGATCTGATCCTCTGCTCCATCCACCCATTTCACAGATGAAGTGACTCAGGCCGGACGAGGGAGGAAGTTACTTCCTGCTGTTGGTTTCAGAAATGGCTTACAGCAGATCTGGGTTGGAGCCCAGATCCTGTGGGCAGGTCACCTCCTCTCCTTGCACGTCAGTGGTCTCATCTGCAAAATGGAGATGACGGAGGGGTGCAGCTAGCTGGCACTGAGCGTCTCACGTGTGCAAGCACTGTCTGAAAAATGTCATCTTGCTCAGTCCTCCCATCACCACCAAGTCCTACATGTCCCTACCTGCCCATTCCACAGATGTGGAAACTGATGCTCAGAGAAGTAAAGCCCCTTACCCGAGGGCTCGTGTCTAGAAAGTGACAGCTCCAGGATTCAACCCCAGGACTGTCCAACTCCAATGCCCATCCTAGCTTTTGCTGTGCCTCCTGGGAACCACTTTCCCCTTTTCCTTCCTTCTCTGATATTCATCATGATTATATCGTATACTCTTGAATGACCGTAGAGGAATCCTGAGGAAAAAGAAAATCCTTTTATCACTGCTTAGATCTCCTGATCTGATACTTTCAAATGCAGTCCAGGCTCAGCTGAAACTACCTTCTTAGAGTGATGGGCTGGGGAGGCCAGAAGTTTAACTATCTCCAAGGCCACCCCCAGCATAGATTGTGCTGAGTTTGGGGGCAAAGATCCCGTGGGCAAATCTGCCTCCTCAGTGGGGGTGGAGGTGCGGTCCTTGTATCTCTTCCGCTGCTGTGTCCCAGTGCCCAGCACAGGAAACCATCAGAGCTGGTGCTCAGGCAACGCTTGGTGAATGATAGCAGTTGATCATTGGAAAAGACTCTGATGCTGGGAAAGACTGAGGGCAAAAGGAGAAGAGGAAGGCAGAGGATGAGATGGTTAGAAAGCATCCCTGACTCAACGGACATGAATCTGAGCAAACTCCGGGAGATGGAGAAGGACAGAGGAGCCTGGTGTGCTGCAGTCAAGTCGCAGAGTCGGACACCATTTAGCGACTGAACAACAACGGTTGGTCAGAGAAGATGCCTTGAGCTTAAGTCTTAACCATAGACAGCCCCTGACTTTTCGCCTCCAGTTCAGTTCAGTCGCTCAGTCGTGTCCGACTCTTTGTGACCCCATGAATCGCAGCACGCCAGGCCTCCCTGTCCATCACCAACTCCCGGAGTTCACTCAGACTCACGTCCATTGA
>SJYT01039283.1:0-11775 GCA_006410635.1 Cephalophus harveyi | reverse complement strand
TCAGGCACTCTATCTATCAGATCTAGGCCCTTAAATCTATTTCTCACTTCCACTGTATAATCATAAGGGATTTGATTTAGGTCATACCTGAATGGTCGAGCGGTTTTCCCTACTTTCTTCAATTTAAGTCTGAATTTGGCAATAAGGAGTTCATGATCTGAGCCACAGTCAGCTCCTGGCCTTGTTTTTGTTGACTGTATAGAGCTTCTCCATCTTTGGCTGCAAAGAATATAATCAATCTGATTTCGGTGTTGACCATCTGGTGATGTCCATGTGTAGAGTCTTCTCTTGTGTTGTTGGAAGAGGATGTTTGCTATGACCAGTGCATTTTCTTGCCAAAACTCTATTAGTCTTTGCCCTGCTTCATTCCACCTTCCAAGACCAGATTTGCCTGTTACTCCAGGTGTTTCTTGACTTCCTACTTTTACATTCCAGTCTCCTATAATGAAAAGGACATCTTTTTTGGGTGTTAGTTCTAAAAGGGCTTGTAGGTCTTCATAGAACCGTTGAACTTCAGCTTCTTCAGCGTTACTGGTTGGGGCATAGACTTGGATAATTGTGATACTGAATGGTTTGCCTTGGAAACAAACAGAGATCATTCTGTCGTTTTTGAGATCGTATCTAAGTACTGCATTTCAGACTCTTTTGTTGACTATGATGGCTACTCCATTTCTTCTAAAGGATTCCTGCCCTCAGTAGTAGATATAATGGTCATCTGAGTTAAATTCACCCATTCCAGTCCATTTTAGTTCTCTGATTCCTAGAATGTCGGCATTCACTCTTGCCATCTCCTGTTTGACTACTTCCAATTTGCCTTGATTCATGGACCTGACATTACAGGTTCCTACGCAATATTGCTCTCTACAGCATCAGACCTTGCTTCTATCACCAGTCACATCCACAGCTGGGTTTTGTTTTTGCTTTGGCTCCATCCCTTCATTCTTTCTGGAGTTATTTCTCCACTGATCTCCAGTAGCATATTGGGTACCTCCTGACCTGGGGAGTTCCTCTTTCAGCATCCTATCATTTATGGTAGGGCTAATCAGTTCAGTTCAGTCATTCAGTCATGTTGGACTCTTTGCGACTTCATGGAGTGCAGCACGCCAGGCCTCCCTGTCCATCACCAGCTCCCAGAGTTTACCCAGACTCGTGTCCATTGAGTCGGTGACGCCATCCGGCCTAATGGTGGCCTCCAAAAGGACTCATGTCAAAGGTGCCTCCCAGGACGGCTGCTGCCAGCGCTCCTGTCCCCACGGCAGGCCGCTGCTGACCCATGCCCCCGCAGGAGACCCTTGCACACTCACAGTCAGGTCTGGTTCAGTCTCCTGTGGGGGTCACCGCTCCTTTCTCATGTCAGAATGTGCACAAGTTTTGTTTGTACCCCACAAGAGTCTCTGCTTCCCCCAGCGCTATGCAAGTTGTGTAAGCAAATCTTCATTGGCCTTCAAAGTCCTCTTCCCTTGAGATTCCCAGGCCTCTGGGGGTTCCCAGGGTCTCTGGCGCTGTTATATAATTGAATTGGCTCTACTCGGTCAGGCCACTTGCCACCCATCAGCACAGCTGCTGGGCTGGGGTGAAAAGATAAATTATTCAATAAACGGTATTGGAACAATTGAAGAAACACCTGGAAAATATTAACTTGGACTGCAGCTTGCTCCTTTTACCAGAATTAATTCCAGATGACTCAGCATGTAATTTCCTAAAGCTTAAATGCAACTACTTGAAGAAATAAGAGATTTGAAAAATAATCCCAAGGTGGAGAAGGTCTTCCTAGGTATAATGCATAATTTAAAATGTACCAAAATTTTTGATACACTCTAATATCTAAAAATTTTAAATGTCTTCATCACAATACGATTAGCAAAAAAAAGACAAATGAGTTATTTGGGAAAAATAATGCCAAGCATAAATCCTAGGAAGCAACTAATTTTCTTAATATATAAAGAGCCCCTACCAATCAATAATAATAATAAATCCAACCTCATAAGGAAGGATGGTCAAAGAAAATGAAAAGAAACTACAAATGGTGTTTAACCCTGTGAAATGATGCTCAACTTCCCTTATTATAAGTATAAACTAAGCTACAATTGGGTACCATTATAACATATTAGATTGGCAAAAAATTTTTAAGTTAGACAAGATACCCTGTTGTCAAGGTTGTGCAAAATCAGATACCCTCATAAATTGTGAACGTTGTACAAATACTTACAGCCTTCAGGGAGACTACTTTGGATCTTCAAAAAAATTTTTTTTAATGCACAAATCCTTTGGCCCAGCCATTTTGCTTCCAGAAATCCATCCTACAGATGAACTTGTGCATATGTGAGCCAATGATCATCTGAGGAGAGTCAGAAGACAGAAGCTTGGAAAAAGCAAAAGTGAAAATATTAGTTGCTTGGTCTTGTCTAACTCTTTATGACCCCATGGACTGTAGCCAGAAGGCTCCTCTGTCCATAGAATTCTCCAGGCAAGAGTACTGGAGTAGGTATCCATTCCCTTCTCCGGGGGATCTTCTCAACCCAGGGATCAAACCTGGGTCTCTTGCATTGCAGGCAGATTCTTTACCATTTGAACTGCCAGAGAAGCCCAACAGAAGCTTGGAAAGATCCATAAATATCCACCTCTAGGGCACTGGCTAAATAAATGGTCATCTCTCCATATATGGCTTACTATGCATCTATGGGAAACAATGAAGCCAGCCTGTATAAACTGATAATAGAATGCTTTCCCAGAAGCAATTTTTTCAAAAGAAAGAAGGGAAAGAGTGGGTAAGAGACAGCAAAAGAAAGATAGGAAAGAAGGAGGAGGCCAAGAACATGCAATGCGTATGCCTGTGTGCACTTAGCCTGGCCCTGCAAGGGCACCCCAGGAAGGAGTGACAGACGCTTCTGGGAGTGAGTTCTGAGTGGTTGCTTGTGGGACAGGGCTTGGTTTTTACTCTATTTTCTTTAGTATCATTTTTTTTTTCTAACCCTATTCATAAATCTATTTATTGCTGCTGCTGCTGCTAAGTCGCTTCAGTCATGTCCAACTCTGTGCGACCCCAGAGACGGCAGCCCACCAGGCTCCACCATCCCTGGGATTCTCCAAACAAGAACATTGGAGTGGGTTGCTATTTCCTTCTCCAATGCGTGAAAGCGAAAAGTGAAAGAGAAGTCGCTCAGTCGTGTCCAACTCTTAGCGACCCCATAGACTGCAGCCTACCAGGCTCCTCCGTCCATGGGATTTTCCAGGCAAGAGTACTGGAGTGGGTTGCCATTGCCTTCTCTGCTATTTATTGCATATCCAAATAAATAATAAATCAACCACACAGAAATGCTTGCTACATGAGAGAGGCTTAATATAACCCTTCCCTTCCCCCTTACTGCACCTGAGTCTCCTCTCCTGCTAAAGTGGAACCCTGAATCCCAGCACTGCTGCCTCGCGGGGCCATTCTGAAGATCAGTGCAGCCGTCCAAAGGGAACCTGCTTGGAAGGTGTCCTGTGCTCGAACAGCAGTAGCAATAGTAATGATGTTGTTGTTATTTAAGGTTTCTCTGGGCATCCCGCAGAGCAGGTCTGCTTCTCTTGATGAAAATTCTTCCTCTCAGTGCTTCTGTTTTCTCATCTGTCAAACGTGCCTGTCTGGGTCTCACGTGGGTGATTCCTAACCCTGGAGGTCTGGAAGGACTTCTTGCTCTTTCTGATGGGAACAGCCGATTTCTTCCCTCCTCCTCCCCCACCGTTTACTGGAGGCCCCTCAAGTCTATGCAATTCCAAACCTTCCTTCTTTCCGAGCCTCGGAGGTGTGGAGTGGGGATGGAAGGGACCCAAAGACCTGCAATAGCCCGCCCTCAAGGTCATTACCGTGAGCCCTGCTTTCCTGATGACAAACTGTCTTTTTCTCTGCTGACTGCAGTGCCAGCAGATTTATTTAAATCAAAAGTGTTTCATCTCCTGTGACACAAATAAGGACGTTTTTAAAAGGAGTACAGAGGGAAACCTAAGAAACTAGAAAGACACATTTGCAAAGACAACTGAAAATATGTCTTTCAAGTATTTTTTCTCTTAACCACAAAACATTACGCAACAGAATTACAAAACACTTGAAACATAGAAGCAAAAAAAAAAAAAAAAAAAAAATGTCTTCAGAGATTCCAACCCTTAAACACAACTCCTGTTATAATTGGTATTTTTCTGTGGTTGTTAACATGGAACATGGCACACATTTAGTTTTATAGCTGCTCTTTTTCATTTAACATATGTCATGAGTATTTTCCCACAATGCTAAAGCTCCTGTACCCTCACATTATAATAACTGCATAATATTCCATCAACTACTTGTGCCTTTGTTGACTTAAAATTTTCCTGTTGCTGGACATTTAGATTTCATCTCATTTTTTACTATTATACAAACATATGATGCAAAGTTTTGCTGCATATAATATAGGAAATGGTTCTTTGAAAGAGCATTCAGTTCAGTTCAGTTGCTCAGTCGTGTCCGACTCTTTGTGACCCCATGAATCGCAGCACACCAGGCCTCCCTGTCTATCACCAACTCCCAGAGTTGAGTCATACTCACGTCCATCGAGTCAGTGATGCCATCCAGCCATCTCATCCTCGGTCGTCACCTTCTTCTCCTGCCTCCAATCCCTCCCAGCATCAGAGTCTTTTCCAGTGAGTCAACACTTCTCATGAGTTGGCCAAAGTACTGGAGTTTCAGCTTTAGCATCATACCTTTCAAAGAAATCCCAGGGCTGATCTGCTTCAGAATGGACTGGTTGGATCTCCTTGCAGTCCAAGGGACTCTCCAGAGTCTTCTCCAACACCACAGTTCAAAAGCATCAATTCTTCAGTGCTCAGCCTTCTTCACAGTCCAACTCTCACATCCATATATGACCACAGGAAAAACCATAGCCTTGACTAGATGGACCTTAGTTGGCAAAGTAATGTCTCTGCTTTTGAATATGCTATCTAGGTTGGTCCTAACTTTTCTTCCAAGGAGTAAGCGTCTTTTAATTTCATGGCTGCAGTCACCATCTGCAGTGATTTTGGAGCCCCCAAAATAAAGTCTGGCACTGTTTCCACTGTTTCCCCATCTATTTCCCATGAAGTGATGGGACCAGATGCCATGATCTTCCTTTTCTGAATGTTGAGCTTTAAGGCAAGTTTTTCACTCTCCTCTTTCACTTTCATCAAGAGGCTTTTTAGTTCCTCTTCACTTTCTGCCATAAGGGTGGTGTCATCTGCATATCTGAGGTGATTGATATTTCTCCTGGAAATCTTGATTCCAGCTTGTGCTTCTTCCAGTCCAGCATTTCTCATGATGTACTCTGCATATAAGTTAAATAAGCAGGGTGACAATATACAGCCCTGACGTACTCCTTTTCCTATTTGGAACCAGTCTGTTGTTCCATGTCCAGTTCTAACTGTTGCTTCCTGACCTACATATAGGTTTCTCAAAAGGCAGATCAGGTGGTCTGGTATTCCCATCTCTTTCAGAATTGTCCACAGTTTATTGTGATCCATGCAGTCAAAGGCTTTGACATAGTCAATAAAGCAGAAATAGATGTTTTTCTGGAATTCTCTTGCTTTTTCCATGATCCAGCAGATGTTGGCAATTTGATCTCTGGTTCCTCTGCCTTTTCTAAAACCAGCTTGACAAGTCAGAAAATAAATACAAAAGGCCAGGAAACATTTTTGGGGGAAACAGCTCAAACTTCACTGGTAAAACTAGGATCACCATGAAATATCTCTTAACTTCACCAAATTAACATTCAGTTTTTAAAATGACAATATGCAATGTCAGTAAGAATATAATGAAAGCATAAGTAATGTAGCTTTTCTGAAAAGCAATTAAGTATACATGTAAAGTATAGTTCAGGCCGAGGCAGAAAAAGGAAAGACAACCTCAACAGAAGTAGATTACCTTTATTCAGGCAAGGAGGGGCAACAGTCCGCCTAACAACCAGGCTGAGCGCGGAGAGGGGTCAGGGAGGCTCCATATTTGTAGGGAGGCTTGTGGAAGCGATGAGGGAAATGTTAATCAGGTGGGATGTTTTGGGTATTCTTTAGTGGAGATGGCATTTGTAGTTGGGCAGGGGGTGATAAGTCTTCTGGGCAGGTATAGGGGATGGACAGTTTCTGGACATGGGGTGATAAGTCCCAGATAGATGCAACCGGCCTGGAGCGTCAGGATGGGACCTAAAGTTCTGTTTTGTTTTCTCCAAAGTTAGATGATTCAGCAAGGGCCTTTGAGACTGTTGTTTTCTTTCCTAGGCCCAAAAGACTCCTTCATTCTAGACCCTGAAATCATAAAAAATGGGAAAAGGGGCGCCGTATCTCTCTGGCTACTTCCTGCTGGATAGGGGGCAACGATTTTGGGTCTGGAATGGAGGATCATCCTAGGGCCCAGGGTCTCCTTTTTCTGAGCTTGGGGTGAGGCTCTCGAGAAGAAGAATGGTCTTGAGCTGATCTCGAGAGATGGCCCGAATCCCTTCTTGGAGAAACCTTTGAAAGAGATTGAAGAGACAAGGTCCAAATAAGAGGAATAAAATGGTAAGTACCAGTGGTCCCAGGAAAGGGGGCAACCCAGGGAGGGCCTGTTGGAACAGATTTTGGGGACTGTAAGGCTTTGTAACTCTTTTCTGCAGCATTCAGCTCTGTCTCTAAGTTCTTTGACAGCCCTGGACTATGCCCGTTTCATTAGCAAAATAGCAACAGTCCTCTCCTAGGGAAAGGCAGGCCCTCCCTTTCCTGCGGTGAGGAGGTCCAGGGCTTGCCTACTGTGTAGGGCCACAGAAGCTAATGAGTTAATTTGTCTTTGGATTGAAACGAAGGACTCCACTACCTGCTCCATGTCCTCATGAAGTCCTTGGGACAGCTTGAGGCAGAAATGGGCAGAGGTCGAGGTGCCTCCAATCCTGGTACCCAGGGCTGCTGCTATGCCAGTCCCAATCAGGAGGGGGCTATGACAGCTCGTCTTTTCCTGTGGGAAAGTTCCCCTTGGGGGTAGACTATTTGTTCTATCTCTTCTTTTTTGAAGAATGTTAGGCCCGGGGTCAGGGAGACCAAGATGCAAGGTCCAGGGGCCTCCAACAGGAGACATGAAAATGCCTAGGTCCTGCACAGAATGAAGATTCCTGCAATGGTGCAATTATTTGTGCTGTTCCAGAGAGCCCAAGTGGAACAGAAGGAGGGAGCGGAGTTTGTAAGACCAGTGTTGTTGGGACTAGAGTGGTTAATACAGGTTAGGCTTGAAGAGGCTGAGAGTAGGACATTGTCAGAGACTGGCCCAGTGGGTTGTGGAGTTTTCTGTTGGGAAGGGGAGGTATAGTTGCCCTGTGACAGCCAGGTTGAAGCTAAAGGAATTGCTGTGTACGGCGAGGGAGACAGTGACACGCATGTCCAGCACTGGGATGTGTGTTGTGTGCACTGGAAGAATTGGAAGGAAGAGTTGAGAAGGCGGGTAAGGTGTTGGTTGCCAGAGGGAGGTTTTAGGAGAGGCCGTAATTGGGAAAGAAGGTCTAGGCGTTTATAAGGCTCAGGGGTCGCCTGTAACCAGGAAATTATGTTCTTTATGACTTGTTCTTGTTTCTTTTNGTACTCCTTTTCCTATTTGGAACCAGTCTGTTGTTCCATGTCCAGTTCTAACTGTTGCTTCCTGACCTGCATATAGGTTTCTCAAAAGGCAGATCAGGTGGTCTGGTATTCCCATCTCTTTCAGAATTGTCCACAGTTTATTGTGATCCATGCAGTCAAAGGCTTTGACATAGTCAATAAAGCAGAAATAGATGTTTTTCTGGAATTCTCTTGCTTTTTCCATGATCCAGCAGATGTTGGCAATTTGATCTCTGGTTCCTCTGCCTTTTCTAAAACCAGCTTGACAAGTCAGAAAATAAATACAAAAGGCCAGGAAACATTTTTGGGGGAAACAGCTCAAACTTCACTGGTAAAACTAGGATCACCATGAAATATCTCTTAACTTCACCAAATTAACATTCAGTTTTTAAAATGACAATATGCAATGTCAGTAAGAATATAATGAAAGCATAAGTAATGTAGCTTTTCTGAAAAGCAATTAAGTATACATGTAAAGTATAGTTCAGGCCGAGGCAGAAAAAGGAAAGACAACCTCAACAGAAGTAGATTACCTTTATTCAGGCAAGGAGGGGCAACAGTCCGCCTAACAACCAGGCTGAGCGCGGAGAGGGGTCAGGGAGGCTCCATATTTGTAGGGAGGCTTGTGGAAGCGATGAGGGAAATGTTAATCAGGTGGGATGTTTTGGGTATTCTTTAGTGGAGATGGCATTTGTAGTTGGGCAGGGGGTGATAAGTCTTCTGGGCAGGTATAGGGGATGGACAGTTTCTGGACATGGGGTGATAAGTCCCAGATAGATGCAACCGGCCTGGAGCGTCAGGATGGGACCTAAAGTTCTGTTTTGTTTTCTCCAAAGTTAGATGATTCAGCAAGGGCCTTTGAGACTGTTGTTTTCTTTCCTAGGCCCAAAAGACTCCTTCATTCTAGACCCTGAAATCATAAAAAATGGGAAAAGGGGTGCCGTATCTCTCTGGCTACTTCCTGCTGGATAGGGGGCAACGATTTTGGGTCTGGAATGGAGGATCATCCTAGGGCCCAGGGTCTCCTTTTTCTGAGCTTGGGGTGAGGCTCTCGAGAAGAAGAATGGTCTTGAGCTGATCTCGAGAGATGGCCCAAATCCCTTCTTGGAGAAACCTTTGAAAGAGATTGAAGAGACAAGGTCCAAATAAGAGGAATAAAATGGTAAGTACCAGTGGTCCCAGGAAAGGGGGCAACCCAGGGAGGGCCTGTTGGAACAGATTTTGGGGACTGTAAGGCTTTGTAACTCTTTTCTGCAGCATTCAGCTCTGTCTCTAAGTTCTTTGACAGCCCTGGACTATGCCCGTTTCATTAGCAAAATAGCAACAGTCCTCTCCTAGGGAAAGGCAGGCCCTCCCTTTCCTGCGGTGAGGAGGTCCAGGGCTTGCCTACTGTGTAGGGCCACAGAAGCTGATGAGTTAATTTGTCTTTGGATTGAAACGAAGGACTCCACTACCTGCTCCATGTCCTCATGAAGTCCTTGGGACAGCTTGAGGCAGAAATGGGTAGAGTTCGAGGTGCCTCCAATCCTGGTACCCAGGGCTGCTGCTATGCCAGTCCCAATCAGGAGGGGGCTATGACAGCTCATCTTTTCCTGTGGGAAAGTTCCCCTTGGGGGTAGACTATTTGTTCTATCTCTTCTTTTTTGAAGAATGTTAGGCCCGGGGTCAGGGAGACCAAGATGCAAGGTCCAGGGGCCTCCAACAGGAGACATGAAAATGCCTAGGTCCTGCACAGAATGAAGATTCCTGCAATGGTGCAATTATTTGTGCTGTTCCAGAGAGCCCAAGTGGAACAGAAGGAGGGAGCGGAGTTTGTAAGACCAGTGTTGTTGGGACTAGAGTGGTTAATACAGGTTAGGCTTGAAGAGGCTGAGCGTAGGACATTGTCAGAGACTGGCCCAGTGGGTTGTGGAGTTTTCTGTTGGGAAGGGGAGGTATAGTTGCCCTGTGACAGCCAGGTTGAAGCTAAAGGAATTGCTGTGTACGGCGAGGGAGACAGTGACACGCATGTCCAGCACTGGGATGTGTGTTGTGTGCACTGGAAGAATTGGAAGGAAGAGTTGAGAAGGCGGGTAAGGTGTTGGTTGCCAGAGGGAGGTTTTAGGAGAGGCCGTAATTGGGAAAGAAGGTCTAGGCGTTTATAAGGCTCAGGGGTCGCCTGTAACCAGGAAATTATGTTCTTTATGACTTGTTCTTGTTTCTTTTTTCGATTTTGATCTAGTACCCTGCCCCCGTCCGAGTACCCCCAGTGGGTAATGGGATAAAAACATATGTTTCTCCATTTGGCTTATGGCAGATATTCACAAAACTCCCTCTCTTCTGTACTTTAACGGTGAGTAGGGATTTGGACTTCTCGCCCCCAAGGTTCATGGTGCCTGGTTTGGAGCTGTATTATAACATGAGGAATGTACACAGGAGTGAATGTCAGAGCAGGGGCAGGGAGTAGCCAGAAGGCTGGGGGGCGCAGCGAGGATAAGGAACAGGGGCGTCACGGGCTGTTACTTAGGCAGCGCAGAGGAAACGGCGCCCTAGGAGTGGAAGCCAGCTAGCAACGCAGGCGGCACCCACGGAAGGACGGAGGACAGGTGGCCAGTCCTGAGGGGAGACAGTTACTAGGCCTGTAGCAAGGATTAAGATTAAGAGGGCTGTTATAGAGAGACGGGGAGAGGCCAGTCAGGGCGAGGGGGAAAAGGCCCCACGTTGGTGGTTGGTTGCATCTGACGGGGAACAGTGTTCATTAGGATGTAAAACGATGTAGAGAATGAGAGTAGAGAAATCCGTGTCGTCTGGAGTCAGGTTGTAGAAAGTTCCCTTGAGCCACAGGTGAGTCACCAGTGTGGTCAGGTCTTTGGAGGAGGTTCCTGTCGGGGCGCGGGTCCAGAGGTCTGGTAGTTGTTGGGTCAGCAACAGCTGTAGGTTGAAGAGAGTCCAGGTCATTCAGCGTCTTCTTGGATGGTCAACACAGGTTGTCGCCGGGTGAATTTTAAGGAGGTGGGTCCTGTGAGGGAGACTTGATAGGGGTCAGTTAAGGAGGGCAGCCCTGGGTCGGAGGCGACCCGTTTGAGGTGAGAGAGGTGTACCGAGGAGGTGACCTTCTTGAGTTTAGCTGCAGTTGGGATAAGGAGGATAATTTTGAATGGTCCCTGCCACTTTGGGGTTAGGTCACCCTGGGGATTATCAGACAGATAGACCATGTCCCCAGTTTGTAAAGGGGGCAGGGAGGCTTGGGGGCCAGGGGCGGGCAAGTTGTGGTTGCTGTATTTCCAGAGGGCATTGCAGAGTTCCGCCAGCAGATTGAATGGTCCCTGCCACTTTGGGGTTAGGTCACCCTGGGGATTATCAGACAGATAGACCATGTCCCCAGTTTGTAAAGGGGGCAGGGAGGCTTGGGGGCCAGGGGCGGGCAAGTTGTGGTTGCTGTATTTCCAGAGGGCATTGCAGAGTTCCGCCAGCAGAAGGGAGTGTAAGAAGCTTGGTATGGGAGGAGGTTCACGGGGAGTCCAGGAGGGAGCATGGGCCTTCCATATATCACCTCAAAGGGGCTCAGCCTCAGGGGCTTTCTGGGCAAAGCCCATATTTTGAAGAGAACAATTGGCAAAAGTTTAGTCCAATCCAGATGTACTTCGAGGGTTGGTTTGGTAAAGGTTTCTTTGATTATTCTATTTATCCTTTTTACCTTTTCTGAGGACTGGGGATGGTATGGAACGTGAAATTTCCAGGGTATCTGTAAGACCTGGACAAGTTGTTGGGTGACCTTGGATGTAAATTTCGGGCCACTATCAGACTGTAGGGATGAAGGCAGGCCACATCTGGGGGTAATTTCTGTGAGGAGGATTCGGGCCACGGTGTGGGTTCTTTTGTTTGTAGTGGGAAATGCTTCTACCCATCCCGAAAAGTGTCCACAAGGACCAGGAGGTATCTGACTCTCCGGACCAGGGGCATATGAGTAAAGTCTATCTGTCAATCCTGTGTGGGAGGCTGTCTCACATTTGATGGGTTGGAAAGGATGTTCTCATATTTGATGGGTTGGAAAGGATGTCGGCTTAGGGTTGGAATTGGGGTTAGTACGTTGACATGTTTGACAGGAGCGGGTAAGGTTACCTAAATATTGTTGGTCAGCATGGGATATGGGGAAGTGGTTACAGAGGAACTGTTGGAGTGTCTTGGATGAGGGAT
>SJYT01039280.1:465326-517762 GCA_006410635.1 Cephalophus harveyi | reverse complement strand
CGTCGACATTCTAGGAATCAGCGAACTAAAATGGACTGGAATGGGTGAATTTAACTCAGATGACCATTATATCTACTACTGCGGGCAGGAATCCCTCAGAAGAAATGGAGTAGCCATCATGGTCAACAAAAGAGTCCGAAATGCAGTACTTAGATGTGTATAAGAGACAGACTATGTAGCTTAATTAATCTTACAATGTTATTTTTTTTCAAAACTGCAGAAGAATATAAATGCTAAGATACCATTTCCATGAAATTTTAAGTCTGATAGAAAAATACAAGTCTCCATGAGACTGCAAATGCACTGATAATTTTTTATTTATTAAGTTGGGTGATGGATATATGAGTGTTCCTTGTTCCTTAGAAATATTTTTGCATTACAAATGTTAAAAAAAATTTTTTAATATAAATATTGTTACATTATATTTTTGATACAGGATACAGGATGCTTGGGGCTGGTGCACGGGGATGATCCAGAGAGAGGATATGGGGTGGGAGGTGGGAGGGGGATTCAGGATTGGGAGCTAATATACACCCATGGTGGATTCATGTCAATGTATGGCAAAACCAATACGGTATTGTAAAGTAAAATAAAGTAAAAATAAAATTAAAAAATAAATAAATAAATAAAAAGTAAAAAAAATAATAAAGATCAAATAAAATACACTAGCCAAGGTGTCACTTAGAAAGCAGCTCTCCTAATTTTCTGTATCCTCTTTCCAGCTGTAAGAGTTGACCACTGGACATAAGAACCACTCTACTTAAAAAGTCATAAAGAACTTTAAAAAAATAAATAACTTAAAATGAACACTGTGACCAAACTAAGCATATGTCTCCATAGGGTTTTCCAAAAGCAAAAGTGCTTTAAAAAGAAAATATTCACTTCATCTCTGTAGAGTATAAATTTAAAAATGGATAAAAATCAAATTTTGCTTTTAATTACTGGGAGTACATGATTTAAAAAAAATGCTTAGAAAGATTTTAAATTGTGTTGGCAAGTCATTTTCAGAGATTCAAAGTTTGGGGGACTTCGGTTCCAAAAGAGACAAAAAAAAAAAAAATGACCTGATATGTAACTTTAATTTCTATTGACTTGGTTCTCATCTTTAAGATAGAGACCTTCTGAGAGAAGTCTTTCTTTGAAAATTACTAGGATATTTTCTTTCACTTTCCTTTCCTTTCCCTTTCTTTCCTATACACCAGAAATGTTAAATGATATTGCCACTTAAAAACAACTGGTTCAATAAGAGTAATCAAAGTGGATGTTTTTACCTTGTTCCAAAACTTAGGAGGAAAGTCACCAGCAGGTATAATGGAAGCTAGCTATAGGTTTTTGTAGATGATTTTCTTCAAATCAATGAAGTTCCCTCTATTCCTATTTTTATGAATGCTTTTATTATGAATGGGTATTGAATTTTGTCAAATGCCTGAATCAGTTGGTATGATCAGAAGATTATTTTCCTTTAGTTTCTTAATATGGTAGATTAAACTGATTGCCTCTCAAATGTTGAACCAGACTTGCATACCTGGAAGAAACGTCAGTTGGTTACAGTATATAGTTGTTTTTATGTATTGCTGAATTCTATTTGTTAATATTTTAAGGATTTTAAAATCTAATTCATGAGGCATATTCATCTGTAGTTTGCTTATTTTGTTTTGGAACTATTTTTGTCTGGTTTTGATAACATCATAATACAAGCTTCATAAAGGATTTGGGAAATGTTTCTTCTATTTTCGAGAAGAGATTGTATAGAACTGATGTTAATTCTTCTTCAAATAGCTGGTAGAATTGTCCAGGGAAACCATCTGGGCCTGGAGATTGTTACTTTTTTAATTAAGATAGTAATTTCTGTAATAGTTATAAGGATATGCAAATTATGCATTTCTTATTGGGTGAGCCATGTTAGATGTATTTTTTAGGGAATTGGTTCATTCATCAAAGAAGATATACAGATGGAAAATAAGCACGTCAAAGATGTTCAACATCATTAGCCATGAATAAAATGCAAATTAAAACCACAATGAGATATCACTTCACACCTATCACCTAGCAGAATGATTAAACTGTTTTTAAAATGACAAAACCAAATCTTAGGATGCAGAGAAACTGGCTCACTTATATCTTGCTGATAGGAACATAAAATAGTACAGTTACTCTGAAAAACTATTTGTCAGATTCTTAGAAAACTAAACATGCAGCTACCTTATGATACAACTATTGCATTCCTGAGTATTTCCAAAGTATAGTCACACAAGATCCTGAGCACAAATATCTACAGCAGCTTTATTCATAATAATCAAAAAACTGGAAACATCTCAGAAATCCTTCCTTGAGTGAGTGGTTAAACAGACTGGTACAACCATACCATAGAATACTTCTTAGCAACTTAAATTAGCTACAGGTACATGAAATGACCTGGATGAATCTCGAGAGAATTATGAGGAATGAAAAAAAGACAATCCCAAAAGGTGACATACTGCATGATCCCATTTATAAAGCATACTTGAAATGACAAAATTATAGGAACAGGGAATATGTTAGGGTCTTCAGAATTAAGAAAGAGATGGGAGCAGGAAGGAACTTGGTGTGGGTATGACAGGGCGACATGAGGGATCCTTGTGGTGATAATATTTTGTGTCTTGACAGTATCAATGCCAGTATCCTGATTTTGATTCTGTACTATAGCTATGCACAGCTACCACTGGATAAGGTTACACTGTGTCTGTATTATTTCTTACAGCTGTGTATAAATCTACTATTATATTAAAATGGAATGTGTTTTTTAAAACAGTAAAACAACTGATTCAAACAAGCTTATTTATACACATCCAACAAATTGTTAGCTACTCTGATGGAACCACATGAAATAAATAGTCCAATAAAGGCAAGATCTTGGCATTGAATAAACTATCTGAATTGCATCACTTATAATTACTTAATTATTCATTCATAAAAAGCTGCATAAATTGAATGACAACTGAGAAATAACTATAAGCAATGCATTATAATAAAATATGCAATAATATTATGACTTGGATTAGTGATACTAGATATTATCATTTATAACAACAGGTAAGTTTTGTCTGGACATTTAGGGAACTTAGGATATGCAAGAAGAACAGTATTGTCATGTAATGAATGATGTGATCTAGCCAACACACTTCAATATGGCTTCCCATGTACCTGAGAAGCTCACATACTAGGCAGCAGTGGTCCCAGAAAAGTTTTTAATGAGATATGGTGAATATAAGTGAGATGATCAGTCAGAGACATCTAGAAACAACCAGAGTGATATTTAAATGTATTCTTAGTACCATTTTTGAGTACCTACTATGTGCCTTCACTATCCGGGAGATGGTACAGGGCAGGGAAGCCTGACATACTGCATACAGTTCATGGGGTCACAGTCAGACACGACTTAGAGACTGAACAAAAACAACATGCAAACTGTCTTTACAGATTCAATATCATGTCAACTCTTTGTTTCATGTTACAGATGAGAGAACTAAGTGTCCTTAATTAAGTGTCCTCCACCTAACTGCAGACACACTTATAGAACCAAGAGTCTAACCAAATCTCTTTCAGCAGCTTTCTTCCACTTATGAATTTTTGAGGCGATCCTAATGAAAATAAACATATATAGAGATACTAATTTTCAAGCTAGAAAACAAATGGAGCTAAGCAACAATACATGCTTGTCAAATAATACAGAAAAGCTTTCTCCACTACAGAAACCTATGACTCTCATGTAGTTATTTATATATCTTAAATGAATATACTCCCCTATTCCATTTGTTCACCATTAAGAAGGCACTGAAGCAGAGGAAAAAATTAGACTGACATTGATAGCTGCCTGCAGAACAGGTTTTATGGAAAATTATGTCTTTTCTTTTTGAAGACAGCATCTGGGAATTATGAAAGATTGATAGCCTTGATGGCTAAAAGGGGGTTATATATTTCTTGGAGTTCTCTCTAAAAGCAATTTATTTTGTTCTTCTGTCATCATGTTTCATTAAGTGGTTGACTAATGATTCAACAAGTATGGCATTAATACCACCAGTTGTTCCTCAAACTAGATCTATATGTTCACAATAACCATAAGATGATTATATGTTCAAAATAATCACAAGATGGTGAAGCCAAGCAAAGAGTCCTCCCCTCTAAGGGATCAGCCAGCTTCACTGCTGGGTTAACATGACAATAGATATTGACAGAGAACAGCTGCAAAGGCTTGGGAGATCTGCTTGCATGGTTACTGGCAAGCTATGTCTATGCTGTGATACCAAAATCTGAATAAAAGTTGAAAATTTTGAGGAGTATTTTGATATTGTCTATACAGTATCAACATCTCACAATTTGGAAAAAAGTTTACTGCTTATATTACCAGTCCAGCTTAATTTGGTGATCCATATTCATATAAGGGAAGGGCAGTGTTTGGTTGCCCAGAACCCCTTAAACACCACTTTATCACTTATATACACAGAATTCCTTCAGGAGGATTAGCAGTTAAACAACACTCAGTAAAGAAAGACAGCAATTTATCACCATATAGGGGTCAACACGTGACAGAGAAGCAGTACAGTCTTTTTCTCTCAGGTGGAAAACCTACTTAGATAGTAAACATCAAATTGTTTTAGCCAGTAGTAGCCTTAGTTCTGAACTCCACACCTTTACCACAGAGGTTCCACTCTGAGATGCCGGCTGAAGTAAAATGATTAGGACAACAGAATTTGAAGATAGTTTGAGAAATAGAAGATGTTGGGCAGTTCCTTCCTCTGGGTGATTTTTTTTTTTTTTTTGGTAAGTCATCTGACACATTTAGTAACAGCATTATTGATTCTAAATAGATGTCAGTGAATTACAGCTGAATTGGTCCAACAAAAGACTGGTTGAGTCCGCTTTACTTAGGTGTAGCCAAGAACCAATAAATGTCTGCTTTTACCAATCATATACTTTTCTTCATCAAATCAGTCAGTCTTAAAGGAAATCAACCCTGAATACACTTTGGAAGAAATGATGCTGAAGCTGAAGCTCCAATAATTTGGCTACCTGATGCAAAGAGCTGACTCATTTGAAAAGACCCTGATGCTGGGAAAGATTGAGGGCAGGAGGAGAAGAGGACGACAGAGGATGAGATGGTTGGATGGCATCACTGACTCAATGGACATGAGTTTGAGCAAACTCCAGGAGATAGTGAAGGACAGGGAAGCCTGGTGTGCTGCAGCCCCTGGGATCACAAAGAGTCAGGAACACTTGGTGACTGAACAACAGCTCTCTTCTTAAGGGTAGAATGATAGACACAAAATATTTTAAGGGTTAAGTATTCTTACAAGATAAATATCTGGATTTCCATTGATCTTTTTATAAAATCCAAACTCTTTCCCATGACTCAGGGGCCCTACAGGCCTCTGCCCAACTCTGAAGCCTCATTTTCAAAGTCATCTGCTCTGCCATACACTTACTTCCACAGAGAAGCCTTCTTAGAATCTTCAGAATTCTGAATTGTATAATTAAAATCTCTGATATAATTTTATCTTCCACTTTGGTAATGTTAGCATATTTGTTTAATGTTCATCTCTGCTAAATGGTAACTTCTGTAAGGACAGAAATGCTATTTTAATTACCACTGTGTCTTTAGCAACTAGCACAGAGATTGCTACTTCAGAACCTCTTTGTGAATAAATATTAAAAAAAACTGTGAATAAATGAAAGAATCTGTGAGGAAGTGAGGTCCTGCTTTATTTTGAAAGCAAGCAAAAATGAAGGATGTCAAACCATCCTGGTTTGCCTAAAATTGAAGGGGATTTAAGAATGTGGATTTTTCAGCTTTAAAATTGGAACAGTTTCAGGTAACCTGGGGTGGGTTGCTCACCCTAGACATAACTGTTGCTTAGTGAGTGTACAAATGTTAAACAGGCAGTCAGAGTTTTGTAGACACATTGTCGTAGATGTTCCTGATTGCTTGCCCATATAAAACAAAGCTAACCAACCAGACAACCAAAAATTCTGTGTTTTCCTTCAAAAACAGATATTCTGAGGCCTTATTTTTCCAAGTAATTGCATATCAAGCAACTATACCTTCTGAATCTCAGCTGAAAAACAATAGCAATAAATATTTGTGACTGTTTCCTAGTTGATTGATCTCTATGCTCTGATTCTATGAAAATCTAGGGCCAGACACACATTCTTATTTTGTCTCCACACTCAAGTAGCTCCTAAAACAGTGGAAACTCCAGAATTCATCTACTAACAAATGGGTTAAATAGATAATAGCTTTTGATCCCAGAAAGATAAGCTATGTAGATTGATAACATAAAATTATTTCTTAAAACCATCTATTTGCAAAAAGAAGGCAAAACAAATGGTAATTTTGATTTCAAAGACTATTTCTAACTCTACAAGTTCTCACAAAATGACAATAATTACCTTAAGGTATATTTTCTGAAATTCTCAATCCATAATATTAATTCATTTTAAAACACCCTCATTTTACCAGAAAGATTATTATTTGCAGCTATTGAAAAGATTTTAAGTAGTAAACATACAGGCAAGATTCATGTTGATGTATGGCAAAACCAATATTGTAAAGTAATTAACCTCCAATTAAAATAAATAAATTTATATTTAAAAAAAAATGTTAAAAAAAAACTCTCCAAAAAAAAAGAAGAAAGCATATTTTTCAAATAAAAAGACAGCGATCAATTATTTTTTATAGTACATCTTAGAAAGAACTGTAAACAGCTTCTAATTCTCCAACAGTTAATTCAAGAATTTGGTACAAAACAGTATTATGTGGAGAACTTGGAAACTCATAGGCCTGACTTCACTCTAGAAACCCTGAGTCAAAATCCTTGGAGCTGCTGCTTATGTGCCCTCCAGTTTAAGTTACACTGTTCAGTATTGCAAAGTCTTGGCCTCTTGAGTAGGGAAAAGAAACCCTGAAAAAAAAAAGAAAAAAAATCAAAAAAGCAAGTTAGTAATGCATTTAGACAACTAAATTACTAGCCAATTCTTCTCTTCTCAGTGGTCTTTGTTGATCACTCTGAACAAAGAAGTCTAGGATGACAAGAATTAATAAACCTTTGTTAGATGCATAATTAAGAAGTCTTATGTGACCTTGAAGAGAGTAGCTTTAGAAATTTATGAAGGTTGACTTTCAATTGCACATATGAGGGATTTAAGGGGAAGGGAAGAGATAGGAGCAGTTAGAATAAACACCTAAGAAAATTGGAAAATAAAGAAACTCAGGAGTGTAGCAGGGCCAAGAGAGTTGCTCTTTTAGGATGATGGCAACCAACCACAAATATATTTGCAAAATAAATAAGGAAGGGAGAGAGGAAGGAGGGTGGGAAGAGGGAGGGGATCTTTGAAATTCTGAAATGCACTTTGGAGTCAGGCCCTATCACCAACTAGCACTAACAAGTAACTTTCAACAAATTCAGTTCAGTTCAGTTCAGTTCAGTCACTCAGTCGTGTCGGACTCTTTGCGACCCCATGAATCGCAGCACGCCAGGCCTCCCTGTCCATCACCATCTCTCGGAGTTCACTCAGACTCACGTCCATCGAGTCCATGATGCCATCCAGCCATCTTATCCTCTGCCGTCCCCTCCAGCATCAGAGTCTTTTCCAATGAGTCAACTCTTCGCATGAGGTGGCCAAAGTACCAGAGTTTCAGCTTTAGCATCATTCCCTCCAAAGAAATCCCAGGGCTGATCTCCTTCAGAATGGACTGGTTGGATCTCCTTGCAGTCCAAGGGACTCTCAAGAGTCTTCTCCAACACCACAGTTCAAAAGCATCAATTCTTTGGCCCTCAGCTTTCTTCACAGTCCAACTCTCACATCCATACATGACCACAGGAAAAACCATAGCCTTGACTAGACGGAATCTCTAATCCTCAATTTCCTCACCAACAAAATGAGAATTAAGACATTATTTATGACACAGAGTTGACATAAGGATTAAATAAAGTAATGGATGCAAAATGTTTAGTCTAGTGACTGGCACTTAGTAATGATTCCATAAATATGCTTTACTCTTATCATGATTATGTTGCTATTGTTCTATTCTCAGAAATTAGCACATATCCTCAACTACCTCTGAACAAATGCAAGTTGAATAAATGATGTGAAAAGCTGCATAAAAGTGACTTCTCCCTTGGTAATAAATGGATAATATGAGCCAATAACTCAAAGGAATGTAGTGAGAATAGAATACGATGATACTTATAAAGTCCTCAGCACAGTTCAGAATAGAATTCATTCAGTATTATGTAATATTGCTACTATAAACCCAATGGCTCCAATGCCATTATCACAAATATTAATTAAAGAGCTGCTCAAAAGCCTCCTATTGGTATTATATTTGTGTCTGCTCTTCTTCTCAATAAGACCAAAATACTCAGTGGTATTACCAGGTTGATAATTATCAGAATTATTAAAATAATATATGCATATCCACACACATAGAACCCTATATAGAAGTAGATAAATGAATGCATACATAAATATCTCAAGGTTGATGGCTCTCAAACACACATAGAAACATCTGAAGAATTTAATTAGAAAAGACCTTGATGCTGGGCTTCACTGGTGTCTCAGAGAGTAAAGAATCTGCCTGAAAAGCAGGACACCTGGATTCAATCCCTGGGTCAGGAAGATCCCCCGAAGAAGGGAACGGCAACCCACTCCAGCATTCCATGGACAGAGAAGCCTGGAGGGCTACAGTCCATGGAGTCACAAAGAGTCAGACACAACTGAGCAACTAATACTTTGACTTTCACATTCTTTGATGCTGGGAGAGATTGAAGGCAAAAGGAGGAAAGGGTGGCAGAGGATGAGATGGTTAGATAGCATCACCGACTCAGTGGACATGACTTTGAGCAAACTCTGGGAGATAATGAAGGACGCTGGAGCCTGGTGTGCTGCTGTCCATGGAGTTGCAAAGAGTTGCACATGACTTAGTGACTGAATAAGAGCAGAAGGTCTGAAACACGTTTTGAGAAACAATATGTTTCTCACATTGCTTTAAAAACTCCAAAGAAATTCAGGAAAAGAAACATTTAGTGGATTGAACTTTAAAATGCCTGTATTCTCAGTTTGCTCAAATTCCTTTTTGCTGTTTTGTTTCCCCAAGAAAAGTTATGTTTACCATGCTGTTTGCCCAGGATATCCACTGATTGCAAATAACCTAGAAAATGTTTGAAAACATGGCCAGACTACTCTCTGCTGAATGTGTTACCAGAGGCTCTAAAAACAAAACTGGGCTGCCCAGACATTTAAGACTCTGTACCACTCTAGCTTTGTTTACTAGGGTGCTCTTCTATGAAAGCTAATTCATAATTTGAATGTTAATGAATTTTGGCATAAATTTCTGAACTTGGATAATAGATGTCAGGTTTTCTTATTTCTACATTCTCGTGAAAATGCATTCTTGTTGCTTCTGCTCAAAATGTAGTGGGAAATATGCCTTGAAGCACTCAGAAATACATCACACTGAACTCACTTGACAGTTGAATCATAAAATAATAAGAAAGTCGATGTTTCACCAAATGATCTCATTGGTGGAGATTTTTTATTAATACAAAATATATTTTAATACTTCTACTTAGCTACCTGGGCTTCCCTGGTGGCTCAGTGGTCAAGAATCCACCTGCAATGCAGGAGTCACAAGAGACACGGGTTCAATCCCTAGGTTGGGAAGATCCCCTGGAGGAGGAAACGGCAACCCACTGTGGTATTTTTGCCTGGAGAATCTCATGGACAGAAGAGCCTGGTGTGTTACATTCCATAGGGTTGCAAAGAGTTGGACATGACTGAAGCGACTTAGGACACACACACGCACTTAGCTACATGGGTTAAGCACAAAGACTTCTCAAAATACCTCCTCATTTAGACCAGTTCCCCTTCTTGCAATGTACACCCTCAAAAGCAAATGAAGCAGAAAAAAAAAAGATTTTGAAATGTTAACTGCTTTGTAACCTTTGCATCCTCCAGTATTTCCTGTTACCCTCTGATGTGTCTCCCTCCACCCAACACCTACAAATGTAGGCAATCTGAACTAGAAGAGTGTTTACTCCAGGACACAAGGAACAAAGGAAGCAGTTCTCAGCTTCTGAGTTTAAAAAGCAAGACAATCGCCTAAACAAAAGATTTGTTAAGAAATGGCCTAAACAAAAGATTTGATAAGACATCTCTTGACATGTCTTTCCACCTACCCACCTCCTGAGTGTGTTAAAAGGTAAAGTTTGTATTAATAGAAAGCTTAGACTAGAAACTGGGAGGCGAATAGGAAAATTCTCAAAGCCCAATGAAGTAGGAGGTCAGAAGAGGCCATGAAGCCATAAGAAAGGAGGAATAGAGAGGGGGATGAGGTTGTGACAGTGCATGCTTCTGTAACAAAAGCTTAGACTTTTGGAGAATAAGAGGCTTCTGATTCCAAAATCCTTTCTTTCCAGTCTTTCTGCTTTTCCATTAATATCTGTTACATTTATTATTTTTATTACATGTCAAGGAATGGTTTGTGACTAACAAATTATTTTGCAGTAAATATCTTGTTTAAATGATAGTTAACACAAACTCGATCAGATACAAACAATTAAATGTTCCTTCTTGTAGTCATCACTTCCATAAGTCACCTTCCCTGTGCCCTGGCTTAATAGGGCTCAGTGGAACCCCTGCGGCTGTGTAGAACACATCTAAAGGAAGAGTCCTCTAAACCAGATTTTTAAAAAAGAGGAGAATGTTATTTTGGGTGCATATCATAACTCAAATTAAGAAAACAAAGTGTTGTTATGTATAAGTCCCTTGGTGAGTATGTAGTGTTTTAGATAATATATTCTTTAGATGGATGACTTTATGTAAAGAGCTACTCTGAGAGTGGTCAAGGATACTGGGGACAATCTGGTCACAGTCTAATTACCACCTCTTATTGGGATTAACATAGCCACACTACTATATGTAAAAAAGATAACCAACAGGGATCCATTGTATAGCACAGGGAACTACATTATTTTGTAATAACCTATAAGGGAAAAAATCTGATAAAGAATATATATAACTGAATTGTTGTGATACACACCTGAAAATAACATGATCTAAATAAACTATTACTTCAATTTAAAAAATAAATTAAAAATAAGTAAATAGATACCACCTCTCACCCCTAATTTCTAAACCAACATATCTTCTTAGCTAAACTCAACCAAACATTTTCCAAGGGTAGCACTAGTGGTAAAGAACTCACCTGTCAATGCAGAAGATGAAAGAGATGCAGGTTCAGCCCTTGAGTTGGGAAGATCTCCTGGAGGAGGGCATGGCCACCCACTCCAATATTCTTCTCTGCTGCCGCTGCTGCTAAGTCGCTTCTGTCGTGTCCGACTCTGTGCGATTCCATAGACGGCAGCCCACCAGGCTCCCCCGTCCCTGGGATTCTCCAGGCAAGAACACTGGAGTGGGTTGCCATTTCCTTCTCCAATGCATGAAAGTGAAAAGTGAAAGTGAAGTCACTGAGTCGTGTCCAGCTCTTCTCTGGAGAATCCCAAAGATAGAGGAGCCTGGCAGGCTACAGTCTATGGGGTCACACAGAGTCAGACACAACTGAAGTGACTCAGCATGCATACATGCAAACATTTTCCAAAATGTTTCCTCTGCTTTCACAACCCAAAGAAGTAGTTTTCTCCTCTTGTATTCAGAGCAGGGCTTGCATTTAAAATTAAGCTGCGTTATTAACTTAAAATTCGGACACTACTTGGTATCTGAACAATTCAGCTTAAATTGTCTCTCTTTCAAGTGCTATCAATTAATACTTAACTGTTAGGTTAGTATCCTTATAGTCTAATAATTAGGCTCTATTTAGAACTCACTGATTATTTCCATAGGCAAAAGCAACAAAAGTAAAAATACGTCTGACTCATAAGTTACTAGTTCGCTTGACAAAGCTACCCATAGGAATTGCCTGGTTCTCCTTTGGGCAGAAAGGTTTCAGAAACTTCCCTAAAGGTCAGCCATTTGAACAAGGAAGTAGCTATGGTGTGGCTAACTAGGATTACTTCATGAAGAAAATCCAGTAACTAGTGGTTGCCAGTAGCTGGGGAGTTTGAGGAAAAAGGAAGTTGTTTTTCAATAGGTATAGAAATTCAGTTATGCAGGGTGAAAAAATTTTAGAGCTCTGCATGAAATTAAAAGACTCTTACTCCTTGGAAGTAAAGTTATGACCAACATAGATAGCATATTCAAAAGCAGAGACATTACTTTGCCAACAAAGGTCCGTCTAATCAAGGCTATGGCTTTTCCAGTGGTCATGTATGGATGTGAGAGTTGGACTGTGAAGAAAGTGGAGCACCGAAGAATTGATGCTTTTGAACTGTGGGGTTGGAGAAGACTCTTGAGAGTCCCTTGGACTGCAAGGAGATCCAACCAGCCCATTCTGAAGGAGATCAATCCTGGGTGTTCTTTCGAAAGAATGATGCTAAAGCTGAAACTCCAGTACTTTGGCCACCTCATGAGAAGAGTTGACTCACTGGAAAAGACTCTGATGCTGGGAGGGATTGGGGGCAGGAGGAAAAGGGGATGACAGAGGATGAGATGGGTGGATGGCATCACTGACTCGATGGACTTGAGTTTGAGTGAACTCTGGGAGTTGGTGATGGACAGGGAGACCTGGCATGCTGCGATTCATGGGGTTGCAAAGAGTCGGACACGACTGAACAACTGAACTGAACCAACAAAAACCAACACTATTTTGTTGACATTTTTCTTCCTATTCTCTATTTCATTTTTTTAATCTTTTTATTTATTTTTTGCTTTACAATACTGTACTGGCTTTGCCATACATTGACATGAATCAGCCACGGGTGTACATGAGTTCCCAATCCTCAACCCCCCTCCCACATCCCACCCCATATCATCTCTCTGGATCATCGCCGTGCACCAGCCCCAAGCATCCTGTATCCTGTATCGAACAAAGACTGGCGATTCGTTTCTTACAGGATAGTATACATGTTTCAATGCCGTTCTCCCAAATCATCCCACCCTCGCCCTCTCCCACAGAGTCCAAAAGTCCATTCTATACATCTGTGTCTCTTTTGCTGTCTCGCATACAGGGTTATCATTACCATCTTTCTAAATTCCATATATATGTGCTAGTATACTGTATTGGTGTTTTTCTTTCTGGCTTACTTCACTCTGTATAATAGGCTCCAGTTTCATCCATCTCATTAGAACTGATTCAAATGTATTCTTTTTAATGGCTGAGTAATACTCCATTGGGTATATGTACCACAGCTTTCTTATCCATTCATCTGCTGATGGACATCTAGGTTGCTTCCATGTCCTGGCTATTATAAATAGTGCTGCAATGAACATAGGGGTACACATGTCTCTTTCAATTCTGGTTTCCTCAGTGTGTATGCCCAGCAGTGGGATTGCTGGGTCATATGGCAGTTCTATTTCCAGTTTTTCAAGGACTCTCCACACTGTTCTCCATAGTGGCTGTACTAGTTTGCATTCCCACCAACAGTGTAAGAGGGTTCCCTTTTCTCCACACCCTCTCCAGCATTTATTCCTTGTAGACTTTTGGATCACAGCCATTCTGACTGGTGTGAAATGATACCTCATTGTGGTCTTGATTTGCATTTCTCTGATAATGAGTGATGTTGAGCATCTTTTTATGTGCTTGTCAGCCATCTGTATGTCTTCTTTGGAGAAATGTCTATTTAGTTCTTTGGCCCACTTTTTGATTGGATCGTTTATTTTTCTGGAATTGAGCTGCATGAGTTGCTTGTATATTTTTGAGATTAGTTGTTTGTCCGTTGCTTCATTTGCTATTGTTTTCTCCCATTCAGAAGGTTGTCTTTTCACCTTGCTTATAGTTTCCTTTGTTGTGCAGAAGCTTTTAATTTTAATTAGATCCCATTTGTTTATTTTTGCTTTTATTTCCAGTATTCTGGAAGGTGGATCATAGAGGATCCTGCTGTGATTTATGTCGGAGAATGTTTTGCCTATATTCTCCTCTAGGAGTTTTATAGTTGCTGGTCTTACCTTTAGATCTTTAATCCATTTTGAGTTTATTTTTGTGTATGGTGTTAGAAAGTGATCTAGTTTCATTCTTTTACAAGTGATTGACCAGTTTTCCCAGCACCACTTGTTATGCTCTGATTTTTATTGTTCCCTTCCTTCAGTTAACTTTGGGCTTAATTTGTTCTTCTTTTCCAACTCCTTGAGATGCATATCAGGTTGTTTATTTGAGATCTTTATTGTTTTTCTTCATTTAGGTTTTTATAGCTATAAACTTTCACCTCAGAACTGCTTTTTTCCATTTTCATTTGTCTCAATATATAATTTTTTAATTTCTCTTTTGACTTCTCCTTTAAGTCACTGCTTAAGAGTGTGCTGTTTAATTCTATGCCTATGTGAATTTTTCAGTTTTCCTCCTGTTATTGATTTCAGTTTCATATCACTGTGGTCAGGAATGACAGCTGATACAATTTCAATCTTCCTAAATTTGTTAAGACTGTGGTGTAATATATAACTTGGAAGAAAAGTTATATTATGACCAACCTATTCAGCATATTAAAAAGCAAAGACATTACTTTGCCAACAAATGTCCTTCTAGTCAAAGCTATGGTTTTTCCAATAGTCATGTATGGATGTGAGAGTTGGACAGTGAAGAAAGCTGAGACAAAGAATTGATGCTTTTGAGTTGTGGTGTTGGAGAAGACTCTTGAGAGTACCTTGGACCACAAGGAAATCAAATCAGTGAATCCTAAAAGGAAATCAGTCCTGAATATCCATTGGAAGGACTGATGCTGAAGCTGAAGCTCCAATACTTTGGCCACCTGAGGCAAAGAACTGACTCATTGGAAAAGACCCTGTTGCTGGCAGAGATTGAAGGCAGGAGGAGGAGATGACAGAGGATTAGACGGTTGGATGGCATCACCGACTCGATGGCCATGAGTTTGAGTAAGCTCCGGGAGCTGGTGATGGACAGCAAAGCCTGGCGTGCTGCAGTCCATAGGGTTGCAAAGAGTTGGACACAACTGAGCAACTGAACTGAACTGAACATATAACTATCATGGAAAATGTGTTGAAAAAATATGCATTCTATTATTGTTGGATGGAATATTCTGTATTTGTCTGTAAGATCCATTTGGTTTATAGTGTTGTTCAAATTGCATGTTAATTATTCTTACTACAATAAAATAAAAACAAGGACACAAGAAAATCCTAGGAAGTGTTGCCTATGTCTCCTACTTTGATTGTAGTCATGGTATCAGTAGTGTCTGCATATACCTGAACTCATTTAGTTATACACATTAAATATGCACTGTTATATATCAATTATACCTCTATTAAGCTGTTAAAAGATAGTTGCTATTCCTAATTCATTGAGGACTGTCAGCACAATGCACTATATCATCCATTCTTTGATTCAAAATTGAGAAAATGTTACCTCTGTACTCCACTCCCCTTGGCATAAGGCTATAATAATACAAGCTGAGTCCCAGTGCACCAGCCCCAGGAGGAGGGCGGGGGGTTCAGGATGGGGAACACATGTATACCTGTAGTGGATTCACGTTAATGTATGGCAAAACCAATACAGTATTGTAAAGTAATTAACCTCCAAGTAAAAAAATAAATAAAATAAAAAACAAAAACAAACAAATAATAATACAAGCTGAGTTCGAATGTCATGATGGCCACATTTTCCTTCCCTTTTCCATTCTCACTCTGCCTTTTCCAACACTGCTATTTCCTGATATTTTTGTCTCACAAAAGACAACTTTGATTCATGGTTACCCATAGCTCCTCTACAGCAATCTGTGCATTCTTATTGTTGTTTTTAGTTAAACCAATCTCTCTGCTTTTGTTAAAGATCACTAGCAATTTATAACTCAATTCGCAGTCAGAGCCATACTGCTACTCTCAGGAACTGCCCTTTTTCCCCTTCTAAACTTTCAAAGCATCATTTGAGTATACAAAACAAAGCATATCCCTTTTGAAATAGATAAAAAGAACAGTGGCTTCTCAAGTTCATAAATCATGACAAACTCCAAATTAATGGAGTGAGACCTAGAAGGATATAACGGTTGTAAAGGAAGTGAAGGACTTATGGTGAGTCCAGAGTCAGCCAGTGCAGCCGAGGGTCCAGCAGTCCTGTGGGCATTTTATCCCTAAAGCAGGAAAAGAAGTTCAAGAGCACCTGTTAAGAAGAGCTCTTGCCCCTTCCAGAGAGCTTGAAAGGCAGAGGGTATTAAGTAACTCCTGATTAGTGCAGAACTAGAGTTGTTCTGTTTGTAGGACCTCAATGAAAGTATTTTTCAGTTGTCTCCCATTTGTTTCTCCAAATCCAAACACCTTTCCAGTCTCTGCCGAACCATTCCTTTGAGTACCAGACAATGTCATAACTGTGCAGTAACTAAGGCAAAGTGTTATCTTATGATAATATGTACAATTTCACATACCATCCTATCCAATTTCTTCATGGTTTTTTAATGCTTTAGAGTTTAAGGAAAATACACTTTTTGATATTAATAAAGATTAATTTAATATAAACATAGGTTCATTAGTGAGTGCCAATAATTCACAGGTCTTAGAACTTTAGTTATTTCAAACTATGTGGTTTTCTGTATAGCTGAAGTTTTATTGCTTTAAGTTCAAATACTTGGTTTTAATTATTTACTGTGTAGATAATTCTTAAATAGATTGTACTGGTCCCTGCCTTTGTAAAATGAAAAATCTGAGTGAAAATTAACTATATTTCACTGCCTGAGGGTACTACAATAACACCTGTTATTATATTTCATTGTAATATAATTTGAGTTCCTTTAGGTTATTGATGGAGAAGGAAACGGCAACCCACTCCAGTGTTCTTGCCTGGAGAATCCCAGGGACGGGGGAGCCTCATGGGCTGCCGTCTATGGGGTCGCAAAGAGTCGGACACGACTGAAGCGACTTAGCAGCAGCAGCAGCAGCAGGTTATTGATACATATATAGAGTTATTTGCCCTAGAGAGTTTGAGGTATGTTTTAATAGTTTTTCTACATTCTATTCTCTAACAACTATCAGGACTTACTTCAGTCAACATCCCAACCTTTAGAAATTTTCTCACTTCTAATTTCCTATAGAATGGATTTAGAAACAAGATAACCCATATGTATTACCAATGTATTTAAAATAATATAAAGAGGTACTGAATACAGACGAGAAACTGTGCTATTGGTGAAATTCATCAACTTTATTGGACATCAGAACCTCACTTTTGGCCACTTCTAGAAAGTCCTCTTACTTAATTATGAGCTTCTGACTATACTCTGCTTATGTAAAAGTTCTAGTTTAGTGAAGTATTACATTTTCATTAATTTTGCTATATTTCAAAGATTTTTGTTGTTGTTTTTGTTGCTTTTGTCATTCCAAGTAACTCCTCTGATATGTTAAGAAAAAATATCAAGACATTTGATTTTTGTCTACACTAGCATAATTGCTTATATTTCAAAACAAAGTAGATAAATTTTGCATGAGTGCTAAGTCCTTTCAGTCATATTCAACTCTGCAACCCCAAGGACTGAAGTCCACCAGGCTCCTCTGTCCATGGGGTTCTCCAGGCAAGAATACTGGAGTGAGTTGCCATGTCCTCCTCCAGGGGATCTTCCCAACCCAGGGATCAAACCCAGGTCTCATACTTCTGCATTGGCAAGCAGGTTCTTTACCACAAGTGGTACCTGGGAAGCCTTTAGATAATTTTTATGGGATATTAATGTTTACAAAATGATATGCACAGACTTTCTTTCCACCATTAAACTTGATTTAATCAAGTGTCATTGCTCTCAATTAAAAAAGGGCATTTTGCTTTTTTATCTGCATTTTTCTTTTAGTCATTTTACTCTCAATGGAAACTACTATACAAATCTAGTGTTTTCATAGTTCCCTTATATTTTTATATCCATAATATTATCTTAAAATTGGATTAAATGTAGACTTGTTATATCAATATTTTTACATGATTTCTCACACACTAAAATACCCTGTGCACCTAAGTGATGTAAAACAGAATTAACATTTTACATTATGTTTTCTTTTTTAAGGACATAAACATAGCTTTTAAATGAAAAGATACTAAAATAAAGATGCACTGTATTTTTCTATATTTAACTGTCAAACAGCTAGAATGATGATGATATTGCTCTTTATTCTATCATATTCTTATAACGGTCGCTACTCTTACATCTTTGTGTGCATGTGTGCACACAAGCACACATACATTTCTGTTGGATTGGGGAAGTGAAGTCACAGTTGGGGTGGGATTTCTGCTAATAAAGGGCTTCTTGCTGAAGGTCAAACAGGAGAGTGAAAAAACTGGCTTAAAATTCAACATTCAAAAAACTAAGATCATGGCATCCAGTCCCATTACTTCATGGCAAATAGATGTGGAAAAAAGTGGAAACAATGACAGATGTTATTTTCTAAAATCACTGTGGACCGTGACTGGAGCCATGAAATTAAAAGTTGCCCGCTCATTGGAAGAAAAGCTATGGCAAACCTAGACAGCATATTAAAAATCAGAGACATCACTTTGCCAACAAAAGTCTGTATAGTCAAGGCTATGTTTTTTCTGGTAGTCATGTGCAGATGTGAGAGTCAGAACACAAAGAAGACTGAGCACCAAAGCTTTTAAACTGTGGTGTTGGAGAAGACTCTTAAGAGTCCCTTGGACAGCATGGAGATGAAACCAGTCCATCCTAGAGGAGATAAAGTCTGAATATTCATTGGACTGATGCTAAAGCTGAAGTTCCAATCCTTTGGCCACCTGATACAAAGAGACAGCTCACTGGAAAATACCCTGAAGCTAGGAAAGACTGAAAGCAGAAGGAGAAGGGGCAGCAGAGGATGAAACGGTTAGATGCCATCACTGACTCAATGGACATGAGTTTGAGCAAACTCTGGGAAGCCTGGAGCACTGCAGTCCATGGGGTCGCAAAGAGTTTTGGACATGACTTAGCGACTTAACAATAACAACAAGAGGTAGAGTGTTGTGTGAGAAATGGCAGGTTTTGGAGACAGACAAATTTGGATTCATACATCCACTATCCAGTGTATCAGCTGTGTGACCGTGGACATGTTAAGTGACCTCTGTAAGCCTCACTTGTGGATCACCTGTGAAATGAAGATAATAATACAAACTTTGAAGGATTTGGGGGAAGCTTAGAATGGAAAGCTCACTCAGAAAGCACTAGATAAATAGTCATCATTATGGTCCTCAACACCATTGTAGATAACTGGGAAACCATATGAACCCCAATTCAAACCTCAGCTGTTCTGCTTACCAACTGTGTGATCTGGGTCAAGTTAAACTGAACATTGATGAGCCTCAGTTTCACCTCCTAAAGAAGATGAGACTTATCTGTTAGTGTCATTATAAAGATCAAATGAGGTAACATCTGTAAAGTTCTCATTACAGTGCCTGGCTCTTGTTCAGCTCTCTCAGAGACTGTTTCTTTTCTACTCTGAAGATCAGATGAAGAAGGGCTTAGGAATTTGGATCTAATCACAGCTTTATTTCCATTGCATGTCTTGCAGTGAACATTCATGGAACCTCCTTTTCCTGTCTTAGTAGGAAAATGAAGAAGTATGAGTTTTAGGATGAGGGAAAAATATTGTGGGTAGAGACACTAAGGAGTTAATTTATTTACTCCAACACCCAGAAACATTTGATGACATCTACATGCGAAGCACTTTGCATATTTTTTAAGCTGCAATGTTTAATTCAAAAATTGTCTTCAGATTGTGATGGGTTGTAAGAACATGTGCAGATCATGTTTCTGTTGTCATATCCTCAACCCTAGGCAGCTTTTTTGTTTGATACACAGAAGAATTTGGTCACAAACCAGAAGATAGAACAGAGCCCAGCATGGGTTTTAATTTTTAAGTTCAAATAGTCCCGTCTTTCAGAGAAGAAGTGTTATATCTCATAAAGTTTAATTTTATGGTATTAAGTTATGATGTATAAATAGGGCATCCATTAAATAATTACAAATTCAATGAGTACAAAAAGACATAGCATGAAATCTCACCCCTCTCATCCCTTCTCATTCCCCCCTACAAATAATATTGCATTTTTCTGTACGGCCTTGGATTCTCATGCTCACTGAGTTGTGTCCAACACTTTGTGACCCCAGGGACTATAGCCCACCAGGCTCCCCATTCATGGGATTTCCCGGGCAAGAATACTGGAATGGGGTGCCATTCCTTCTCCAGAGGATCTTTCCAACCCAGGGATAGAACCTGTGTCTCTTTTGCCCGCTGCATCTCCTGCTTTGCAAGCAGATTCATTACCACTGTGCCACCTGGGAAGCTCCATATAGCCTTGGAGGGAACTTAAGAAGTTGATCTACATTCCTCCAGTTTCTCTCTCTTCTCTATTATTTCCTGAAATGCATATGTGACAGTCAGAAATTCTTGTGCATCGTGCTCAAGGTGAAGGAGCCAGGGAGCTACTAGATGCTATTCCGTTCAGTTCAGTTGCTCAGTTGTGTCCGACTCTTTGCGACACCATAGACTGCAGCATGTCAAGCCTCCCTGTTCATCACCAACTCCCGGAGCTTGCTCACACTCATATCCATCAAGATGTAGATGCTACTGATGCAGATGCTATTACATCAATTTTTTTTTTACCATCATCACATTTATATCAAATAATAAAAACCAACTAAGAACTTTTTAGTGCTTCAGTCCTTGAATGCATCAGAAATTTCCCCAGTGAGAGGCCTCAGGAAATTAAAATGAACTCTGTAGCTGTGTTCTATGGCATTCCAGGACACCTCAAAATAAGTCACAGTAGCAAATATGCCCCAGAAAAATGGCAGTCTCCCAGGAAATACATTCATGTTGACCTCTCAAACACTCTTGTGTTCATTAGTTTAAAGAGAGTTCCATTTTCTCTCCATAAATTCATTAAAAGATACCTGTTAACTGCTGTTTGCCCTCCAAAACTTAGTATTATTCATACTTTTTCAAAATTAGAGATTGTCCAAGAAATCAGTAGGAAATCAATTTTTCCTTGCAACCACTTTTCTGATCTAAGACTATATCATTAGTATCAACTGTGTAGCATAATTAAGATCTGGATGGATTAAGGAGTTGAAGCTGACAAGCTTTCAAGCCATATAAAACTAAAAGTTCAGGTTTAGGCTTCTTCACTTGTCTTCTGAACCACACTAAGCCTCAGTTTTCTATGCCTAAAATCACAATAATAATACCTATGTGCAGTCCTGTGGTAAGGCGTTAAAAGAACCATATCACACTAGAGAGCACTTAAAAAATCAATACAGAAAGCATTCAAATGAGAGTTAGTATTATTATTATAGGTGTTGTAATTATTATTACAAGATGAAACAAATGAGCCTTGCTTTGAGCACATTTCAGGAAGTCAAATTGAGGACATGCTATATTTATGACAATGCATTATTGTTTTTCTAAATCCCTTGGAACAAACTGACTGGTGAAAGTCAGCCACAAATTGAGTAACTTATAGACTGGAGTTTCCATGTGGACAGGGTATGAGGATAGTCAATAATATGGATAATCTCCCTATGCTAAGCATGGTCTTAACAAAGGGAATATTGGATGAGGTGGAGGGAGCACTAGACTTTAAGAAAAATATTTTTACCTATGACTGGCCATGGGCTTCCCTGGTGGCTCAGAGGTTAAAGCGTCTGCCTCCAATGCGGGAGACCCGGGTTCGATCCCTGGGTCGGGAAGATCCCCTGGAGAAGGAAATGGCAATCCACTCCAGTATTCTTGCCTGGAGAATCCCACAGACGGAGAAGCCTAGTAGGCTACAGTCCACGGGGTCGCAAAGAGTCGGACACGACTGAGCGACTTCACCTACCTACCTATGACTGGCCATATCACCTTACATGTGATTTCAGCAGATCACGCCTCCAATTATATTCTCTGAATAATTATGATCATCTCCAAGAATCCCTCTATTCCTGCCATTTTATGAGTATCTAACAGTGGAATTTTCAAGAAATTGGTGAGATGCCACTTCTAAAGAAGACTGCTCATGGAAAAAAAAGAAAATCTGTTTGCTATCTCAGTGCAACTGGTCAGCACTTACTGTGAAAGTGAGTAGAAACCATGATGATCAGGGAGATCCTATTCAACAAATTCAACCTATTGTCTCCATGTTACATTTCCCCTGAGTAGTCTGAAGATTCTTAGAATGATGTATATGTAAAGAACATAAGTTTTATAACATACATAAGCTTCAAATTGTGTATCTTCTTCATTCGCTTAACACAATGTCTTTAGCAGATTGAAAGTCCAAGGCCAGTGTTTTGGTTTGACGTGATGTTTGAACTCATTGTTTATGAAGCCTATCTTAGCACACTCTTAGCTCAACTTAAGGACTCAGTTGAGTCCTTGTCTCAACTGAAGGACTCAGTCAAAGTGATTTCATTTTCCTGCTGACCTTTTCTCATTTTGAAAAAGCAACATCTGGCTTGTGACCGAAATAACAGTGTGTTAATTAGTCTGTGAAGTGGCTTTTCCACAAATTGCATGTTTAAAAAAAAGTACTCCGTATTGAAAGTGAAAGTGAAGTCGTGTCCAACTCTGCGAACCCATGGGCACCAAGCTCCTCCGTCCATGGGATTTTCTAGGCAAGAGTACTGGAGTGGGTTGACACTCTGTATTCAGTTCAGTTCAGTTCAGTCACTCAGTCGTGTCCGACTCTTTGCGACCCCATGAATCGCAGCACACCAGGCCTAGTGATTTTGGAGCCCAAAAAAATAAAGTTTAGCACTGTTTCCACTGTTTCTCCATCTATTTCCCAGGAAATGATGGGACCAGATGCCATGATCTTCGTTTTCTGAATGTGGAGCTTTAAGCCAACTTTTTCGCTTTCCTCTTTCACGTTCATCAAGAGGCTTTTGAGTTCCTCTTCACTTTCTGCCATAAGGGTGGTGTCATCTGCATATCTGAGGTGATTGATATTTCTCCTAGCCATCTTGATTCCAGCTTGTGTTTCTTCCAGTCCAGCATTTCTCATGATGTACTCTGCATATAAGTTAAATAAGCAGGGTGACAATATACAGCCTTGACGTACTCCTTTTCCTATTTGGAACCATTCTGTTGTTCCATGTCCAGTTCCAACTGTTGCTTCCTGACCTGCATACAGATTTCTCAAGAGGCAGGTCAGGTGGTCTGGTATTCCCATCTCTTTCAGAATTTTCCACAGTTTATTGTGATCCACACAGTCAAAGACTTTGGCATAGTCAATGAAGCAGAAGTAGATGTTTTTCTGGAACTCTCTTGCTTTTTCCATGATCCAGCGGATGTTGGCAATTTGATCTCTGGTTCCTCTGTCTTTTCTAAAACCAGCTTGAACATCAGGGAGTTCACGGTTCACGTATTGCTGAAGCCTGGCTTGGGCCATAAAAAAGAATGAAATATTGCAACATGGATGGAGTTAGAGAGATTATCATATTAAGTGAAGTAAGTCAGACAAAGAGAGACAAATATCATATGACATCACTTACATGTAGAATTTCAAAAAATGATACAAATGGACTTATATACAGAACAAAAACAGACACTCAGACATGGAAAACAAACTTAGGTTACTAGAGGGAAGAAGGAATGAGGGATAAATTAGGAGTTTGGGACTAATATATACACACTATTATATATAAAATAGATAACTAACAAAGTCCTACTGTATGGCACAGAGAACTGTATTCAATATCTTGTAATAACTTGTAATGGAAAAGAGTCTAAATTTTATATATATATGAATATATGTATAACTGAAGCACTTTACCATCCACCTGAAACTAACACTATTAACATTGTATATAAACTATTGTTTCTGCTGTTCATTCTCTGAGTCAACAACTTTAATAAAAAAGAAATATTTTCCATTGTTTCATTCATGAGGAAGATTTTGAATGCGATCTGGGTAATATAACAGGTTATGAAATGAAGTGAAAGTGTTAGTTGCTCAGTTTTGTCCAACTCTGCAACCCCATGGACCATAGCTCACCAGTCTCCTCTGTCCATGGAATTCTCCAAGCAAGAATACTGGAGTGGATAGCCATTCCCTTTTCCAGGGGATCTTCCCAACCCAGGGATCAGACCCACATGCCCTGCATTGGCAGGTGGATTCTTTACCATCTGAGCCATCAGGAAAGCCCATATTAGGCCGTATTTGCCTTCAAATATAAAGAACTTTAATTAAACTGTAACTTTTATATTGACTATAGAAATTATCTTTGCTAATTGCATGTTGTGTGAGGTTTTTGCTTTCTGAAAATGGAGTGGTAATCATATATGCTCTGATGTGCTGGAACCAGTTCTTACTATTTCATGAGACCTGACTGTTAGTATTTTTTCCAAATGTACATCCAATGTCATACTGATAGCTTGAAACTGGTCGTGTTTGGAATCTCTGTTGCTATTGTTCAGTTGCTCAGTCGTGTCTGATTCTTTGAGACCTCATGAACTGCAGCACACCAGGCTTCCCTGTCCTTCACTATCTGCCAGAGTTTGCTCAAACTCATGTCCATTGAGTCAATGATGCCATCCAACCATCTCATCTTCTGTCACCCTCTTCTCCTACTGCCCTCAATCTTTCCCAGCATCAGGGTCTTTTCCAATGAATCAGCTGTTCACATCAGGTCACCAAATTATTGGAGCTTCAGCTTCAGTTCAGCATCAGCTCTTCCAGTGAATATTCAAGACTGATTTCGTTTAGGATTCACTGGTTTGATCTCCTTGCAGTCCAAGGGACTCTCAAGAGCCTCTCCAACACCACAGTTCAAAAGCATCAATTCTTTGGTGCTCAGCTTTCTTTATGATCCAACTCTCACATCCATATGTGACTACTAGAAAAACCATAGTTTTGAGTATATGGAACTTTCTTGGCAAAGTGATGTCTCTGCTTTTTAATATGCTGTCTAGGTTTATTATTGCTTTTCTTCCAAGGAGCAAGTGTCTTTTAATTTCATGGTTGCAGTCACCATCTGCAGTGATTTTGAAGCCCAAGGAAATAAAATCTGCCACTGTTTCCACTTTTTCCACATCTATTTGCCATGAAGTGATGGAACTGGATGCCATGATCTTTGTTTTTTGAATATTGAGTTTTAAGCCAGCTTTTTCACTTGCTTCTTTCACCTTTATCAAGAGGCACTTTAGTTCCTCTATGTTTTCTTCCATTACGATGGGAATCTTTATGCCATGGAAATCAGCAAATGCTACAAATCAGGACTTTCACACCCAACCTCAGGCAAGTTGTTATATATTGACCAGCACCTCATTCATCAGCACCTTTACAAATGTTTGGTAAAATGGCATATTGAAATCCACTAGATATTAGATATTTACCAATTTTATTTAAGCCTTGAAATATATCTCCTAGGGATGTCTAATGCCCAGACCCAAGAGGTAGATGTCTGTGTACAGAAGGAAGTTAATCTCCTGTCTTCTGCAGCAAGCAAGCTGCTATTTTCCTCTTCAACATAATACACTCTAATATCAGTATTGTGAAAATATTAGGCTGATGTAGATGTGATCTGAGTGGCAAAATTCTTTATTTGGTATTGCCCAGAGCATAACATATCACAATAATAAGTAATGTGCATGTTACCATGTTATTTCTGTTCAAATTTTGTAACTGTATCTAGCCAGGTTGCGGCAAACAAACTTCTTAAACATTAATAACAGTTTAGATTAACTTAATCTTTAAGGAAGTACAAGAGTCTCTGAACAGGAGGAAAGGAACAGAAAGAACAGAGAAGAAATGCTTGGCCTCAGTCAATATTTTCTAAACTGCTAATTAGTTTTCTGAGATTGAGAGGTAGGTGGGAGCTCAGGCAGGAGATGGAGAAATATCAAACAAGAACACTTTAGCCTTTAAAAAAATCTGAACTCTTGAGTCATGGAAATATTAAAGGAATTTACCAGTCAAAGCTAGTGATGATTTAAATGTTTTAAGCATGGAATTATTTCTAAAACTTCTAGTCAATTATTATTTGGTGTAGCTTATTAAGGCCCGTGAAGTGATTTTCAACATAACAAAGTTTAAAAGGTTGCTCAAATCTGAGGATAAAAGCTCAGGAAGGAAAGGAAAAAACAATAAAGAAAGTCTGCACAGGGTACAAAAGTTCTTAAGTCTTGTGAAAGCTTAGAATTGTATCTGAAGTGATTTTCTCCCAGGAAATCCAAACCAAACATTACTGCTTGCTTTTGTGTTTTGGCAGTTCGTTGGCGTTGACTGTTAGTGAGGTAAGTCTGCCATAATTCCACATGATGCTTGTACTCCTCAGCTTTACTTAAGCCCGTAGAAAATTAATTTAAGGTAAGAAAACATTATACTAAAAGTTAGGTAAAGTGAAAAAATTCAGTCAACAAATTTTATGGTCAGGCTGAATAAAATAGTCACATTTTAAAAATTTAGCTTCACAAAACTCAAAATGATGTTCATTTCTGAATTTGTGTGTGCAAAGTTACTGACTTACATTTGCCATATGGGGACAAGTACTATCATTTTTTAAGCTGTACACCAAGTACCATGTACTTAGCATAAATTCATTTTATCATGTAATCCTCATGGTAAATGCAGTGCAGAAGGCATTTTTCTGATTTTACAAGTAGAGAAATTGAAGACCAGAGAGATTAAGGAATTTATTCAGTATCACACAGCTGGTAAAGATATATGAACTTAGTTTTGTCCAACTGCTAACTATAGCTCTTTCAAATTTCTCAACTACTGAGATCTTCTAAATGTATCCTATTTTTCATGAAGGCATTCATATGAACAGAAAATAAATCACAAATTAACATGGTTTTTTTTTTAGAGCTCAAAAACCTGCAGTTAAATCAAAATATGACTTGTTTCTGGGAGAACTGAGTCACAGTTTTATGTAAGACTAAAATGGCATTGATTACTACTCATGAACTTGTATGAAGTGAATATTAGATCTCTTTTTATGCATCCAGCCCCTTTCCTTTCAGAGGCAAATCCTCCAATACATGCAGTGCTTATGTGATGCTGTGTTTTTCTTGCTCCCTAATTTGGGAACCAAAGTAGGGCAGTGTTGCTCTTTTGATTTTCTGGCAGTGACTTTAGGTACATGGCAAGGGAGAGCCAAGAGGACACTTCTGTCTGAGACTTTGAATCTGGACTAAGCAAGACAAAGAAGATAGCTCAATTCAGATCCTTTAATGATGGAGTAGCAATAACGAGCAAGGGTAGAGAAAGTTACCTAAGAGTGAGGGTAAGACAATGGATGTGCTTTCTGCTTATTGTCTCTTTCATAAATGATTTGCTGCTTCCATTTTCCAAATTTAGTCTTCCATAATAATTTTCTGAATTTTATGAACCCCTAATGTGTGTACACCTAATACACATCCAGTAGTCATGTATGGATGAGAGAGTTGGACTATAAAGAAAGCTGAGTGACAGAGAATTGATGCTTTTGAACTGTGGTGTTGGAGAAGACTCTTGAGAATTCCTTGGACTGCAAGAAGATCCAACCAGTCCATCCTAAAGGAAGTCAGTCCTGAATATTCATTGGAAGGACTGATGCTCAAGCTGAAACTCCAAAACTTTGGCCACCTGGTGCGAAGAGCTGACTCATTTGAAAAGACCCTGTTGCTGGGAGAGATTGAAGACAGGAGGAGAAGGGGACGACAGAGGATGAGATGGTTGGATGGCATCACCAACTCAATGGTCATGAGTTTGAGTAAACTCCGGGAGTTGGTGATGGACAGGGAGGCCTGAACGTGCTGCAGTCCATGGGGTCACAAAGAGTTGGACATGACTGAGTGAACTGAACTGAAATGAACTAATATCTTTCCAATGGCTTTCTTTTCTTATTTAGCAAGAGTTGGCTTCTGTTGCTTGCAATCAAGAAAACTGTCAGATATATTATCTTTGAAGTACAACAGCAAAAACAAAAAATTCAGTGTTATTTCTCCTGGTTTCTAATTTGGTTTACATAGAAACAGCATGTTATTAGTGTAGTTTAAAAGTCCATAAATGAGGCTTCTAATTTTGCAAAGTATAAATGACTCTTTCAGAGACTGTAACCCAAATATCATCAGTGTTGACAAAAAAAAAAAAAAAATAATGCAAATGAGTTGTATAACAAAAACCTTCGTGGGGAAGATACTTTGAAACTCAGTCTACCATATGAGCCAGCAATCCGTGACTGGGCAGATATCAGACGGAACTGAAATCAAGACTTCATGAGACATTTGCATCCCCATGTTCACTGCAGCATTGTTCACAATAACCAAGATATGAAAACAACCTAAATGTCCACCGACAGATGAATGGATAAAGAATAAGTGAGATATATGTTTATATAAGAGGAAAATCTGCCATTTATGAAAACATGGAAGAACCTGGAAGACATGGGTATTATGTTAATTGAAATAAGTCAGACAGAGAGATATAATACTATATAGTATCATTTCTATATGGAATCTAAAAAAAAAAAAAAAAAAAAGCCTGTTTCATAGACTAGAGCAGGGGTCCCCAATCCCCGGGCCACAAACAGGTACAAGTCTGTTCCCCAACAGGAACTGGGCTGCATAATATGAAGTGAGCAAGGGAAGGTAAGTAGAACTTCATTTGTGTTTACAGTTGCTCCCCATCACTCTCCCATCACCCCCAGATGGGACCATCGAGTTGCAGAATAACAAGCTCAGGGCTCCCACTGATACTGCATTATGGTGAGTCGTATAATTCAGTTCGGTTCAGTCACTCAGTTGTGTCCAACTCTTTGTGACCCCATGAAGCTCAGCATGCCAGGCCTCCCTGTCCATCACCAACTCCTGGAGTCCACCCAAACCCATGTCCATTCAGTCGGTGATGCCATCCAACCATCTCATCCTCTGTTGTCCCCTTCTCCTCCTGCCCTCAATCTTTCCCAGCATCTGGGTCTTTTCAAATGAGTCAGCTCTTCACATCAGGTGGCCAAAGTATTGGAGTTTCAGCTTCAACATCAGTCCTTTCAATGAACACCCAGGACTGACCTCCTTTAGGATGGACTAGTTGGATCTCCTTACTGTCCAAGGGACTCTCAAGAGTCTTCTCCAACACCACAGTTCAAAAGCATCAATTCATCGGCACTCAGCTTTCTCTATACCCCAACTCTCACATCCATACATGACCACTGGAAAAACCATAGCCTAGACTAGTTGCATAATTACTTCATTATATATACCAATGTAACAATAATAGCAAGAAAGAGCACAATAAATGTAAAGCGCTTGAATCATCCACAAACTATCACCCCCTCAAGTCAGTGGAAAAATTGTCTTCCGTGAAACCAGTCCCCGGTGCCAAAAAAGGTTGGGGAATGATGGACTACAGAATAGAATGGTGGTTGCCAGGGACATTGTGGAGGGGGAAATGAGGAAAAGAAGAACAAAAGATGGGCTTCCCTAGTAGCTTAGCTGGTAAAGAATCCACCTGCAATGCAGGAGATTCCAGTTCAATTCCTGGGTTAGGAAGATCCCCTGTAGAAGGGATAGGCTACCCACTCCAGTATTCTTGGGCTTCCCTGTTGGCTCAGATGGTAAAGAACCTGCATGCAATGCGAGAGACCTGGGCTCGATCCCTGGATTGGGAAGATCCCCTGGAGAAGGGCAAGGCAACCTACTCCAGTATTTTTGCCTAGAGAATCCCCATGGACAGGGGAGCCTGGAGGGCTACAGTCCATTGGATTGCAAAGAGTCAGACACAACTGAGCAACTAAGCACACAACACACACGTAGATCAAAGGATACAAATGTTCAAGTTATAAGAAGAATAAGAATTGTACAGCAGGGTAACTAGAGTTAATCAGACAATATTGTATACTTGAAAATTGTTAACATTAGATCTTAAGCATTCTCACCACACACACACACAAAGAAGTAACTTTTCGAGGTGATAGATTTGTTAGTTATCTTGATCTTGGTAATCATTCCACAATGCATATGAATATCAAATCAACACATTGTAGACTTTAAATATATGCTATTATGTTTGCCAATTACTCATCAATAAAGTTTTAAGTCATAGAACTTTTGAAAAATATAATCTGTGATCAATAGCTAGATAGCTTGGATTATTCGAGGATGGCATGCTTTTAAATTTTTTTTAATAAAAATCTATTAACCAGTTTTTTTTTTTTTTTTTTTTTTTTTTAAGAAACACATGTTAGGAAAATAAAGTACTCGCAACATACTCTATATCTGAGTTACTAAATTACCTGACTTCATAATCAAGAAATTTTGAATCTTGGTATAGTAACAAGGAAGTTCCATTCAAGTGTTTAATGTCATTCACATAATAACTACAAGTAAAAATAGTGCATACTTTATAAAATGACAGTACTTACTGAAGGGAAAAACCCATGGCTGACAGCCAACAGATGGTCTGTCAGAATGAAACTGATGAAAAGTCCCCAAATGCATGACTTGAAAACAACTTTGAGAAACCAGCTTCTTCATATCAGAAGGCACATATACTAATTGATCTAATTCTGGATCACATTTCACAATCTTTGTTTTAAAAAAATTGATTTCATAATTTTTCTAAGTCTTTTCTATTTTTAGGAAAGATCACTCAATTAAAAATTTAACATTTATCAAATGTACATAAAACAGGTATGTGGTATGCAGCTTCTGAGACTAAAGCAAACACATCCAGGCAAAGTGAGGAAAAGTTCAAGTTTCACCCATCCCAAATACAGGAAAATGTCTGAGTCCTCTCCTAGTCCTCTTTCTGGATCTTACTACCAACTGAGGGAGGCAGCCCGGGAAAGCAAGAACCCTTTTCTCAAAGGCCTACAAGAGAACTGCTATAGGCTAGCATTCAAGGGCTCTTTGCTCTGAAGCCCCCATCTGTCCTACTAGGTTATCGCAGGACATGGGATATGTGGTAGAAAATCATAAGCATTAAGAGGGCCCAGAGAGAAATTCCATGCATATTGACATAAAGAGACAGATAAGCCAACAGTGCTAAGCAATACAGACAAAATAAGGGATTGCAATAAAAGACAAAAAATTGAAACTAAACTACTAGATAATATAGAGATTAAGAGTGTAAACTCTCAAACCAGTAGGCTGAGATTTCCATAGTCTTCCCACCTATAAACTGGAGATAACAGCATCTTATAGATTTACTATTAAGATTAAATTAAATAAACAAACTAGTGAATATAAGAAAAAGAATCAGACTCACAGATATAGAGAACAAACTAGTGGTTACCAGTGGGGATATGGAAGGGGGAGGGGTAATAGAGGAGTAGAGGATTAAGAGATACAGAATATTATGTATAAAATAAGCTATAAGGATATATTGTACAACATGGGGAATAGAGCCAATATTTTATAATAACTATAAATGGAGTATAATTGTTAAAATTGTTAATCACTGTGTTGTACAATTATAACATATAATATTGCACAGCAACTATTCTTCAATAAAAATGACAGTTAAAAAGATTAAATAATAGATTCTAATCACTTAGAGGGGCTTCCCTGGTGGTGCTGTTTGTTCCCTTAGAACAGTGTTTGGTGCATGTAAAAATTCAATGAGTATAACCTCTCTGAGCCCAGTTCCCCTACCTTTAAATTAGTATGAATTAACGACACTTACCTCTTAGGGACTTCCCTGGTGGCTCAGACAGTAAAGTGTCTGCCTACAGTATGGGAGACCTGGGTTCGATCCCTGGGTTGGGAAGATCCTCTGGAGAAGGCAGTGGCAACCCACTCCAGTACTCTTGCCTGGAAAATCCCATGGATGGAGGAGCCTGGTAGTCTACAATCCACAGGATCACAAAGGGTCGGACACGACTGAGCGACTAAACTTTCACCTCTTAGGGCTGTTATTAGTATTAAAGGAGATAATGCAGGTAAAACTCTGAGAATTCTGCCTGCAAGATAGCAAATGTTCAGTAAGTGTTTATTATTATTATTGATATTTATAACCCTTTTTCTTCTTCCACTAGATGTCCTGCCAAGCATACTTCCTGTTCTTCCTAAGGTGAAGGTGAAGGTGAAGTCACTCAGTCGTGTCCGACTCTTGCGACCCCGTGGACTGTAACCTACTAGGCTTCTCTGTCCGTGGGATTCTCCAGGCAAGAATACTGGAGTGGATTGCCATTTCCTTCTCCAGGGGATCTTCCCGACCCAGGGATCGAACCCGGGTCTCCCACATTGGAGGCAGACGCTTTAATCTCTGAGCCCAGGGAAGCCCATTCTTCCTAAAACTGTTAGAATTTTTCCTTTCACTAACCCATTATTAGTAGAGGCTGATGAAGAGAAAGTCTTGAGATTTCCCTAGGGGTTAGAATGCATAGCCAACTGTAGGGTAAGATGTTCTTCAGCACTCATGTCCTGGTTAATTCTCAAATATGAGAATAAATGAACTTGATCACAGAGACAGGGGAACAAGCCAGGCAGGCTATAAATAAGGGATCATGCTTCTTATTAATGCAAATATGCATCCATACCCTCAAAATCTTCCATTCAAGAGCCTCACATTTGAGACTGTCCTATGCTTTAAAAAACAAACCCTTTATATCTGAAAGTCATTCATTTGCACTCTACAGATGGCAGAGTTGCTATCATTTCATTAAGGAGAAAATATTTTGCAGACTAACAGATTTTTAAAAAAACTGTGTAATTCTGACATATTTAATGTTTGGCAAGTAAAAGATTTAGTTCTGAGGTTGTATCTGTGAGATATATACATATATATATATAAATATATATATATATAATTGACATTTGTCTGAGAGGTAAAATTAATCAGCTTCTCCTAACATTTAAGAGTAGCTTCATCTATATCTTCTAAAATTTTACTTCCAAGTGGAGGAAGCATAAAAAGCCAGAAAATACAGGACATATCTGTGAAAAATAAATCAATCCTATTTGGCTGGAGTAAAAAGTACAGGGTAGGACTTAGTTTTTTTAAAAAAAAGAAGGAAGGAAAAAACAGTTGGCATTAGATTGTAAGAGCTTTGAACACTGTGCTACAGAGGTTGAGTTTTCAAATATTTTGAGCTGGCATGTTAAGTAAAGCTTATGTTAAATGTATATTTTGATTATGTTTTGAGTTGTATAAGTTTGTAAATGTGTCTAAAGAAAGAGAAAAGTAGATACAGGACATTGTCCAGCTTCATTGCGTAGGCTGATGGACATTATAAAGTAGTATAGGGCTCTAAATTTTTCCAATAACTCAAGCATTTCCTTACACATTATATCTTAAAAATGGTAGATGCTTCATCTGAGAAAGGTGTCACATATGTATATCCCTAACTGATTCTCCCATTTTATCCAAACGCTTCTCACATTTTCCTTTAGGCATGATGTGTATTCTACCTCTTGGAATTCTATATTCTAGATCTGTTTTGTGCATTGTTTTCAGTATATTATTTCAAATCCAAACACATTGTCAAACTATTCTCTAAAATTCTCTCAGAAACATTTTAGCAATCTAAAACTGATATTTAGAATGAAAGATTGCAACACTTAAAGTTTACATAAATCTTTGACTGTGTGGACTTTTGCTAAACTTAAAAACAGGTCTTAATGTTTAGAATTCTTAAACATAAGACGACATAAGCGCCCGTTTCTGATAGCCCAAGAAACTAATTAGTTTAGAAAACAAATGTTTTAAAATCCCTCTTTCCATTCTCACCCCAACTGTGGGTCATTTTTATTTACCAAGTTTTAATCGGAAGGGAATATATAAGGCTAAATTGGAAAAGTCTAAAACTAGACTTTAAAAATATGGACAGACTCTTAATTACGGCAATAGTATAAATAGAAAAGTGCCCTTAGACTATGCGTTACTTTTACAAATGCTTATAATGAACTCCTTTATAGAATGCCAGCGTAGAGCTAATTTAACTCAGTTTTCAATTAAAACTAAGAGAACTGTAATTTATTGCCTATAATCCTTTTCTCAAGTACAATGCAACCAACTTTCACTTTAATTATCCAGTAGTTTATTCAGAAGAATAGTGCTAACTTTAGGAAAGAATTAAATAATCTGCAGCTGCACGTTATCAGTAGTTTCACATAAGATTCAGCATGAAATAGCTATTAAAGATAGCATCCCAGTAATGATTCACTTTCATTAAAAAAAAAAGATGGTGGACATTTATATGTGTTTATGTATATGTGTGATATATGTGAATGACCACCCTATTAGATCATGACATAAAGCAAAGTTCGGCCAACTATGGCCCTTTGCCCAAATCCGGATTACCATCTGTATTTACAACTCAAGTTTTATTAGAACACACTCGTGCCCATTCATTTATGTGTTGTCTATGACTGATTTTGCAATACAACAGCAAAACTGAGTAGTTGCAACAGAGACCATATGGCCCTGAAACCCTAAGGTATTTACTATCAGGCCCTTTACAAAGAAGTCTGAAGACCCCTGACTTAAAGAATCAGACTCAGATATTACTTACTAAAAAATCTATTCATTCTCAAAATTTATACATGCAAGCAAAATGAAGACATTAGGTAAGTAATCTCTCTGGAAAGGGATTACAGTGATCATAATCCCCAACACTTATTAAAGCTTCACAAGCACATCAGTGAGAGAGAATATGCACAAACTTAGCATGCTTCGTGTCTCTTTTAGCTACACAAACTAGGAGAATTAATGAATCACCTTCACAGGGTTCTCTGGCCCTATACACACATGAGCTGCAACTGTACAATGTATAAATATTTTTTAAAGAAAATTCAATCAACTGATTATTTTTCATAGAAATCAGGTGAACCTAATACTTATTTCATTTATAGAATAGTTTAGCACGTTTTGACACACTACACTGTCCTTGAACAAAAGGTCAGTGGTCAGTCAATTCAAGCTTTACAGACAGTTTGAATGACTCAGTCAGTCCTATGTAGTAGATATAACTCATAGATTTACTCAGAGACCAATTAACTCCTGATTATGTTTCTTAGCTGTGTAACTTTGAGAAAGCGGTTTGTCCTCTCTGAAAATTTTTTTCTGATATCTACATCAGAAGCTGAAGTAAGGATTAGACAAGACACTGTGTATATATAGCCTATAATACCTGGCACTAGGCCAACAATCATTAAAACCCGATATCTTTCCCTTTACAAATAATGTATCTGTTTTCTATTGATTATTTGGATATAAAAATAACTACTGAAACTTGAGTGAATGCATTTTGACAAACATGATGACTCAAAAATATAGACCAAATTGGTGGGGTCAACTGAAATAAGTCTAGGTCCAGGGAAGGGAGGGCAGGAGACAAACAGTGATGCTAGAAACACATATTAAAAAAGAACTTTCACATTACCAACTGCTTGCTTTATCAATGATACAGCATAGCTTTTATTTTTTCTTTTTTTGCCACACCATGCACTTGCAGGATCTTAGTTCCCCTATGAAGGACTGAACCCATGACCCATGAAGTGGAAGTGTGAAGTCCTGACCACTGGACAACCAGAGAAGTCCCTATAGTTTTATCTTCCTCTCTTTTTTTTTCTTTCTCCTCCTCCTTTCCCTCCTTCTCCTCCTCTTCTTCCTCCTTTGTCCATATATGTTATTGAAACTACTAACTTGCTCTGTGATTGGCAGAAACCCAATTGAAACTACTTTTTCAGCAGAGTCCTGTTTAAATAGAAAGAAGGGCTATTCAGAATAATGGAGGTAATTCAAGGAGTAATTTTTTGTTAATGGTGGATTTTTAAAAATTTGACATATACTTTAACAATGTACAAGAACAGAATTGCAGAATTTGAAAATACTGCATGGAGTCAGAAAGAACACAATAGCACTCAGGTCATTATTTTGAACTTTAAAAATACCACCCTAGGACTAAAATTATTTTAAATGAGTAGAAATAAAAAATGATAAAGAGAAAAGAATGTCCAATGGCTACACTGATGGCAACATCACTTGAGAGAATTCTTTCCATTTTCACTAGAAGATAGAGATTGATGTACTCTGGTGAATTAGAAATGCAAGGGAAGGGGAGTTTTCATTCACTCCATTCAATTACTTGAGGGTAACAAAAATAACATTTTGGGGGACTGAATAATTTGATGATTATCAAGGTAATTTCAATTGCTGTTCACAATCCATATTCATTTTATATCCATTAAGGACAAATTATACCACCCTATTTAGCAGAAAAATTAAAGAATGAGGATGCTTTCAGAAAAATTATAGCTCTTATGTGTGGCCCTTTTCATTCAAGTACAATCAAATGCATCTGTTTGTGGAAGAAACAGCAAATACATGAATTAATTTTTAAAAAGACAAGAACAATGAAGGTTAAGATACAAAACACTCTTTTCTGTTTGACATAGGCATCTAACTCTCCATTACCAAAGGAAGATTTCACTTGTGGCATTGTTTCTATTTAGAAAAGAAATTTAAATGTGACTATATAATTATGTTTTCACAAATTAGATACTTGGAGCCATAACTCTATATCAGTATGAGAAAGATAAAATATCTGTCCTAAATTAATTTAAAATCATCCATAGTGATTCTATTTCTGAAAGTTTAGAGTGCTTTCCTTTCCCTTGTTTCTTGTTTAAAACATCCCTAAGCAGGACCTTTTAGCGAAACAATTGACTTATTTTTCTGGCTTAACACTACATAAAGTGGCAGGTAAAGCACAGTGATTAGAAAAAATGTTGCAGCCAGATAAGCCTAGATATAGATCCTCATTTACCTCTTGTAGGCTGTGTGACCTTAGGTTACTTTACCTCTCTGGATCATGATTTCTTCTTCTGTAAAATAGGGGTATTAACAGAATTTATGTCATAGGCAGTGGTGAATTTTAAAAGAACTTATGCATATTATTTACAATAGCCAAGACATGGAAGTAACTGAAATGTCCATCAACAGATGAATGGATAAAGATGTGGTAAATTTATACAATGGAATATTACTCAGACAAGTAAAAGGCTGAAATATTGTCATTTGCAGCCATGTGGACCTAGAGATTATCTTACTAAGTGAAGTAAGCCAGACAGAGAAAAACAAATATCATTTGATATCGCTTATATATAGAATCTAAAAAAAGTTATAGAGATGAACTTATATATAAAACAGAAAAAGACTCACAAACTTAGAAATCAAACTTATGGTTACCAAAGGGGAAAGAAAGGTACAAATAAATTTGAAGGATGAAATTAACATATACACATTGCTATATATAAAATAGATAAGCACGGACCTACAAGGAGTATCACCTCCTTGTGTAACACAAGGAATGATACTCAATACTTTATAATAACCTATATGTGAAAAGAATCTCAAAGTATATATGTATGTATAACTAAGTCACTTTGCTGTCCACCAGAAACTAACACAACATTGTAAATCAACTATACTTCAATGAAATACATTTTTAAAAAAGAAGTTGTACATATAAAGCAGTAGCAATAAATGTATATACATTTAAAATTATATTTCCAAATATATTATATTCTTATAATAGTTGATACATTACTTACAGATGCAAACACTGTAAAAAAGGTAAAATTAACATTTGATGTTTATGTCTGTACAAACAACAAACATATAATGACATACATACATAGAGACATATGTGTGTGCTGATTAGGGCACACATGATGCTTGACTAGGTTTTAGCAAACCCTATATTTTACATGTCCAAAAATATCAGGATTCTCAGATAAAATTAAGTATCAGCTAAACATGGAACTATCTAGCAACTGGAACCAGGATTCTTCATTGAGCTAGAAGGCTTTCAAATGTCCCCACAAGTAATAGTTATCAATCAGTTTACTTCATTTTATAAACTAAATCAAGGTTATAGTCAATTAATTGAATGGCCTGGAATATTCCCATTCCAACTCTGATCAGCATGCTTTTCCACCTCTTAGTGATATCTCTTTCTGATTCCATAGCTCTCTGGTCACTTACGTTGTTGTTCAGTGGTTAAGTAGTGTCCAACTCTCTGCGACACCATGGAATGTAGCACTCCAGGCTCCTCTGTCCTCCACTATTTCCCAGAGTTTGCTTAAATTCATGTCCATTGAGTCACTTATAAGACTTGTCTAAATCAAACCAGTATTGTAAAGCAATCAACAATCAATTAAAAATAAATATTAAAGAAAATAGCTAATTTTCAGATATTGTTATCTGTTTAAGATGGCACAAATCTAAGTACATTTAAAGCATCCACCTGGCCTAAGTATACCTCACACATCAGTGTCATATCTTGATATTGGATAAGTTAGCTGCCCCATTGTCTTTATGGGATACCCAACTGTCCTTATGGGACACCCCATGTCTAATACTGGCACCTGAGTATTCACACAAGCACATCAAAATCTAGGGAATATTAGGTCATGCTCTTCCAAAATTTTTTTACCATTCACCACCGGGGGGAATACTGTCTAGAGCCTAGAGAGTTTCTGATTCTCAGACAGCCTTCAGTAGAGGGGGACAGTGACCTGACTTTCCTACAGGCATCCCCAACCTAGTTTGGAGAAAGGAGGAGAAAACATAAAGCTTGATCTATTCTACAAATTCCTTTCCAACAATTTCTCTTTGAATTTCTTGTCTCTGAAATAAGCTAGAGGCAGATGGTAATGGTCGGACTTACTCTTTCTATTAGCAAATCCTACATGAATGTGTCTAGCACCTTTCTTTAGACTTCATGCTTCCACTTCAGGGGTCATGTGTTCAGTCCCTCATAGAGGAACTAAGATCCCACAAGTGCATGGTGTGGCAAAAAAAAAAAAAAAAAGCTATGATGTATCATTGATAAACCAAGCATATGGTCATTATTATACATTGTTCTCAGCTTTGGACATTCAGCTAAAATCTGAGACATTAAGGAAAATCACATATAACATCCTGATACATGGTTTAATTCACACTGACTAATAGAACTAAATTAGCTACAAAATGCCAGAATTTTTCAGCTTCATTAGTAAGCATCATGAATAATATTTATTGACAAAAAACATAAAAAGTGTATTCAAGATAAATGTAGACTTTAAACATTTGATTTCAGTGAAACCATCATTTAAAAACAATCCTATGGGTTTTGACAATGCATGATCTATGATCCTTATTATCTGGAACTCTGCAGAACAACTTCTAATCACTCTGGGATTGATACATTATTCCCGTTCTTGGCATTTACTTAATCTCTACCTTCCTTCTCTGGAAAGTTCTTAATTTAGAGTTAGAACAGAACTTATCTTAGTGTCTTTCCAGGTGGCTCAGTCAGTAAAGAGTTGGCCTGCAATGCAGGAGACCCAAGTTCAATTCCTGGATCAGGAAGATCCCCTGAAGAAGGGAAAGACTACCCACTCCAGTATTCTGGCCTGGAGAATTCCATGGACTTGTGTAGTCCATGGGGTCTCAAAGAGTCGGACACTACTGAGCAAGTTTCACTTTCAGTTTATAAAGAATTTGAAAACAAAGGAAATTTTATTTTGTATTAAGTGAAAAATAAATATAAATCTATGTGTTTTATAGCATTATATGCAAAACACATAAAGTAATGATAGTAATAGACCATATGAAATAGACCATGTAAGCCAAGGATGACTCTGGGAGGTAGATTATGGATGATATATTTTTTCTTCTCAACATTCTAACTTTCTCCTGTTGTCAATTTTTCTATAATGAGTATATATTCTTATAGAATAGGAAAAAAACTTTATTTAAAAATCACTGTCAACTAAACTTTTGGAAAACTGCCTTCTCTTCTAACAAATCAAATAAATGAAGCAAGTTCCTCTTCATCCTTCTCCTCCTCCTTTTCTTCCTCCTTCTTTCCCAAGTACTTTTCTGTCTTCCTTCAGTTTGACATTAAATTCAGTTTGACTTCAGTTAAAAGCCACAAATGGTTGAGCAAATGTATTTAAATGGCTGAACAAATGTATTCTATTATGTTATTTTTTTTTTTAACTGATGACTAAAATTTAAACTTTCCACCAGCTATTTTGGAGCCATGCAGACAAAACACTAATGTACCCAAAGAGAAGGGAGCTGCTCTGTACCATAAGATACTCTCCATTCTGACAAAAAATAATTCTTCATCTTTTCTATAGCATTTGTAATTTGCCTCTCTTCCTTTATAAAAGGTAATTAGCTGTAGCCAATATATGATAGGACTTCTCCAGTGGCTCAGACGGTAAAGCGTCTGCCTACAACGTGGGAGACCTGGGTTCGATCCCTGGGTTGGGAAGATCTCCTGGAGAAGGCAATGGCACTCCACTCCAGTATTCTTGCCTGGAAAATCCCATGGATGGAGGAATCTGGTAGGCTATAGTCCATGGGGTCGCAAAGAGTCGGACATGACTGAGTGACATTTACTTTACTTTACTTTAATATATGATAACCATCTATGATTACTGTGGAAAAGTAACCAGCATTTACTGCCAACCATCACCATCTTCATCATCTACTGTTTGAGCAGACTCTCAACTAAACTATTGAAATGACTTTCCAACTGCCCTCTTTGCTTCTACCCTTGCCACATAACCATCTGTTCTCCATGAGTATCCAGGATGTGAGTCTGTGACCTGTTTTAAAGCATGTCTGACAATGTCATCCCTCTCCACCAAAACACCTCAGTGACTGCCAATCTCACAGTAAAATTCAGTTTGCACAGGGGCTACAAGGCTTTTTATGACCAGATCTCATAAGCTCTCTAACCTCGCCACCAACCTCCTCCCCTCTGTCAAGGTCAGTCAGTTTCAACCAAGGTGAACTCTTGAACTTCCAGAAACTTTAAACATGCTCTTTAAACATGCTCAGGGTGTTTACACTCGCCCTTTCCTCTGCCTGGTCTGAGTTCCCTGGCACACATGGCTTGCCCCTTCACTTCTCTAAGATCTTTATCCAACTGTCAGAGCATACAAAATAAGACTTCCCCCCACCACCAGGATCCAATACCTTTGAACTATACCTCTTCCCTGATTTATTGGTCTAAATAGAATTCATCACAATGTGACATAATACACACTTTACTATCTTCTCTCCACTAGAATGTAAGCTTCACAGGGGTAGAGATTTTGTTTTGTTCACTACTGTATCCCCAGTACCTAGAACAGTATCAGGCATAGAAGTAGGTACTGGGTAAATTCTCTGTAAAGGAAGGAAGGGGGAAGAAAAGAAGAGACAGAGGGATGGTAGGAAGAAAAGAAAAGAAGAAAGGAAAAAAAGGAATAAAATGTTTACCTAGATTGTCTCATGTAAATTACCCAACACCTCTGTAAGGTAGTAGTATTATTCTTTACCACACAAGAGAAAACTGAGTTATAAAGAGTTACCAACTCAATCAAGATCATAAAACTTGCAAGTGACAGAGCTGAGACTAAAACCCAAGTGTGTCTGTCAAGATAGTCCATTCTGTTAACCACCATGCTTCACAGATTACATTAACAAACATAAAGGATGCCAGTACTTTATATTAGCCTCAGCCAGAATTGTGCAATTGAACAGAAATAGCACCCACAGTAGTCTTAAGAAAATTGCCACAATGCCAGATACAGAAGGAACACTATCTGGCTGGCTTTGAAAACGTGTTTGAGCCCCAGCCTCCTTATCTGTAAAACGTGGTGTCTGGAAATCAGTGTATCAGCTGCCTTGTCCCTCGAGCCCTTTCTGGACCCTGTTAGTCCATACGGTATAATGCTGTTGCCTTCTCCACTCACGAAATGCCAAAAGGGAAAGTCATCCACTGGTCTGTGGACTATAGGGTAGCTAAACCATGGTACTCAATCCAGCTTAAAATAACATAACAAAGCAACAATGAATGACAATTGTGTATAATCTAAACAGGACCCTCCAGCTTTAAAAAGGAAGCTGTTTCAATCTTTTGGAGTTTTCAAGACGAAAGTAGCAAACTAAACTCTCTAAGTATACAGATGACACAAAAGCAGTGTTTACATGATGGAATTTTTCCTGCAGGAAACAATATTGAGCACTCTCTGTGTGACAGCTTGAGAGAGTGGCAAAGACAACCTGATCCTTTCCCTTGAATCGTTCATGACCTGGTAAGGTGGTAGCATCTCATGTGAGTGGCCAGCTTCTGTTAATGTGTGTAGCTGTGGATAGTATGTTTGCATACTACACACACACACACACACACACACAAATAGTATATAGATGTATATACTACTGCATATCTATATACATAATATACATGCATGTACATATACTGTATGCATATATATAATGGTATATGTCTGTATATATATATATGTATAATGTGTGGGGTATGTATATTTGCTGCACATCATTTATATTATTAAAGCTAAGAGTAAATGATAAAGCCTATCTAAGGAATTTAAGTTAAATGCCTATATACTAAAATTTAAGTTAAATCCTTATATACTGTATATACTAAAATGTCGTTCCCAACTCTGTTCTCGAGAACAATATTCTCTTGTGTCCTTAATTCTACAAGAATCTACTCATCTCGATATCTTATTTATCCCGTAGAATTTACTTGTCTTTGGCCTTCAAGGAAAATTACCCCTACTGGCTCTCAGAGATGCTCAGCATAAAGATCTTCTGCCCAACATCAGGTAGCAAAAGAATTCATCTTTAATTTTTCTTCCTTCAAATTCAATCTGAATAGAAGCCCAGCCTTTACCAAGCTGCTGCAGTTTCTCCTCACTCCCTCATCTCTTCTTTAAAGCCTACATAAAGAGGCCTGGGCCTGCTTGTTGCTGTTACCATGACAACCCTCCCCTACAGTTCATCTGTGAGAATATCTCCAGGTTCCCGTTAAGTCTACAATAGCACTACCTGGGTCAGTTAGCTCTGTGGAATCCACAATTAGACAAGCTCATTAATAGTAAACTATTAGCCTTGAATGATCAAATGCCTAATTGTTTCCCAAAGATAAACCACATTACTCATTGTTCAGACTGAGTAAATAAATGCCAATGTTGACAAAGTTAATTTACTTTTTTGAAATTGCAGAGCAAAAAGTTGTAAGTTTGCAGTATTTATATACTGGTTTAAAACTGTGCTCGGTAAATAGACAGTTACATTTAGTAGTATTCTGAACTGTGGTGTTGGAAAAGACTCTTGAGAGTCCCTTGGACTGCGAGGAGATCCAACCAGTCCATTCTAAAGGAGCTCAGTCCTGGGTGTTCTTTGGAAGGAATGATGCTAAAGCTGAAACTCCAGTACTTTGGCCACCTCATGCGAAGAGTTGACTCATTGGAAAAGACTCTGATGCTGGGAGGGACTAGGGGCAGGAGGAATAGGGGACGACAGAGGATGAGATGGCTGGATGGCATCACCAACTCGATGGACGTGAGTTTGAGTGAACTCCGGGAGTTGGTGATGGACAGGGAGGCCTGGTGTGCTGCTATTCATGGGGTCGCAAAGAGTCAGACACAACTGAGTGGCTGAACTGAACTGAACTGAGACTGTCAGAAAATATTTAGAGCCTAGCTCTTTCCTAAGAGGATAGCTAAGAGAAACAAACATCTAGCTAAGTAGCTTAACTTTCCTACTTTTTTTTTCCTGATGTGGTTCAGTGTATAAACTGATAATCTGAATAGATGCTCACCAGTTCTGGAACTCCCCCAATCAAGTTCCAGCAAGTGTACTTTTACTTCTTCCTTTAAACATACTGACTTTGCTGTACTAATAACCAGTTAAATAAAGTTCAGTGAAATGCTAGTTCACACGTAGTTAAAATGCTCAAATGCTAATGAAGCCTTTCTTTGTTATTTATTGTTGACATGTTTATACTAAAACACTTCCAACTTTATAATAATGGTAAACTACAACAATTGGTTGAATTGAACATAATGGAAAAGATATTTTGTTTATGCTGTCACAGTAGCAAAACAGATGAAATGGTCATTTTAAAGTTCTGTCTTCACAAATAAGTAAATTAGTCATTTCGACTATGACCAGTTAAGTCTGTGAGTACAATGGGTCTTAGTCACTGTCATCTTAATTTTCAATAATGTCTGAAATCCTTAGGAAATGAGAGCTTCCCTTGGCATTTGATCACTGTAGTGTGATATTACATTTTAGTCAAGACATTAAGAATTGGCTTCAGAATGGTTACATTGCAAGAAAGTTTTCATGAACATTTCATATTTTCATGTCAGTCCAGTGCCATGTAGAATCATACTGAAGCCTGAGGCAAAATGAAAAATCAGTAACACTGATCCTGTCTTTGTTTAAAATTCTGATGTTTTGTTCATAGTAGATTTTTTTACATTAACTTTAATTTTTTTAAACATTGGATTAAAATATTATTTTGTCTCGATTCTTAAGGTTTTTGGCACTCCCTTAAATTTGCACCAGAAGCAGCTGCTTCATGAACTTCACCCTATTGCCTGCAGTATACCTCTGAGTCCCTAACCTCAGGCACCTTTGGGGTATAGGAACGCAGTTTGATTTGTAACCACTAGATGGAGATCTTTTCATTAGGTAACACAGACCCCCTCACTTGAATTAGAGAATGGTAGTTGTCAAGAGAACATTTGGATTAAACAGAACTAAATTCTTAATTTAAAACGTGTTCAGTCAGTTCAGTCGCTCAGCTGTGTCCGACTCTTTGCAACCCCATGAATCGCAGCACGTCAGGCCTCCCTGTTCATCACCATCTCCCGGATCTTCAGAATGGACTGGTTGGATCTCCTTGCAGTCCAAGGGACTCTCAAGAGTCTTCTCCAACACCACAGTTCAAAGGCATCAATTCTTCGGCGCTCAGCCTTCTTCACAGTCCATCTCTCACATCCATATATGACCACAGGAAAAACCATAGCCTTGACTAGACGGACCTTAGTCGGCAAAGTAATGTCTCTGCTTTTGAAAATGCTATCTAGGTTGGTCATAACTTTCCTTCCAAGGAGTAAACGTCTTTTAATTTCATGGCTGCAGTCGCCATCTGCAGTGATTTTGAAGCTCAAAAAAATAAAGTCTGGCACTGTTTCCACTGTTTCCCCATCTATTTCCCATGAAGTGATGGGACCGGATGCCATGAAGGAAATGAAAATTGGTCAACAGTAAAGAAAGTTGGTATTGTCATCACCAGAGTCTGAATTGAAGAGTCTTGAGTTTGACTCCCAAATCTGCTGCTCTGAATAACAGTTGTGTTGAACTCTGAGCCTAAGTTTCCTCATCTATAAAATGCAGAGTGCTGACCCCTTAGGGTTGCTTTGTATGCACATATACATGTGAAACCTCTTAATGAAATGACTGATCATTAATAAATATGTTCCCTCACTCCCTTGCTTCTTTTACAGAAGATTTTAAACAAAAACAACAGTCTAGTAGCACCAAAGGGACTGCATTCACCAGTATGCCCCTTCCCAGCTACTGCTTTTTCAAGCCAGGTTTAGAAGGACAAAGTTTCAGAAATCCCATGATAGCTTACGTGCTAGCTAAAGTTTAGCCCAGAGACCAGCTCCTGCTCTTTGCGTAAGTCAGCCTACTTGCTGTGGAAATTGACAAATTGACTCAATTCAACAAATGCTTGTTGAGCACCAACTCTATACCCAGGATTCTGCCAGGTGTAAAGGCTCTGGAAATAAGATCAACACTAGTAATAGGAGCTCAAGGTATCTAAATTATGTGTGAGGTTAAATAATGTAGACTTTTCAACTTATGATTCAATTTTACCAATTTATGTTGAGATTCTACAATATATAAGGCACTTCATTGGACACTGACAAGCATATCAATACCTAGTACAGTCAGAAAAACACAGCCCTGGTAGAGACAGAGAGCTTACCATTCAAATCTATTTCTTACTAGTGAGGTGACCATTTGCAAGTTCCAGAAAAACATCTACTTCTGCTTTGTTGACTACACTAAAGTCTTTAACTGTGTGGATCACAACAAACTGGAAAATTCTTAAAGAGATGGGAATACCAGACCACCTTACCTGCCTCCTATGCAGGTCAGGAAGCAACAGTTAGAAGCGGACATGGAACAACAGACTGGTTCCAAATTGGGAGAGGAGTACATCATGGCTGTATATTGTCACCCTACTCAATTAACTTACATGCAGAGTACATCATACGAAATGCTGTGCTGGATGAAGCACAATCTGGAATCAAGTTTGTGGGGAGAAATATCAATAACCTCAGATATGCAGATGACACCGTCCTTATGGCAAAAAGCGAATAAGAACTAAAGAGCCTCTTGATGACACTGAAAGAGGAGAGTGTAAAAGCTGGCTTAAAACTCAACATTCTAAAAATGAAGATCGTGGCATCCAGTCCCATCACTTTTTGGCAAATAGATGGGAAAAAATGGAAACAGTGACAGACTTTATTTTCTTGGGCTGCAAAATCACTGCAGATGGTGACTGCATCCTAGAAGTTAAAAGACCCTGGCTCCTTGAAAGAAAAGCTACAACCAACCTAGACAGCATATTAAAAAGCAGGGACATTACTTTGCCAACAAAAGTCTGTCTAGTCAAAGCTATGGATTTTCCACTAGTCATGCATGGATGTGAGATTTGGACTATAAAAAAAAAGCTGAGTGCTGAAGAATTGATGCTTTTGAACTATGGTGTTGGAGAAGACTCTTGAGAGTCCCTTGGACAGCAAGGAGATCCAACTAGTCCATCTGAAAGGAAATTAGCCCTGAATATTCATTGGGCAAACTGATACTGAAGCTGAAACTGCAATACTTTGGCCACCTGATGTGAGGAACTGACTCCTTGAAAAAGACCCTGTTGCTGGGAAAGATTTAAGGCAGGAGGAGAAGGGGAAGACAGAGGATGAGATGGTTGGATGGCATCACAGACTCAATGGACATGAGTTTGAGTAAGCTCTGGGAGTTTGTGATGGACAGGGAAGTCTGGAGTGCTGCAGTCCATGGAGTCACAGAGAGTTGGACATGACTGAGTGACTGAACTGAACTGAAATTTTATGAGCCTCATTTGCTTTTACCTATGCTGCTGCTGCTGCTGCTAAGTCGCTTCAGTCGTGCCCGACTCTGTGCGACCCCATAGACGGCAGCCCACCAGGCTCTGCCATCCCCAGGATTCTCCAGGCAAGAACACTGGAGTGGGTTGCCATTTCCTTCTCCAATGCATGAAAGAGAAAAGTGAAAGTGAAGTCGCTCAGTCGTATCCGACTCTTTGCGACCTCATGGACTGCAGCCTACCAGGCTCCTCCGTCCATGGATTTTCCAGGCAAGAGTACTGGAGTGGGGTGCCATTGCCTTCTCCTGCTTTTACCTATAAATGGAGATAATAATAATTATCTCCTGTAATTGTTGTGAGAATAACATAATGAAAGGTTGCTGCTACTAGCTGTGAAAGACGCTGGGATTCTTGGCCTCCAGAAGAGAGGAATTCAATCTGGGTCCAGTGATGAGGCTTGATTGCTCAGAGCTTTTGTGTACTAAAGTTTTATTAAAATATAAAAGAGATAGAGAAAGTTTCTGACATAGATATCAGAAGAAGGCAGAAAGAGTGCCCCCTTGTTAGTTTTAGCAAGGTGCTATATACCTATTAACTACTTAGAAAAAGGAAATGTCTCAAAACTGAGAGAGCAGCATCAGGCCCCTCACCCACAACATGAATTTTGACATAGCTTTGGCACAAGGTGAGTCATCCTGGGCCATAAAACAATTGACATGAATCTTGAAGAAAGGCAGGTTTCCAAGCAAATACATATTTCAGTGAGTAAAACATACTGGTTTGTGGAGCCATTATCAGTTCTGAGTCTTAGGCAGAACCAATTTGAAAGGCAGATTCTAAGGTAAATACATAGTTCATTAACATAGCTTAAGTAAAACATTTCCATAGAAAAACACATTGGTTAGCTCAAGGTTTGAGAAAAGTTATGTTCAGGTGGAACCAGGTGTCCTAGTGGCAACACAGAATTTTGAAAGAAATCTCCTTATAATTTTGTATTAAAAAAAAAAAAAGTTTGACAGTTGTAGTTTGTTTCCTCCTGCCGCTTAAGAAAGAGAAAAAAAATGCCTGATACTTGCTATCTATTTCCTCCATTTGGGGACCCCTAGCCTTCCTGCCTGTTACCCTCTTAATGACATATTGGGTACAGATTAGAAGAAGACCTGGAATATTGTAAGAATGCAAAAAAAAAAAAAAGTCATTCATTATTATCAATACTAATGGAAATGTAGGAATATACCAAGAAGCTGTGTGCTCTGAGGCTTCCTGACTAGAGGAATTACTATTTTTTTTTTTTGGTATTATTTCATTTATTAAGGTTTCTATAGCCTTCACTTTCACTTTTCACTTTCATGCATTGGAGAAGGAAATGGCAACCCACTCCAGTGTTCTTGCCTGGAGACTCCCAGGGACGGGGGAGCCTGGTAGGCTACCGTCTATGGGGTCACAGAGAGTCGCACACGACTGACGTGACTTATCCTTATCCTTATAAAGTATAAACTAATATTTTAACTAAAGAATAATTAGCTTATAATATTACATTAGTTTCAGGTGTGAAAACATAGTGATTTGATACTTTCATACTTTAGAAAATGATCAATACAATAAGTCTAGTTACCATCTATCAGCATACAAAGTTATTATGATATTAGTGAAACTATATTCCATATGCTATACTACATTACATCCCCATAACTTAATTATTTTTAAATTAATGTTTGTATCTCTACATCCCCTTTACCTATTTCTTTCATCTCTTCATCCCACTCTGGCAACCACCAGTTTGTTCTCTGTATCTGAGTCTGTTTTGTTATATTTGTTCTTTTTTTTTTTTTTGGATTCTCTATATAACTGAAATAATATTGTATTTGTCTTTCTCTGACTTATTTCACTTAGCATAATACCCTCTAAGTCCATCCATGCTGTTGCAAATGGCAAGATTTTATTGTTTTATTTTATGGAAAGTAATATTATATACATACACATACATACATTTTCCTTATCCATTCAAACCTAGACGAAGTACTTTTATCTCATTTCCTCTATTCCTGGCACATTTTCCTCCCCAGCTGGGAGAATGAGATGAGATTGTTTTCTCTGATAAGCTTATAGAAGATCCTCAAATGAGGAAGACTTCCAGGAGAATTTTCTTCACAACTGAGTATGCAGAAAGAAGCAGCATATCAGTAAAGAGACTGGGGTGGGAGAGGGACTCTTTTGTAGCCTGCGTGATTTCCTTGGTGAATGTAAATACTGCCACCAGAGCAGATTTTAAGCTATCAAAGCTTTCACAATTGGTTTTGAATTGAGTATTCTGATCTTCACCTTTACAATACAGTGGCCTGAGTCTTTTGTATTTTAATACTGTTATGAACACTTTGGTGCTTTTCTAAGCTGACCAATTGTGTTTCAAATAACTGATCCCAAACCTTTTGCTCTGAATAGTGTTTACCTCCTCTGTATCTAGCTTGTCTGTGTGGGAAAAGCAGTCTATATGCTTACTGACCCACCAGTAGTACAGAAGGGTGGGGATGGCACCAGGCTGCTTTCCAGACTTTCCTGATCTCTCCATTTCAGAAGCAGACTCAAGTCTGGGTGGTCTTTGCACTCACCACCTGGGCGGGCAAATGCAGCACCTAAATTTCTCAAGCTGCCTCCCATATGCAAGAAAGACCTGGAATCAAATGTCTTACAAAATGGTTGAACAACTCACCACAAGTGAAGTATGAATTGATGAGAAATAAAACTGACGACAGTTTCTCTGTTATATTTACCATCAGGTTGACTTTTGCCAATAAAGACTTAAAGGGAAATACCTGTTCACTGGGGACCTAATGAATGCTACCATTTAGTCACCACCATTTACTAACTGATTGCAACTTATCAGGTGCTATACATGTATTTTTTATATTTACATTTGTTCATTTCATTTAACCCTGACAAAACTCTGCCTGCTTTATAGGAATTCATATCACCATTTTCCACATAAGGAAATGGAAATGCAGAGAAACAAGATTACCCATAAAGGTCACACAGCTAAGAAAGAGAAACCTGGTTTCAAATCCAGGTCTGTGGGATTTTAAAGTCCATGTTCTCAGAACTCTGTGCACTTTGCACAGGTTTGAGTATATAAAGATGAATAAGAAATAAACCTGGCTTTGAGAAGTTTGCAGTCTAGCAGATCTTTATAAATACCTCTTACGTGCCTAGGACTACCAGGCATCTGCCAGCCCAACCCTTAGCAACACAGGCCCATCTGCACATTGAGTGTGCCTGCCTTCCTCACAGGCTTGAAGGCTTCAGGTCCCTCAGGTTCGGGTGAGGTGGTGGATGGGACAAGAGGATGGAGGTTAGGAAAACAATTAAACACTTTGGGGAATAGCCCTCATAAATTGAGCCATTTAAATATATAGTATTTTCAAATACATGAGAAATACAATGAAAAACGTATACTGCAGGAGTCTCAACCCAAAGGTCTAGAAGCATAAGTGAATCAGACTTCCTCTAGTTGAGTTGTCAGATAAAATACAGGATGCCTCATAAAATCTAAAATTCTAATAAACAATATTTTCAGTCTAAATATATCTCAAATATTGCATGAGCTAAACTTGAACTAAAATGCATACATTTATGCTGAAGTATTTTTACTAAAATTAATTCATTTATCTGAAATTCAAGTTCAACTGGGCATTCTGTACTTTAATTTGCTAAATCTAGCAACTCTAGACTCCAGGGGAAATGGGCTGATAATTAATTAATTCTATATTGCTCCCATCTTCATCTTTGCCCTTTGAATAGCCTGACCTACTGGATATTAAGCTGCTGAGACACATGTAAAAGCAAGCCACTGGCATCCCCCAGGCAAAAAGAAATGAACATTTTCCCAGGAAACCCTTCACTTACCACTAGGTTTTCTCTTACCCCTTTTAACAAGGCCACTTTAAGACCTGGTATGCTCTAGGCATGTTTATTTTGAAAAGTTTCATCACATGTCATACCTCAAACAATAAAATATATCCATATTAATATCTTTGTCTCTATCTACAGGAGCAGAGTTCACTTGTAGGTGACTAGGTTGACCCAGTGTTAAGCAGTCATTCAAGTATACATTTATTAACTTCAAGGTTTTGATTTTTTTCCTACTGTAGAACCAATATTTTTTCCAAGTCTCAACCATTTTCACAGCCAGATGCAAAACACATAGGTCCCAGATTCTGTACTTTGCATAACAAACGGATAAAATGATATTACTTGTCTCTTTCCATTCTGTGAGTGCTGGCAGGACCCAGGCAGTTCACGGACACTTGATTTTATGCCTGGAAAGACTGTTGGAAAAGCCAACAGGCTTTACATTTTTTCAACTGAATCCTTGCCAAACACATTGGCCAAAGAAGCATGACCCTTAACTAGGGCTCCCCTTGTCCCGGTTTAGCCATTTATGAAACCAATAACCCAGAGTCCTACCTGAGCTTCATGCACAGTAAAAAAAAAAGATCATATATCCTATCCTACTTCCTCCTTAGAAGGATCAAATTTGATCTGATCAAAGTGCTTTAGAAATTCTAAAGTGCTTAAAGATAATTAGTAACCACCCTCTGTATCTTTTTTTTTTTTAACTGAACTGAACTAATAGCTTATTACAAGATGTTGAATATAGTTCCCTATGCTATATAATGAATCTTTGTAGCTTATCTATTTTATATCTAGTAGGGCATATCAGTTAATCCCTTATTCCCAATTTATTCTACACCTCCACTTTGGTAACCATAAGTTTGCTTTCTTTTTTTTAAAATATAAATTTATTTTAATTGGAGGTTAATTACTTTACAATATTGTATTCTCACCCTCTGTATCTTATCAACAGACTTCCAAGGTGAATTTATGCAAGGTACTTTTGTAATTAAAAAAATATACTCAAAATATCAACACTGTTTTTCTGAACAATAAATCTGAATGTTTACACTACATCTCCTTAAAGCAAGATTTCTCTACTTCAACTAAACTAACACAGAAAGGCAGGCTCTCTTAATCAGCAAAACTGTCAATGTCACCATGTAGGTATCTGAGTCAATTAGTTGGGCATTTTGATAGGTTAGACTCATTTTCAAAGTTGTTTGTGAAACGTATTTAATTGGTTTGTCTGTTTTGATTTTGAGTGTAAGTCGCTGTAGCTGTCCATGTAATTATGGCAGTTTTGCAACAAACCACAGGAAAAAAACAGTTGCTCAGTCTGAAGGCAGGACAGAGATTCTGTGTGTACATTGTATATAAGGCTTTCTGGCTGTGAGTATTAAACTCTGGTATAATGAAGACCTTGTATTTCTTGTATAGGAGGCCAGAACTCTTCTTATACTACCAGAGATCCAGCACCCTCTAAAGATTGGGAGTAGCTGCTGCCAAAAATGACTGAGTGTCATGAAAACATTTCTACTGTACCATATGATCGTGGCAGGGTCCATGGGAAAGACTTGAATTTGAAAACTAAGCATTTATAGTCTATCTGAGTTAATTTAGTGGTTCCTAACA
>SJYT01039280.1:370227-465103 GCA_006410635.1 Cephalophus harveyi | reverse complement strand
GGGGGGGAGGGGGGGTCCCTGTATGTGTGCACATGCTCGTTTTAATACTGTTTAGATTCCAAATGTAAATCCAAATGCAGTAGTTGTGCAACTTACACTAATCAATTCCATAGGAGAACTGGGACAAGTAAAAGCTTTAAAAGCCTTGCTGACAGTCACTAAAGGATACTGTTCATTAAGGATACAGTTTTATCTCAAATACATGACATTTGTCCATTCATCTTCCTTTTGTGCTCTATTGCATCTTTAGGTTTTCAGGTTAAACTACTTAGAAAATGTTCACAGATTTAAATTTTCACCATCACTGAGCATGATTTTTATTTGTTTTTTTTCTCCTCCCGAAGATGCATTTGCCATCTTGATTTTGACAAAGGAGATGTCAAGAAAGGTATATTGACATTGATTGGGTTCTTATCATGTTATAAAGAAGTACATGCTAAATGCTTTTTATGTACATTATTCAAATCCATTGAGTAGCCTGTGGGGGGCTGCCCTTGTGGCTCAGACAATAAGGAATCTGCCTGCAATACAGGAGCCCCAGGTTCAATCCCTGGGTTGGGAAGATCTCCTGGAGGAGGGTATGGCAATCCACTCCAGTATTCTTGCCTGGAGAATTCCATGGACAGAGGAGCCTGGCAGGCTACAGTTCATGAGGTGACAAAGAATTGGACACGACTGAGCGACTAAGAACAGCACAGCAGACCCTGGAGCCAGTACACTCAGTACCCTCAGTTTATGGGTGAAAAACAGAGGCTTCCGTTTCAAAACAGGTGATTAGACATTCCCCATGACTAATAGCAAATTTATTTTCATTTTTGCTTTTTTATAGAAAAGCTGCTCTTTTCCTCTCTCCTTTACACCAGATGCTGTTTCTAACCTTAAAAGCCATTATATTTTTGAAGGCATTATGAAAGGAAATGATGAAAAATATCTTCTCTTGCAGTCTCCTGAATCAGCATAGATTCTCCTCATTTGGTAAACACAGAAGCAGAGCCCCAACTAAAGACCAGAAAATGGATGAAACGTCCTCCTTGGCAGACTTACAGTCCCCTTCTCCAGACCACTGAGCTGCCTGCATCCTCTCAGCTCTGGCAGACCCAACTCCCTCACTCAGCACTAAGGATTTGCTGAGCTTGTTGTCAGCGATGAGAATGTAAAAAGCAGGGACAGACCTGCTTTCCTCATCTATAAATGAGGCTACTGATGCCCACCTCACAGGGCAGCTGTAACAGTGAAATTAGAGAACATGTCTGAAATTCATTTTTCTTCTAAGTGTTGGAAAAAACAAGAAAGGAAAGTTATTCATGTCAACAAGGCAGCCATGAATTCATCCAAAATGCCTCGTGGAAATGAGTGTTTCTATTGTTACAAAATTATTTTTCAGTGTTCACTTTGGAAAGCAATACAATATTGAGTTTATTAAATCTGATCTTTGATTTGTTTGATAAATTTGATAATCTTGTTAGGGAAAAGTTGCATTACAAATTATCCTTTCTTTCCCCTATATCTCTTAGGATAATAGTCTTTATTATAATTATTTCTGTTAACGAAGTACTTGTTATGTGCCAGATACCTAAGACAGTAAACAACTTGCTAGGCATGGACATTGCCGAGACAGCCACATTGCTGAGATGAAAAGCAGGAGGTTTAGAGTAAGATACTTTAGCCAAAAGTTACTCTACCAGCAAGTGGCAAATAGACCTAAAGCTATTCTAGAAGATTTCAGAACCCACCAATGAACTACTACACTATACTATCTTAGGCTCACTTAGAATTTATGAGTGAGCTTGCCCATAATCTACAGTACTTTTCCTCAAGTCTCAAGTAGGTTTTTTAATTTGTCTATAAGTTGAGCTAAATTTACTAAAGATCAAATAGTATGATATCTGCTTCCCAGGCACTTGGGAAAGAAATAAACTGAAGAGGCCTAAAGCCTTAATCCAGTTCCATGTCCATGTCCAACAGTCCACTGTGATCATGAAAAATTTCCCACAGACTCTTGACTTAACCTCAAAATCCTTCTAAACCTAGCCCCAAATAAGAGCTGCTGTTCGTTTATTTAGATATTATGTACAGGAGTACCAAGTATAGCACTCTCTTCTCAGAGTTAAGCAGGTGAGATGAAACTAATTCCTGTGTCTCAAAAAAAAAAAAAAAAAACCTGAAAGTGGACATAAACAAGGTACCTGTTTCTAAGTTACAACATTTTATTCCAGAGTTTTTAAGGTAACTTGTCCTTATTTATGGAGCTAGAACTAAAATAACACCTCAAGAAGAAAATTTTTTTTTCTTTTAAGCAAAGCTTATTCTTAAGTCCTTGTCTTCTTGCACAAAGCATGTGAGTACTTTGTGTTTGGTTAGTTTGGCCTCTTCCTAGGTTTTGTCCATGTTGGACACTGAAAACCCACTCGTCACCAAGAAGCACATGCCCTTACTTTTATACAGGAATTTGTGAGGTTGAAAAGATAACTTTGTGGACGAAAGATAAGCCCACAATGGGTCTATACATGATTTTGGAGGTAGAGTCCAGAAACATTGCAAAACTAAGATTAAATTTCTAAAGAGAGGGCCTTTGCTTTCCCAAGAGCCAGATAAGGTTTGGGGCTCAATTCTATGAAGCCCAACTGCATTTCCTGAGTAGGTATTGAACCCTAGGCACCATACCCAAATCTAGGTGCAGAAGTGATTACAAAGCAGTTGTCAGCCTCATGCAGTTCACAGATGTCCATCCCTCTGCTTAGCAGCAACGGCTCCCTGCTAGCCACCCACTGCTGTAACCCTCAAGGTAAGATTCTCCTGGAGTCTTCCAGAGTTCCCTAGCTCAGCTTTCCAGCCGGGCCAGCAGAGAGCTTCTGCCAACAGCCACTCTATCGTATTTCTCTTCATAATGCACAGCCCTATCTGCTTTTCCTGACAAATGGAAAAATGCCTTTTGTCTCTTCCTAATGAGTTGCAGAAGAGGAAAACAAAGCACTAGGTAATTTCTCAATAGGTCAGTATGCTACATGAAATTCTTGGTAAATTACACTGCTACATTTATAAAAATCACAGTTTGAAAAATGGTTTGGAACAAGGAGAGGTTTGGAATGGAGAGACCAGTTAAGGAGCTATTGTAGTAATCCATGGGAGACATTATGGCCTGAAATCAGGAAGTGGCACTGGGTAAGGAGAGAAATAGAAGGATTTTGAGAGCAATTTTCAAAGCTGGAAGTGACAAGAGCTGTGAAAAATGAGGCTCAAGATGTAGGCCTGAGAGAGGTCATAAAAGACTTTGTATCCCACATTAGGCTTCGCTGGTGACTCAGTGGTAAAGAATCTCCTTGCAATGCAAGAGACATGGGTTAGATCCCTGGGTTAGGAAGATCCTCTGAAGGAGGAAAAGGCAAGCCAATCCAGTATTCTTGCCTAGAGAATCCCATGGACAGAGGAGCCTGGCAGACTGCAGGCTATGGGGTTGCAAAAGACTCGGACACAACTGAGCAACTAAGCACAGCACAGCACAGCACAGGGTATATAATGGGCTTCCCAGGTGGTAAGGAACCCGCCTGCCAATGTAAGAGATGTGGGTTCAATCCCTGGGTCAAGAAGACCTCTGGAGGGGGAGGCACAGCAATGCACCGTAGTATTCCTGTCTGGAGAATCCCATGGACAGAGGAGCCTGGCAGGCTACAGTCAGTAGGATCACACAGAGTTGCACATGACTGAAGTAACTGAGCAAGCAAGTAAGAAGATCAAAGAAAGAGAGATCAGTTCAGAGATCATGGCAGTCTTACATCTGAGCAAGGAGGAGGCCCAAGCTAAGATTGCTATTGTTGTTCAGTCACTAAGTCTTGTCTGACTCTTTGCTACCCATGGACTGCAGCACGCCAGACTTCCCTGTCCATCACCAACTCCCGGAGCTTGCTCAAACTCATGTCCATTGAGTCAGTGATGCCATCCAACCATCTCATCCTCTGTTGCCCCTTCTCCTCTTGCCCTCAATCTTTCTGGTCCCAGCAGAAAGGAGAGGGCAGCTTCCAGAGGTATTTAAGAAGCTGAACCAACAAAGCTTAGCGATTGGTTGGGAGTGGGACAAGGATATAGAGGGCAGGATAAACGTATGTCTGATTCATGTTGATGTTTGGTAGAAACTAACACAGTACTGTAAAGCAATTATCCTTCATTAAAAAAAAAAAAAAACAGAGTCAAGGATGACACTCTCAGACTTTCTTGCCCTGAGTATATGGGTTTAGATTAAAAATACAGAAGAAGAAACTGTTTGAAAAAATACAAATTCCTACCTGAATTTCAATGTATTCATTATCTTCTGAGCAAAAATTAAGCACTGCATAATGAGTCATGGAGTATATAGAAAAATAACTCAAGAAACTCCAGAAAATAAACTTCAGAAGACAAAACCGACTTCCAGCACAATTAGATACATAACAATCATTTCTACTATATGACCACAAAATCTGCCACATTGTGACCAATATGAACACATAGATTTCAAAAGCAAAGTGAATGAGAATGAGATGATCAAGGATAAAGTGAGAAGACAAATGCATTCTATTACTTCTGTTACTCGTAGTATAAAGCAGCAGCTTTATACTATCTATAAGATGCCTGTAGACATTTATTAAAAGATGACTATGAAGAGCTGACACATAAACTTAATCCCATTTTCCTCTATGTTAGCTAAGTCTGCCAGAGGTAATGAATGTTATCCTGCAGGGAAGATGAAAAATTAAGGCAAATGAAATTACTATTAAGTCATTTCTTCTTTCCATACACATAATAATATATAGTTCAGTAAAGATAAGGGTTCACAGTAATTAGAGAAGTGTAAATAAATATTTACCAAGATTGTCATTTAAATGTCCTCAAATTAGATGCAAATGAAGAGCCTCAATTCTTGATCAAAGGAAGATAAATCCTGATTTGCATTTTCATCGTTATTTACTATCAATTGTAAAGCCACTGTCAAGGGAAAAAATGACTATCGACTATCTGAAACTAGAAGATTTTGTAAAGCTGACTTAAAGTGAAATAAAACACCCTCTTTATCTTGACCTATTTCCCCCTTTTATTCACCTCTCAGAGGAGGCGATGAATGGAGGTAGACTTGAAAGAAATTAAACAGATCAAGACAACTCGTAGGCAAGTTTCAGACATCAACCCTTGATCATTTATATTAAAAACTAACACTTATCAAATTCTCTTTCCAAGTCAAATAAGCAACCAGAAAGAGGCACTGCTAATTTGTCAAGGATACTTTAGACCAAATTGCTGTACATAGCATGAACTGAGAATTGTATTACGGTACATTTGCAACTGATGTCTCCAAATCAAATTTGCCTCTTTTCTACTAGAAATGATGTATTTTTATCTAATACAGTTCTTTTTCCATATTATCTACATTTAGATGCTATTTTTCCATTTATATATTGCATTGCATGTCAACAGTTTACATTCCCAGAAATTTAGGCCTTAATATCACCACCATGATCAACATGATTATACTAATTATATTGCTGTTAGACTCCATGGCATCAGACTGAGGTGATGTAATTATGGCTTCCAAGCAATGACTTTTATACTTTCTTTCTTCCTATATGTGGTGTGGAAGTCACTCAGTCATATCCAACCCTTTGTGACCCCATGGACTGTAGTCTGCCAGGCTCCTCTGTCCATGGAATTTCCCAGGTAAGAACACTGGAATGGGTTGCCATTCCCTTCTCCAGGAGCTCTTCCCTACCCAGGGATCGAATGAATATGCTCAAGGAAAATTTTACCATTCTACTAACCCAAATTCTTAATTCTAATTTTACATAAGGTTATTTCACTCCAACCGAAGTTAAAATTTCCTGTGAATATGTGTCATTATATTATTTTCATCCAAGTTAACCCACTTTGACCCACTTTGATATGCTTGGAAACCTCATACTTCTCCTCAGTTCTCTTCACTACAGTATCATCAAATGGTCCCACTTTGAATGCAGTTTTACCTTGTCAAAGCCCCAAGCAAATCTGCTAAAATCTTTGGAGTAGAAACTATAGACCATTGATGCCTTCATAGTTTTCCTGAATTTCAAGTGAACGACAACCACACATAAGATCTAATCAGTCCATGAGGCTTTGTGAACACAAAGATACATGAAAGATGTGTTAATTTTTTCTCTTATATTTTATACCACCAATCAAGCCATCACCAAAGTGTAAAGAAATGTGATTTGAGACATTTTGGGAAAATATTCTCTTGATGATTTCCATCTTATCTGAAACCAATGTATTTGTCTTCTCTCGGGATGAGAGGAACCTGCTATGTGTCATTTAAAAAGTTCAGCAACTTGGATGATTTCTGTCTGACCAACACTTGTCCCTTGTTTCTAATTTATGAAGAACATTCCAAGAAGCTTTTCTCCATAAAGAGAACAGTTATATATAGATAGACTCAATGGAAGTTTTTTTTCTTTTTAGTGTTCCATTTACCAAGAACAACAGATGGACATTCCAAGCTGTTAATAAATGCAGACGAAAGATGATATGCTGGCTGGCTGGCTGGCTGGTACGTTAGCAGAGTTTTCCCAAAATGAAACAATGACTTAAGCCAAGATGAATGTTCACCAGTTGTTTAAATCGGTGGGTCAGCACTTTTTTTTTACCAGGTAGTAAACACATGCAGTGTTGACTGGCAATTTATCAGCATTTAATAATCATATAAATGTATGATATATTGATTTGAACATTGAGCACTTCATTGTTATCCTCAATAAAGGGCTTTGGAAGCAGAACACATAATTATTTTGTGATTCCATTTAAAAGGGTAGAGAGCTAATCAAGCATACTGCTAATAAGAAACTATCAAATGAAGAGACCACACAGCTGTTAATTTCCATAATCTATACAGCATATTTCAGCTCGAATCCTAGACCACAATTCTATTCCAAAATCCTATATTGTGGTGGTTTCACATAATATTCCATTTCTGTCTCCACTTTCCAGAAATATGGTTAAGGCAAAAATGGAATATACACAGATACACCATTGGACCAATGTGGATTATAAAAAAAAACGATTGTGTAATCAAAATCTATCCAAGGTTAGCAAATGTTACCTACAGTAACTGGGTACTTGAATGCCAACTTAAAGTAGCCATTTTCAAATAAACTTGAGAATAAGGATCTGAAGTGTTTCACAGCGCCTAATGAGCCATCATCATCAACAATACAGTGCAAAAATGGAAAAAGAAAAATACTATTTGAAATGCAGTCTTCATGACTATTTTTAGATTTTCCACAGTATTATTTCCCTAATGCAAATGGCATGTGAATGACTACTTTTTCCTAGTTTAGATCTGGAACTGATGGCCTATGACCAAATAACCAGACACCAGTTTTTATTCAGATTCCTTGATCCCTGATACACATAAAAATAGTATTAACTGTTTATATTAAATGGGACTGACCATCTGGCATGCATAAAGGCCATTCCAAGAATCTCTGTGGCACTCTTATTTCACACATGAAGGAAAATATTGAAAGTTAGGTGAAAGAGGCCTTTTCATGGAAGCTGATGACAGTTATGAAGAACTTAAGTATTATTTTTGTTCTAACTTGAATTATTCAAAACAATCCAGAAGAGTCTGTGCAGTCAAAAGAATGGAATCTGGGGCTTCCCTGGTGGTTCAGTGGTAAAGAAGCCGCCTGCCAGTGCAGGAGACATGGGTTCAATCCCTCATCTGGGAAGATCCCACATTCCACCGAGCAACTAAGCCCATGCACCAAAACTATTGAGCCTGTGCTCTGGAGCCTGAGAGCTGCAACTACTGAGCACATGTGCCACAAGTACTGAAATCCATGTGCCCTAGAGCCTGTGCTCCACAACGAGAGAAGCCACTGCAATAAGTAGCTCATGCATCGCAACTAGAGAGCAGCTTCTGCTCTCCACAACTAGAGAGAAGCCCATGTGCAGCAACGAAGACCCAGCACAGCCAAAAATAAATAAATAAATTTTTTTAAAAAAAGAATGGAATGTGGGAGGGTGTTCAGTCTGTTGTACAAGGCTGCTTCAGTGGGAATTCAAACCTGCATCAAATGCCAAGAACCCCACCCCAGGGCCATAGTGATTGATTTGCATCCCTGCTGAAGGGGCCATTTCAGGAACCTCAAGAAATTCAGAAGCTTAGACAGCTTTAGTACACCTGGCATAGTTCAGGCTGTCCACAGTGAGGCAGGGCTGGGTCTCCATTTGATTTCAGGGTTTCCTACAATAAGCTATGTATTCATGGTCTCTCTTTTGCTCCCTGTCCTTTGAAATAGTCACTTCTTTGCAAGACTGGCTTTCATGATACCTTTTTGCTTTTCTTTTTGGTTTATTTAAGTCATTGTCTTAGTTCCTAAAGACCGTGTGTGTGAAATACTCTGAAAGAGATGCCCCAACATGAACTAAACAAGGGCTAATGCTGCCCGATTCCAGGGCCTCAGACTTCAGACTTCTGCTATTCACCTGTCTCCCCATCACACTTTTGATTTTCCTCTTCCCCAGGATGAACAGAGTCTATTTTTTTATGGGAATTCATTTTCTCTTGCATGTTCTTTCCTTGGATAAGACCCAATGCCTCCCGCAATTTTGATAATATTCACTTGATTATTTTGTTTTATCCTAGATCCCCCGAAACATCTGCTTTAGCTCCAAATCACAATGGACCGGTTAGCAGGGCCTTCTAAACCAAACATGCTTTACTTAGGTCAATATCCCATAGATAAACAAAATATATTTTCCATGTTAATCCTTTTAGAATACAACCAGAGAGCATTTCAACTAAAAGGGCAAATATCAGGTAACTGCAGAATTTCAGAACTGGAAAGGACACTTGGAGGTCATCTAAAACAACCCCTTCATTTTTTATATGAGGAAACCAAGACTCAGTGATGATGAGTTGCCAAAAGTTTCATCAAGTTAAGAATAGAGCTATATGCAAAATACTTAAGAAGTGTAATGTCTGTAACTTAGTTTAAAGGTATTCCAAAATAAGATGGATTAAGAGATGGTTGGGGAGAAGGCAATGGCACCCCACTCCAGTACTCTTACCTGGAAAATCCCATGGACGGAGGAGCCTGGTGGGCTGCAGTCCATGGGGTCGCTAAGAGTCGGACACGACTGAGCGACTTCCCTTTCACTTTTCACTTTCATGCATTGGAGAAGGAAATGGCAACCCACTCCAGTGTTCTTGCCTGGAGAATCCTAGGGACAGGGGAGCCTGGTGGACTGTAGGAGCCTGGTAGGCTGCAGTCCATGGGGTCGCTAAGAGTCGGACACGACTGAGCGACTTCCCTTTCACTTTTCACTTTCATGCATTGGAGAAGGAAATGGCAACCCACTCCAGTGTTCTTGCCTGGAGAATCCTAGGGACAGGGGAGCCTGGTGGACTGCCGTCTATGGGGTCACACAGAGTCGGACACGACTGAAGTGACTTAGCAGCAGCAGCAGCAGCAAGAGATGGTTGGAGGGATACCTGTGATAAATCAAGTATTAATAGGATATAAGTAGCAGGTTCATGGGTTCCTGACTGTTGACTGCAAACACTTAACTTGGGTGAATGCTTGAAAACTTTCACTATAAAATGTTGGGAATGTGAGGTATGCAACAAATTTATGAAGCTAGAAATTCAATGAGACTGGCTATGCTTCTGCTGCTGCTGCTAAGTCGCTTCAGTCGTGTCCGACTCTGTGCGACCCCATAGATGGCAGCCCATCAGGCTCCCCCGTCCCCGGGAGTCTCCAGGCAAGAACACTGGAGTGGGTTGCCATTTCCCTCTCCAATGCATGAAAGTGAAAAGTGAAAGGGAAGTCGCTCAGTCGTGTCTGACTCTTAGCGACCCCATGGACTGCAGCCTACCAGGCTCCTACATCCATGGGATTTTCCAGGCAAGAGTACTGGAGTGGGGTGCCATTGCCTTCTCCAGAGACTGGGGATAGATACTCCATAATAGACTCGGTATACGCACAGATGAATGCTGGTATCCACTTTCATGGTATACAACCTAATGTGGAGTCTTAGTCAGAGAACACAGTTCTTTAAGATTCATTGGAGGGACTCAAAGAAGTAAAATAGTTTTGATCTAGTGAGAATTCTTATAATTCCGAGTGAAAGAAAATCACTCAGACTGACTTAAGCAAATAAAGGGACAATATGGGTTTCCATAAATGAAAAGTCTAGGGGTAAACCTGGCTTGATTATGGTTGATTATCTGCACCAAAATTTTCCATCTCCTGTCTTCACTTTCTTTTGCATTGGTTCTGTTCTCATTCACGCTTCCCCTTCCTAGTTGCTAGGCTTTCTATACTTCCCTGTTTATATCATCATAGGCCCAAACTTAGGAGAAGGGACAGCATACTTCTATCAGCTGTAGAAGCAAAAGTCTAAAGAGTGCAATTTGCTTGCTCGGGTTGAATTATGTGTCTATCCTTAAAATAAAAACCACTTGCCAAAAGACTGCAATATTCTGACTGGACATGTTTAGGCCGGCATGTGCACATGGACTCTTAGAAGTAGAGACTAATAATCCAAAGGAAATTCCAGTTTGTGTTCCCCCATTCTAGGGGCAGATGCTGAGCCATTAAAATGAAATGCCATGCCACAGGTTTGCTGTCAGAATATCTCTTAGATTGCTGAAGAAATTGTCTTAAGGTTGGAGATGGGAACAAGGAGTAGACATCTGAGATGCAACCCATCCTCCAGTAAATTCTGTAGTATTATTTCTGATCTTAGGAATCACTCCCCAAAGGATCACAAGTGAAATGGGTGAAATTGGCCCATTTCAAGAAGAGGTGCACAAGCTGGATCTGTGATGCAAGCTCCCTAGACAATGATCTAGGACTTGGTGAAAGAGGATCTTGAGATATTGGTACACATGGATTCCAGGCACATAGGGGAAATGAAAAATTGAGAGTACTGAATAGGACACTAAAGCCAGAGACACTCTTGGAGCCACTCTTAGAAATCTTAGCTACTTTTGCGAGTCAAACTGGAAGGACATTCAGTGGTAGTTCTTACCTTTAGCTAACTTAAGTCAATTTCCAAATAAATTAAAGGTGTGAACTATTTCATTAATCATTACATTGACTGGGTTACTCATTCTGATTTGGTGATGATATCATCAGATGCACTGTTCAATCAAGACCAACTTTATTTTCATAATCATGAGTTCAGTTTGGTGGAGCTTTGAAGGCTATAAAGTTACGAGAGCAGTTCATCCATCTCCCTTCCCAGGGTAGAACAGCTGGGCCCTGTCGAGCTGGTTCACAGGGCAGAGTGTTGCCCACAGCAGTCATGTGTAGAACCAGAAGGCAGTAGCCAAACAGCCTCCAGGAGAGCCTTCCCAGGCAACCAAGAGGAGTATGTCTCTAATGGTTCCTGAAGACAAGGAAGGCTGGAAGCCAAAGTCAGAACCACAGAATGGAGCCAAAGGTTTCAGACAGCCCATGAAAATTAGGGCAAGAGATAGGGAGTCATGACTGGCAAAGGAAGGTGCCCTGGACAAATCCTAGAGATAAGGCTGCTGGCAATAGACTCTGTACATGGGCTAAGTTATCTAGGGTGGGGAAAATGACTGACCAGTTTTCAATACCTGGCAGCATGCTTACAAATCTAATTTGAACTGTATATAAAAATACCCTTCCAGACACCTAAGCTTAGATGATCTAAGCTTAGCACATATTTCCAAAGGTGGAATAGAGTGCTACCTAGAAAATGTCTTGAAGAAATATTTAATGGACAAAATTGGGATTTTTAAAGGTGTCTTCATCCAGATACTTGCACGTGCCTTATACCTTCCTGTAAATCTTTCAATTAGTTCTTTTCTGTATTTTTCTCAGCTGCCAGGAAGGCAGTGACCAGCATGACCACCAGGTTGACAGACATGGTGATGCATACACTGTAAAGGGAAAAAAAGTATTTTCATGCACTCCAGAACTACTGACAGAGTGTCTGTTATGTGATGAGCCTTGCACTTGGCAGTAGGAATGCAGGGTGAGTGGAAGTAGAGTCAGGCAAAACTAAGTGAAAATCTTGATTCTGCAGTGGTGTGGGGGTGTGACCTTGAGCACATTCAGTCTGCAAATATTTTTTGTTGTTTAAAATCCAGTAAGAAATACTTGAAGCACAGATTATGTTAAGGATTCAATTAGATAACAAACGTAAAAATTAACATAATATTATAAAACAATTACACTTCAATTTTTTAAAAGTAAAAATGAATGAAGTTTCTTTTTAGAATTTTAATTTATAATACCATAACATAAAACTATTATATCTTGAGTATTCATTGAAAAGACTGATGCTGAAACTCCAGTACTTTGGCCACCTGATGCGAAGAGCTCACTCACTGGAAAAGACCCTGATGCTGGGAAAGATTGAAGGCAGGAGGAGAAGGGGATTACAGAGGATGAGATGTTTGGATGGCAACACCAATTCAATGGACATGAGTTTGAGTAAACTCCAGGAGTTGGTTATGGACAGGGAGGCCTGGCATGCTGCAGTACATGGGGCTGCAAAGAGTTGAACATGACTGAGCGACTGAACTGAACTGAACATAAAAATAATTGTTTTCATTACTGTGGATCATCTTAATGCCATGATATAGAATCATAGAATCTGATATTCACCCTCTTTCAAATGGTACCTAAGAGAGGTCATCTCGGATTGTCCTATATACATGAGTATCCTTTCCTTCATCCAATGCAGGAAACTAACTCCACAACCATAGCTTTCTTCAACCCCTGTATATCACCAACATCTGACATGCTAGGCAACTACTTGTTGACTTGTGTATATTCTATCTTTCACCATTAGAATGAAAATTCAAGGAGAGTAGAATTGGTTTGTTGTGTGTGTGTTTTAATTGGAATATAATTGAGGTTTCATAGTGTTTTGTTCAGTGACTTATCCTTGACACCAGAACTATACCTGGCACATAGTGGACACCAATAAACATATACTTTTAAATGAACAAAAATATCTGTGTACACTTAACCCTGGTGGCTCCGAGGTTAAAGCGTCTGCCTCCAATGCGGGAGACCTGGGTTCGATCCCTGGGTCAGGAAGATCCCCTGGAGAAGGAAATGGCAATCCACTCCAGTATTCTTGCCTGGAGAATCCCATGGACAGAGAAGCCTAGTAGGTTACAGTCCACGGGGTCGCAAAGAGTCGGACACGACTAAGTGACTTCACCTCACCTCACCTCACACTTAACAAATAGATGTATGGCTAGTTCTACTATGAATTAATAATAACAAAGATTTCATGCAATCTATGTGCACTTTTACAGTTTAACCATTTTCAGCTCACAGCTCCTATAACAAGGCTAGAGAAAGTGAAAACTCTACTTCACGGTCAAGTAAACTGAAACTCAGACAAGTTATGTGTGTCAACTGATATCATACAGCTCATGCGTGATTCCCTCATTGAAACCCGATTCTAGAAGAAGCAACTACAGTTGCAATATCATAAGTGCAGAAGTCACTTGAATATGTAAAATAGCAGTGTTCCATTTGGATCTGTCATTAAATGAATTGCTTACTTTCTACTTGAATCTCAAGTTTCTTGTATTAATGACAGTATGCAAATGCTGACTTTTTCTCACCCTGCACTACAAAGGTTAAGGGCAAAGAATGAACACTTGCTGTATGATATTGCTTTTGTACATATAAAGCAAAAAGATCTGGAGCTTGATTTATAAATACTTGCATAGTAAGTGTTTATAATGCATGGTAAACAATGAAAAAAAGCCTGACTTCCATCTGACAGAGAATAACAGCAATGTACTATGTCCAATCGAAATCTGCATTTTTTCCCTTCACCACAGAAAATTTATTTTTTTAATACAGTGATTTAAGGTGAGTTTTGGTAGTCAGCATCTTATTAAGTCCCATTCCGGAAAACTTGAGGAGTAGGCAGACCTTGACTTTTGTCTATTGCCTGGCCTTCCACGCCACACCATTCTCAGATAACAACAAGCATCTTAAGAAGTTCCTTTGACCTCCTTATGACCCTTCCCCTGCCAAATGCCCAAAGTAGACCCATCCCTCCACTCTAAACAGAAACATAACTTGAAATGCTCATTTATGCTATGTTGTTAAGATCTTATTGATTCCGCAATAATTTTAGATTCAGATCTCAGTGCAAAGTCAGGCTCCACCACATACCAGATCTCTGGCTTTGGACAAGTTACATAATTTTTCTTTGATCCTCTTTCTCGTGTATAAAATGGAGTTATTAATAGTGCTTACTTCACAGTTTTGAGTTAACATTGTATGTATGTGTGTGTGAGACAGAGAGAGAGGGCCTGAAACTTAGTGTTATTTCAGCATTTGCTATTAAAGAGAGAGGTCATGAAAAAGAAGTGACAAATACAATTTTGATTTCTGTGACCTGAGCAAGTTTGCAAATTTCTCCAAATCTTAGTTCAGTTCAGTTCAGTCACTCAGTCGTATCTGACTCTTTGCAACCCCATGAACTGCAGCACGCCAGACCTCCCTGTCCAACACCAACTCCTGGAGCCTACCCAAACTCATGTCCATTGAGTCGGTGATGCCATCCGAGCATCTCATCCTCTGTCATCCCCTTCTCCTCCTGCCCTCAATCTTTCCAAGCATCAGGTTCTTTTCCAATGAGTGAGCTTTTCACATCAGGTGGCCAAAATATTGGAGTTTCAGCTTCAACATCAGTTCTTCCAATGAACTCCCAGCACTGATCTCCTTTAGGATGGACTGGTTGGATCTCCTTGCAGTCCAAGGGACTCTCAAGAGTCTTCTCCAACACCATAGTTCAAAAGCATCTTAGACTCTTTAGTAAAATGGGAATAGTCTCTACATTACCAAGTTAGATAAGGATTACTAATATCATACATAAAGCAACTACAATATTATATGATCCAGAAAGGATGCATCATGTTGTATTAAATATTATTCTTTGCAATATTATTCTTTGCAAATTAAAAGGGGATTTAGGGAGGTATCAATGTTATTCTAAACTAATCAATGGGGTGGTGCTCTTGAGGGAGTGACTTTGTTGAACAATGAGACCGTCTTTTAAATGAGGCCAGCATTAATGATAGAACATTTTGGTTGTAATACTATATGTGCAGATTATACTTTTCCAAGATGATCACAGCAATATCCCTATGCCACATGCTTGTTTTACTCCAAGACTCTGACATATTTTGAATGTAGAGCTGGATGTATGTCCCTTTCCCTTGAACTTGGACCTTTGTAACTACCTTGATCACTTAGAGATAATATATGACTTCCAAAGCTAAGTCATAAAAATGCCATGCACTTCTGCATCATTTGTGGGGGACAGTCTTTCTGAGGGATGCCAGCTACCACATAAATAGTGGAACTGCCCTGAAGCTGCCACACTCTGAAGAAGCCCCAACTAGCCCATGTGAAGAGAACATATGGAGAGGCCCTAAGACTATGTGATAAACCCCAAGCAAGAGTGGCCTAACAAAGCCTTTCCCAAATTCCAGAGGCTCAGAACAATGAGAAATAGTAAAATGGTTATTATTTTCAGTCACTAAGCTTAGCAGTGGTTTGTTATACAGTTTTACATAATAGATTCACTACACCATGGTTTTATTTTGCTTTACTGGGTAGAAAGATCTTTTATTATATCTTATTTTACACAAATGTCTCATGAAAATAGATATTCCCATTGCTTTTATGATTGAGGAAATGGAAGATCTGAGAAGTTAAGTGATTTTCCCAGAGGCCACACAGCCAAGAGTAATGGCAAAGAAGGTATACAAACACAGATCCTCGAATTTTAAGCCAAAAAGTTGGTCAATCCATATAACTCACCTAATAGTAAAGGATTGTGAGAAGAATGATAGAGAAACTGCTGATGGGGTAGCTCCTCTTTGAGCTCCAAAAACCTTTGCAAACTGAGCTTGTATAAGCAGATGTGATTTACCTCAAATTTAGCCTGGTGTTGGATGATAGATTTCCATATTTTGCACCATAATTAAGAGTTAGTGTGGTTTGTAACTACTTGAAATGAAAAATAGAAGTGTGTTCAATATTTGCATTTCATTTTAGAAGATCTTAGTCATTTTATTGTTATTCAATTTCACATTGTAGTTTTATGATTTCTTACTTGCATGAATATTAATTGAAATGGGAAATACACTCAGTGATTTAAATGCATGTGTTTTTTAGTATTGGGGGGGAATTTAATTAGGGTGATGTGTCCTGAAAAAAACAATCATTTTACAAAATTGAAAATTCCTGCTATGCCATTGTGTTCTCTGGAAATACAGAGTGAACAAAGATAGTACATTACATGATATCTGCTCTCTTGAAATTCCTACAGGTAATTTAAAATGTCATGCTTTTATTTCACCCTGTATATTTTCAACATACAAAATGCTTGTTTTTCCCTCTGATGTTTCTGACTGCTGTTTGTTTCTGATTGGCCATAGCAACTGAAGGTTGTCTACAGAGCACTGTAAAGTCAGCATCAAGAATCCTGAAACATGTATAATATCATATATGAAACGAATCGCCAGTCCAGATTCGATGCATGATACAGGATGCTTGGGGCTGGTGCACTGGGATGACCCAGAGGGATGGTACGGGGAGGGAGGTGGGAGGGATATTCAGGATGGGGAACACGTGTATACCCGTTGCAGATTCATGTTGATGTATGCCAAAACCAATACAATATTGCAAAGTAATTAGCCTCCAATTAAAATAAACTTATAATAAAAAAATGGGCCTCCTTGAAAAGGGAACCCTCCTACACTGCTGGTGAAAATGTAAACTGATGCAGCCACTATGAAGAACAGTATGGAGGTGCCTCAAAAAAATTAAGAATAGAATGGCCCTATGATCCAGCAATCCCATTTTGGGGCATACTAGCCTCCAATTAGGAGAAGGCAATGGCAACCCACTCCAGTACTCTTGCCTAGAAAATCCCATGGACGGAGGAGCCTGGTAGGCTGCAGTCCATGGGATCGTGAAGAGTCAGACACGACTGAGCGACTTCACTTTCACTTTTCACTTTCATGCATTGGAGAAGGAAATGGCAACCCACTCCAGTGTTCTTGCCTGGAGAATCCCAGGGACGGCAGAGCCTGGTGGGCTGCCGTTTCTGGGGTCGCACAGAGTCGGACATGACTGAAGCGACTTAGCAGTAGCAGCAGCAGCCTCCAATTAAAATAAATAAATTTATATTTAGAAAAGTAAATAAACATAAAAAAGAATCATTTATCTTCCAAACCATAATTTGAAAAGATAGATGCACTCCAATGTTCATAGAAGCACTATTCACAATAGTCATGACATGAAAAAACCTAAATGTCCATCAACAGATGAACAGATAAAGAAGATGTGGTATATATATACAACGGAATACTACTCAACCATTAAAAAGAATGAAGTAATGCCACTTGCAGCAACATGGACGGACCCAGACATTATCATACCAAGTGAAGGAAGTCAGACAAAGACAAATATCATATGATATCATTTGTATGTGGAATCTAAAAAAAAAAAAAAAGAATGCAGAAGAGCTTATTTACAAAACAAAAACAGATTCAACTGAATCACTTTTCTGTAGACCTGAAACTAACACAACATAGTAAATCAACTATACTCCAATATAAAATAAAAACTTTTTAAAAAGAACCATCTTTGGAGAAGGAAATGGCAATCCACTCCAGTATTCTTGCCTGGAGAATCCCATGGACGGAGAAGCCTAGTAGGTTACAGTCCACGGGGTCGCAAAGAGTCAGACACGACTGAGCGACTTCACCTTCACCTTCTTCCCTATGTTGTCACAAAACACAAGCCTTCTCTAGGTTATATCCTGGAGTGCTTCAAGATTGATGGAGCATGGAACCAAGGATTTTATCTGGCTTCTCCTCCTAAAAGTTCCCCAATTTAAAATTCTATTACCTTAGTACCATGGATTTCTTTCCCTACAGTTGTTGTTAAAAAAGAAATATTTTAAAGGATAATATCAGTTGAAATTTTAGTTTTAGGGCTATTTTTAGGAACCTCTGACATATCACTTCCTGAAATTCAGATTGACATTGCCAGCTTGCCTAGAATTATAAAATATCAGAGTCAGTAGAGCCCTTTGAGCTCATTTAGTCCAAACTGTTTAACAAATAGGCCAACTGAGCTTCCAAGAGGGAAAGGACCTAGTCCATAATCACACAGTAAGCTTAGCTGGCTTCCTCTATGTCTAGAGCCGTCTTCCACTAGATTTCCTTTGCTCAGTGAGCCTCCTTCATCAATTTCTGCCACTGGGAGAGCTTTGCCTCTGTAGTTTCTCATGAATATGTGGGAAACACTTCAAAAGCCATATTGCCCCTAAGCATTACAGGGCAGGCAGTCAGAAAACTTTGTGGAGCTTACTGAGTGAACCCCTGGGTGACTGAACTCAAAGATGTTCTAATCCTATCTCATGTAAAAACCTTCTCTGCCTCTAAAAACTCCCTGACTACTTATGGGCAAAGCTGTGGCTTCCCTGGTGGCTCAGATGATAAAGAATCCACCTGCAATGCAGGAGACCCAGGTTCAATCTTTGGGTCAGGAATATCCCCTGTAGAAGGAAATGGCAACCTACTCCAGTATTCTTGACTGGGAAATTCCAGGGACAGAGTCAGACATGATGGAGCGACTACCACCACCACCAGTGGGTACCATAATAAGCTCTTCTAAGATTGAATGAATAAGCATGTCTCCAGGCTCTGCCCTACCCCAGACAGACACACCATTCCTGTTTGTTTTTGGTTGAAGATGAGGGAGGAAACTTCTACCCAGGTTCTGCCTCTCTTTCTGGCCTAACATTTCCTTTGATCTTTCTCTTTGATTCCTGACTCATGTCTTTTGGTTCTGGAATGTCTAATGGATGAATTTCCTTGCCTCAACATACAGTTGTGATTCAGGCCAGACCCAGTGTGACAGACAGTGCCAAGATCCCACTTGCTAGGGAAGGAGGTGAGGACCTTTCAAAGCTTAAAAAAATATACCAGTATTTTAATTACAGCTATTAGTTTGATTATTTTAAATAATTTAACATGAAAATATATAACTGAGTAATTATCAGCCAATTTAGCCCAGTCTTTGGTATGATCTATCTGGGACAAATGAAAATTCTGACTCATCAAATTAACTGGGTAATTCAGGAAATAAATATTTGATCTGGGAAGAGTTGAAATTTTATGGAGGCCTGAATTAGTCATCCAACCCTCCTCTCAATCTAAACCAAGAGTAGTCAATAGGTTCCTCCTTTCTTCAATGTGCTTCAGAGTTATTCTCCTAGGCCAAATGAAATTTGCTCAGTTCAGCAATGCCATTAATATAGCTCCAAGTGAGGTGTCAAGTTTCCCACCAAGAACTCCAACACTGAGATAAACTATCATAGCTGTAAGGGGAAGCGATGGTCCCAGGCCAATCATCATGTATAGACATGGCTACAGTGTGGGTATAAAGTACCCTTGTAAAATGGAAAACACTTAATTAAGCAAACAAAGAACCCTAGAGCTTTCCCCACATTACAGAGAAGTCCTTCAAGGCCAAAACAAACCCATGAGATTTCTCCATATGCACACCACAGCATAGACACAATATATACATTGTGTGGAAAGGGAGGAGAAAAGAAGAAATAATCATCTCAAATTTGGCAATGAATCTAAATCACTTTTAATGAATATTGTTTAAAAGTTGCACAATAGTCCTATCAACCAGTGCTCTTCAAACTTTAAGTTATACAAGAATCATCTGGGAAGCTTATAAAAATGCAGCTTCAGATCCAATGGGCCAGAGATTCTTCATCAGAAAACAAGCTCCCAGTTGAGGCCCAGGCTTCTCATCCACACACCATACTTTTAAATCGCGAGGCTCTAGGCCAGAATTTCCCAACCTGTGTGTCACAGTATTGCACTCACAGTCGATCTTCACATCCCTTGGGGCAGCAACTGAACCCAAACCTCTGGCAGTGAAGCTTGTCTTAGACTGTTATGCAAATGTTACCATTTTCTGTGTGTGCCCATGATCAGGAAAAGGTTGGGGAGCACAGCTGTAAGGAATAATGGAGGTTTACCAAAATTCCCGTTAGTAACAGATTATTCTTAATAATAATCATAACAAGACATCATTTATTACATGCATATTATATGCTGGGAAAGGTGCCAAGTAATTTACTTGGTTTTTTCATATAATCCTCATAATAGTCTTTAAAGATTCAGGCTACTATTATTAGGCCCTAGGTAACCACAACTCAGAGAAGGCAATGGCAACCCACTCCAGTACTCTTGCCTGGAAAATCCAATGGATGGAGGAACCTGATAGGCTGCAGTCCATGGGGTCGCGAAGAGTCAGACACGATTGAGTGACTTCACTTTCACTTTTCATTTCCATGCATTGGAGAAGGAAATGGCAACCCACTCCAGTGTTCTTGCCTGGAGAACCCCAGGGATTGCGGAGCCTGGTGGGCTGCCGTCTATGGGGTCGCACAGAGTCGGACACAATTGAAGCGATTTAGCAGCAGCGGCAGCAACCACAACTACTCTTAGGGCTTTGCATTTTAAATGTTATCTCTATACAGATGATTCTCAAATTAATATCTGCAGCTCTGACTTCTCCCCCTGAATTCCAGGTGCATTGTCCAATTGTCTATTTGATATTTCCACTTGGAGGTGTTCAAAGTCCATAACATGTCTTAAGCAGGATACATGCTCCTCTCCCAAGCTGTTTCTCTCCAATTGCTCTAGTTAAAACAAACAAACAAAAAAAAAAAAACTAGGAGTCCTCTTTAAAAAAAATTTTTTTTATTAAAGTATAATTGATTTACAATGTTGTGTTATTTTCTTCCGTACAGCAAAGTGTAAAAGTCTTTTTTTTTTAACTTTTCTTTCCCTGAACTTCCATACATGTGTAATCCATTAAGAATACTGTCAGCTCAAGTTTCAAACTAATCTGAATTAGTCTAGTTCTATCTCCTCTGGCACCCTCAGCTCTGGTTTGGATCACTGTAAAAGCCTCTTGGCTGTTTTTTCTCTGCTCTCCTCTTGGAGCAGCTCTGGTTGTCTGGAGGGAGATGGCATGTCTGTGAGTGGCAGCTGATGAGGTCAGATCAGCAGAGTTGAACCAGATGATAACAGCAAACACTTATATTGCAATGGGGCTTCCCTTGTGGCTCAGCTGGTAAAGAATTCGCCTGCAGTGAGGGAGACCTGGGTTCGATTGCTGGGTTGGGAACATCCCCTGGAGAAGGGAAAGGTAACCCATTCCAGTATTCTGGCCTGGAGAATTCCATGAACTGTATAGTTCATGGGGTGACAAAGAGTCAGACACAACTGAACGACTTTCACTTCACTTCACACCGCAATGACTATGCTGTAGACCACTTTTTATGTCCCTTGCACAGAATATTCAATACAATAACCCTTTGAGTTACATATTCTTATTACCCCCACTTTACAAGTGAGGCCACTAATGACCAGAGAAGCCAAATAACTTGCCCAGAGTTACCCAGCTAGTGAACAACGGGTCCAGGATTCAAACCCAGGCAGACTGACTCTGGAGTAAGTGACCTGAACTCTTCTGTTCTACATTCTCTATGAAGGTTTTTGTGTGTCGTACCGAGGAGTATGCACTGCAACCTGAAGTTCAAGAAAGGGGGTGTTAAAGTGAACAAATCCACTAAGTCAATGATGCGGTCATTTTTGTCTACAGAAGAGTAAGCCAAGTCAAGCAAATGGTTATTTTTAACTGAATTGATAATTTGCATGAACTGAATCAAAATGGTCAAGTTGCTTGAGGAAACAGGCAGCTGCCCCTGGAAGCTGTGTTCATTGCTAATTTTGCCGATCCACTCCTCTAATCCTTGAGAAAGTGTCCTTAAGGAACCCCAATTGTTTTAGATAAAGAACATTTGTCTGCTGCTTCCATGTATTTAGACCAGTATATATTTTTACACTTTTTCACAATGTATAATTCGAGTCTGAATAAGAAGTAGAAGAGTATGAATACCAATCTTTTTCATGACTGTAACAATACCTTGCCTATTCCAAAAAAGACCTCCCAAGAGACCTGGCTTATTCTTAACTCACCTCTTAGCAAATAAAACCTGGAATGTTATTCACTATATCTCTGGTAGCGATCAGTCAATGTACTATGCTAATAAAAAATATCCGTTCACACCTCTCACTTGCCTCTAAGGGTCTGCGAGGAAAGTCACATGATAGGGAAGGCACACATTTCTGTGGCACCCTGTGCATGACTCTTTTGACACTGATCACTCTATATCACTGTGGTCTGTTTACTTGGCCATCTCCTCCACTGGACTGTGAACTCCTCTAGGGCAAGAATCCTATTTTGTTCAGCTTTGCATCCCAAGCACCTAGCACAGAGCTTAGAAAAGAGTGAGCCCTCCATACAAAATTAACGGATAATTTAAGTAACATTTGATATACTTGATCACTCCTTCTTACCTGAGTTGCTTTTTCACTTCGCATCTAAGGTGCTACTCTCTCCTAGTTTCTCTCCTACATTTACTGGCTATTCTTTTCCAGTCTCCAATGGTTCTGCCCTCACTCCTTCGCTGACTTTCTGGTCTTTTGACTTTAAATGCCACCCAGAAGTTGACAATTCTAAAATCTTTATCTTGAGCCCAGATTATTCACCTCTACTCAAGGTTCATATAGTCAACTGCTTACTCTGCATTTCCAATGAGACATATAAACACAAACCTAATATATCCAATGTCTAGCTCTTCACTTTTACTTCTTAACCTTCTATCCTTATGGTCTTTCCCATCCTAGGAAGTAGCAACTTCATTTTTCCAATAGCTCAAAGCGAAAAAGGTGTTTTATAACTCCTACTGTCTCTGCTTTCAGATTCTTTCCCTTATTCAACCATTTTTCATCAGTTCTATCCAAGTTGAATCCTGCAACACTAGCACCATGAAAGCAGGGACTACCTGTACTTCAGTACGTGGCACATGCCTGGAACAGAGTGGACACCCAATGAGTATTTCTTGAAAAAATGGATTAATAAAATGAGAGAGTGTAGAAAGCAAATGATAAATTTTAACTTACAGCTACAGCTGGTTAAATCAATCACAAATCCCCAGAATCTATGAGTTCAAACTGCACTCCTCTTCTAACTTTGCAACCAGCTAGACCCCTGACTCTGCCTTGCACATCTTTGTATTGTTAATGCCTCACATAAGAATGTGGGACATGTCAGGTACTCAAAAAACACCAAATGAAAGGACATATTTTGTTATTAGAACATATTTTGTTATTAAGGCATATTTTGCTTTTAGGAAGAAATCCTATCTGTTTCAGCTTGTGCCCCCTGGGTTGATCTGAGACAGGCTTGTTAAAAGTGCTTGTAAAACACTTTACAATCGGCAGGCACCAGGGCCATGCATGGTAGCCGTTGGATTTTTATTTGAATGGAAAAGCTATTAGCACTGTGGTGAATTCACTGATCTGATTTGTCCACAAGGGCTCCTTCATGTGGCTCTAACAGCCCCTCTCTTATGAGAGAATTAACCTGCTTGCCTTTGCAGAACAGGAAGATGAACTTACAGCACTGCTTAAGAGTTAAGGCCTATAAAGCCTTACATTTGCACCAAACCAGAATCATTTGGGAATGACCCAGAATCATAAAAACCTATCCTAAAACAAAATGAAATTAGGCCTGAATATCAGGAAAATTTACTTAACATACACAAATGCTTTTTTGTAAAAACTTTTAAATCAACATTGAAAAACACACACTTTTAAAGAACACATTTTTAAAAAGTGAAAGTTCAAATGTACATTAATAAACTCACATGTAGATAAATTTGGCCTAAAAATCCAGATATTTGGTTGTCTGGCTTACATATACATTATTTTAAAAACATAGATAGTCAATACAATTAACTTAGTAGGTGAGGTGAGGTGAGGTCGCTCAGTCGTGTCCGACTCTTTGCGACCCCATGGACTGTAGCCTACCAGGCTCCTCCGCCCATGGGATTCTCCAGGCAAGTATACTGAAGTGGGTTGCCATTTCCTTCTCCAGAGGATCTTCCCGACCCAGGGATCGAACCCAGGTCTCCCGCATTGGAGGCAGACGCTTTAACCTCTGAGCCTTTAGTAACCTGTATCATATATTGATGTTTCTTTTTTCACATCATTTACGAGTCACACTTGATTATTATTTTTGACAGAGGAGGAAACTGAGGTTATGTAACCAGTCCAAGGCTCCCACTGATTGGTCAAGAGAACTAGGATTCAAACCCAAGTGTCTCAGCTCCCAGAGTTGAAATTAAAATACAGATACGTCGCACATGGTCTTTTAACACCCTACAGCAATTTTTACTATTAATAATACTTTCTGAGTCAGAGAGATGTAGAAAAAATGTCCAGCTGATGAATATCAAAGCTGGACAATGGGTGGGTAAAGGTTCAATTTACTATTCTATGTGATTTTTGCTTTTGTTTGTCATTTTCCATAATAAAAATAATAAAAAGAGCTTATGCTCATTGGAAAAGACCCTGATGCTGGGAAAGATTGAGGGCAAGAGAAGGGGGTGACAGATGAGATGGCTGGATGGCATCATTGACTCAATGGACATGAGTCTGAGCAAACTGTGGGAGATAGTTAAGGACAGGGAAGTCTGGCATGCTGCAGTTCACGGGGGAGCAAAGAGTCGGACACCACTTAGTGACTGAACCACAACAATAATAAAAAGAAAGTTTTAAATCTTCTTTCTTCTTTCCACTCCAACTTTTCTTGAATGCTAGGTCTAAGTAATAGAATACATGCATTGCTGTTTCTTTCTTTAACTTTTATGCTATCAAAATTAATACATGCTCATTTAAAAGATTCATCAAGTATAAGCATAAAAGTAGAAAATGAAAATTCTTTATAATCCATTCACCTCCAAAGAAATATTTTCATATATTGATATCTCACTTTCTAGTAATTTTTCTTGCTACTGTGGTATAAAATACACACAATACACACAAATATCTGTACTATTTTAAAGTGAACAGTTCAGTAGGATTAAGTATTATTCACATTTGTGCAACCACCACTACCATGTGGTTCCAGAATCAGTTTATCACTACAGAAGGAAATTTCAAACTCATTAAGTATTATTCCCCCAACTCCTTGGCAACAACTAATCCTCCTTCTGTCTCTATGGATATGCCTATTCTGGATATTTCACACAAATGCACAGTCATACAATATTTGGTCTTGTGTCTGGCTTCCTTCACTTAGCATACTGTTTTCAAGTTTCATCCATGTCATAGCAAGTATAGGTTCTTCATTACTTTTTATGACTGAATAATATTCCATTTTGTGAACATACAATATTGGGTTTATCCAATTATTGCTTGATGGGAGTTTAAGTTGCTTCCAACTTTTGCCAATTGTGAATAATACTGTTACATACTATGTTTTTAATTAAATGTTTTATTTTGAGCTAATATTCTACTCATAGGCAATTGCAATAAATAATACAATGAAATTCCTTTAAATCCTATGCCCAGTTCCTCTGATGGCAACATCTTGCAAATCCATTTTACAATACCAGAACAGGACATTGAGACTGATACAGTCAAAATACTAAACAGTTCATCACCACAAGAATATCTCATATTGCCCTTAAATAGCCACACTAACCTTTCTCTTATTACAACCCTTTCATTAATTCCTTGAAACCACTAATCTTTTCTCCTTTCCTAGAATTTTGCCATTTCAAAATTTTGTATGATAATATTATTTGTAACCTTTGAGAATGGTTTTTTACACTCTGGTGATTGATTCAGGTTGCTTCATCTATCAACTTATTATTCTTTTTCTCTTGCTGAGTAGTGTTCCAAATGGAGAAGGAAATGGCAACCCACTCCAGTATTCTTGCCTGGAGAATCCCAGGGACAGAGGAGCCTGGTGGGCTGCCATCTATGGGGTCGCACAGAGTCGGACATGACTGAAGCGACTTAGCAGCAGCAGCAGCAGTATTCCAAACTATGGACACAGAACAGTTTGCTTAACAACTGACACAGTGAAGGACACTTAGGGTGTTTCCAGTTTGGGGTCACTATGAAGAAAGCTTCTATATACATTTGTGTAAAGGTTTTTGTGTAAAAATACATTTCCATTCTTTGAGAATAAATCCAGAAACGTCGTTGCTGGATCTTATGATTATTTTGCATGTTTAGTTAGTATTTTTCTTTTTTTAAGTAACTATCAAATTGTTTCCTATAGCAACTTTACCATTATACAGTTCCACCAGCTCTGTATGAGTGGTTTACTTTATTCACATCATCATCAATATTTGTTGTTGTCACAAATTTTTTTTTATTTCATCCATTCTGAAATCTCATTGTGATTTTTAATTTTTATTTTCCTAATGGCTAAAACTGTGTATTTTTCACATGCTTACAGGTTATTAGTATATCCTGTTTGGTGGAACATCTGTTTGTGCTTTTTGCCTATTATCTAATTAGATTGCTTATGTTTCTTTAATTTAATGTACTTTAATTTTTAGAGAAGTTTAAGGTTCAGAGCAAAATACACCCTGTACACACATTACTTTCCCCACCACAATGGCATACTTACTAAACTCAATGAACCCATATTGACACATCATTATCACTAAAGTCATAGTTTAGAGTTCACTCTTGTTTTATGCATTTTATGGGTTTGAACAAGTGCATAATGACTTGTATCCACCAATGTAGTATCATGTAGAATAGTTTCATTGCCTTAAAATTTCTCTGTGCTCTGTTTATTCATCCCCCTCACCCAATCCCTGGCAAACACTAATCTTTTTACAGTCTCCATAGCTCTGCCATTTCCAGAATGCCATGAAGTTGAAATTACATACTACATAGCTTTGCCAGATTGAGTTTTTTCACTAATGCACATTCAAGTTTCATTCACGATTCTTCATAACCTAATAGTTCATTTCTTTTTAGCACTGGATAATATTGCATATTATCTGAGGTTATCAATAATCTCAGATATGCAGATGACACCACCCTTATGGCAGAAAGCGAAGAAGAATTAAAGAGACTCTTGATGAAGTGAAAGTGAAAGAGGAGAGTAAAACAGTTGGCTTAACACTCAACATTCAGAAAACTAAGATCATGGCACATAGTCCCATCACTTCATGGCAAGTAGATGGGGAAAAAATGGAAACAGTGACAGACTTTATTTTCTTGGGCTCCAAAATCACTGCAGATGGTGACTGCAGTCAAATAAAAGATGCTTGCTCCTTGGAAGAAAAGCTATGGCCAACCTAGACAGCATATTAAAAAGCAGAGACATTACTTTGCCAACAAAGTTCCATCTAGTCAAAGCTTTGGTTTTTTCAGTAATCATGTATGCATGTGAGAGTTGGACTATAAAGAAAGCCGAGCACCAAAGAATTGATGCTTTTGAATTGTGGTGTTGGAGAAGACTCTTGAGAGTCCCTTGGACTGCAAGGAAATCCAACCAGTCCATTCTAAAGGAAATCAGTCCTGAATAATCACTGCAAGGACTGATGCTGAAGCTGAAATTCCAATACTTTGGCCACCTGATGTGGAGAACTGACTCACTGGAAAAGACCCTGATTCTGGGAAAGATTGAAGGCTGGAGAAGACGGGGACAACAGAGGATGAGATGGTTGGATGGCATCACTGACTCAATGGACATGAGTTTGAGCAAGCTCCGGGAGTTGGTTATGGACAGGGAAGCCTGGCATGCTGCAGTCCATGGGGTCACAAAGAGTCGGACATGACTGAGTGATTGAACTGAACCGAATATTCGTTATCTGGATGCAACACAGTTTATCTAATCACCTACCGAAGAATCTCAGTTGCTTCCAAGTTTTGGAAATTATGAATAAAGTTGCTGTAAACGTCCATGTGTAAGTTTACGTGTAGACCTAAGTTTTCAGCTCCTTTGGTTAATTACCAAGGAGTGTGATTGCTGGATCATGTGGTAAGAATATGCTTAGTTTTGTAAGAAACCACCAAACTGTCTTCCAATGTGTCTGTACCATTTTGCACTCCCAGCAAAGAATAAGAGGTTATCCCACATCCTTACCAGCACTTGGCATTGTCAGTCTCTGGGATTTTGGCCATTCTAATAGATGGGTAGTGGTGTTTCACTGTTGTTTAAATTTGAAATTCCCTAATATCATATAAAGTTCTGGTGGGCCTTAGGACAAGGATTGGAGAAAAAGCATTTGCCAGATCAGTAGCTGCATACCATGTATCAGGGGATGTGTTAATGTGCTCAAGCAATGAGGCAACATCTGGTACAGCAGCTGCAGTTAGAGTCATCCCCTGGTTAAGCTTATGATAATCCACTGTCATTCAGCAAGATCTATATATCTTCTGCACAGGCCAAGTAGGAGAGTCGAATTGGGATGTGGTGAGAATCACTACCCCTACATCTCTCAAGTGCTTAATGATGACACTAATCCCTGTAATCCCTCCAGGGATGCAGTATTGCTTTTGATTTAGCATTTTCCTAGATAGAGCCATTGTAATTGCTTTCAGTTGGCCTTTCATTTCATAATAGTCCTCACTCCACTAGGTCAGGGAACAATGTGGGGATTCTGCCAAATGTAAAGTATGTCTATTCCAATTATGCCATTTTAGAGCTAGAAAAGAACCACAGAGTAGGTTCAAGGACCCACTGGACCTGCTGTGAGATAACCCCAGCTAAAACTCCATTGATCAATTGACCTCCAGAAGCACCTTCTGTGGCTGGCTAGTCAGAGTGATGATTTGGGCCTTCTGGAATCAATGTCAGCTCAGAGCCTGTGTACAGTGGACCCTGAAAAGCTTGATTTTTTTCCCCCCAATGTACTGTGACCTTAGCACAAGCTGTACGACCTTTTAGGGAAGGCTGGAAGAGCTACTAACAGTATACCACAGTCCCTACCTCTTAACAGCATGATTGTGGATTTGGATTTCAGCATATGGAATGTGTATAGATCATAAACATTCAGTCTTACAGCACGCTTCAAACACCTCTTCTGTTCCTTTCTTCTTCCGATCTTCCTATTATGCATTTTTGCCTCTTTTGTTGTTGTCTCACAGATATTGAATAGTCTGTTTTTTTGTTTGTTTGTTTGTTTTCTCTTTGCTTTTCAGTTTTAGAAATGTTTACTGTCATATCCTTAAGCGTAGATATTCTTTACTTGGCCGTGTCCCATCTATTAATGAGGCCATCAAAAGCATTCTATATCTCTGTTAAAGTATTTTTGACCTCTAGCATTTATTTTTGATTCTTTTCAGAATTTCCATCTGTCTGCTTATGTTATCCATCTGTTCTTAAATGTCTTTTCTCATTGAATCACGTATATTTTTTTAATTCCTGGTCTGGCAATTTCAACATTACTGCCATATCTGATTCTGCTCCTGATGCTTTTTAAGTCTCTTCAAACTTTGTTTTTGCCTTTTAAGGTGCCTTGTGATTTTTGGTTGAAAGGCAGGCAGAATGTACTGGGTAGAAAGGTCAGTAAAAAGGCTTTTAGTAATGTGCTGAAAAGGTGTTGGGGGAGGGAATGGGTTCCACAGTCCTATAATTAGGTCTCTAAGTCTTGGTGAGTCTACGCTCTGGAGTGTGAACTACACAGTGCATCTCAGTTTCCCTTACCCCTTAGATGGGTCATGGTGGCTAGAGAGGTCTGGAGTTGAGCATTTCCCTTCCCCTACATGAAAGGCTAGAGCTGACTAAAATTAGGTATTTATTTCCCTTCCCATGGATAGGTTAGTCTCTGATAAAATTCCACTAGATTAGGTTCTAGTAAACAGTTTCTTCTGAGGGCAGTGTTGTTAAGGAGAACAGAATATTCTGGATTTTTCTCTGACATTTACTGTGAAAACCTGGTAGAGCTCCTGGAGGTAAAACTGACAAAAGCTTAGGTGCGCCCCCTGGAATTTTTAACTCTCAAACTTGTCCATACTGAGTCTTCCAACAATTTAGTTGCACTTCAAGTTTTCCTACCTCTGTATTATTCCTTAGAGGTTTCTGCTTCTGTACTATATGATTGCCTGTATCTCCCAGTTTGTCTTTACAGCTTTGGATGCTGCAATTTGCCCTGTGACTTCACTCTCTGATGGATTTAAGAAGCATTGTTGATTTTTCAGTTTGTTCATCTTTTCATTTGTCAAGATGAAGGGGTGATTTCTAAGCTCCTTAAGTGCTGGGGCAGAACCAGAAGTGAGATTATTTGCTTTTTACTATTGAGTTTTGAGATTTCATTATTTTCTAGATAACAATCATTTGTCCAATATGTTTGCAAATATCTCTCAGTCTCTAGCTTGTCCTGTACTTTACTCTAGCACCATGTGTGGAAAAGACTCTCCTATCTCCACAGAATTGCTTTTGTATCTTTGTCAAAAATCATTCGAGGACATTTTTCTATTTAGAGGTTCTCCATTCTGTTATATCCATCTTTGTGCCTATCTTTCAGCTAACACCACACTGTCTTTATCACTGTAGCTATTAAGTCAGCCTTTATATTGACTAGATTAATGCCTCCAGGTTTATCCTTGTCAAGACTGTTTCAGTTATTCTGAGGTCTGGGCCTTTCCATATAAGTTTTATGTAGGTCTTTGATTTCTTTTACCATCATTTTTTAATTTTCAGTGTCAGATCCTGTACAAGTTTCATTCAGTTAAACTACATACTTTGATTTCTTTGGACCTCTGATAAATCGTGTGTTTTTAATTTTTTTCTACATGTTCATTGTTGGTATATGGAAATATGTGTACTTTGTATGAGTTGATATTTTGTGTGTATCCGGTAACCTTTTGGAATTCATTTATTAATTCCAGTACTTTTTGTGTATATAACTTGGGATTCTGTAGGAGGACAATCATATGATCTGCACATAACGTCAGACTTTTTTCCATATTTCCATCTTAATGCCTTTATCTAGTTCCTTCCTTCCTTCCTTCCCTTCTTTTTATTGCTCTGGTAAGAACTTTCAATGCTATAGTAGAATTTTCCAGTGAGACCATATGGGCCTGGAGATTTCTTTTTTGGAAGTTTCAATAAATTCTATTTAATAATAAATAGAGGAATAGATGGTTGGATGGCATCACCGACTCAATGGACATTAATTTGAGCAAACTCCAGGAGATGGTGAAGGACAGAGAAACCTGGTGTGCTGCATGCAGTCCATGGGGGCCACAAAGTGTTGGACATGACTTAGCAACTGAACAACAATAATAAATTCATTTTCTTTAGGGGTCATAGCACTTCTCATAATATCTGTTTCATGTTGGTTGAGTTTTGATAATCTTTGATTTTTGAGGATGTGATACATTTCTTATAAGTCTTTGCATCTATCTGTGTACAGTTTTCATAGTATTCCCTTATTATTTACTAATGGCTCCAAGATCTGTAGTGATATCCTCTATTTCATCCTTGATATTGGTGATGTGTATTGTCTCTTTTTAATTTTGTCAGTCTTGCTATAGGTTTATCATTTTAAGGATTTTTTTTTCAAAAGATTATTATTGATTTATTGATTTTCTCTATTGCTTCCTGCTTGCAATTTCATTGTTTTTGACATTTATTATTTCCATGTTTCTGATTGCTTTTTAGATGTAAGTTCAATTTCCCTTTCAACAGATCTGACAGCTTCTCAAAAGAAAGTGTAGAGCAAATTTACACAATCTCATTGCTTTTTAGTGGGGATGTAAGTTTAAGTAAATGTAGGTGAAAGTCACTCAGTCATGTCTGACTCTTTGAGACCCCATGGACTATACAGTCCATGGAATTCTCTAGGCCAGAATACTGGAGTGGGTAGCCTTTCCCTTCTCCACAGGATCTTCCCAACCCAGGGATCCTGACAGGGGATAAGTCACATAGTTTTGTTGACTTCATGGTAGAAACAGAAGCTCAGCTTTCACTGATCCCCATTGATGCCATGGAAGGTTGAGAGAAGGAAACAGAATATCAGTCAGTCTCACCTTCTACCACATCATTCAACCCCATTAATGCTGGGTGTGGAGATTCAGTTTCTAACTGGACTCAAATGACATCAGAAGTGGCCAAAAAGTGGAGAGTTGACTAGCCCTGACTTGCCTCACCTTGTTCAGTTTCTCTGATGCCAGGTATCTTCCACTGATTCTTACTGACACCAGTGGGAATGAAGCCTAGTGTTAACTGGTTCCACCTCAGACTGCCTCATTAAGTCTTTCTAATGCTGGTGAGGCTGGAGGCTCAGCTAGCTACTAAACCCTACTAATGTTGCTCTGGCAGGAGAATCAGAGCTCCAACTGCCTCTGCTGGGTGGGATACAGAAAATTAGCTCTTTGGTAAGTACTGCTGACACTACTCTGCAGAGGAATCAAAGCAAGGCCATCTATATATGTTGTGTGAGAAATGAATGATCAGCATCCTGTTTGTTCCAGCTGACAGTGCACAGTAGAGGAATGGGAATTCTCCACCCACTTCAGGGGAGAGGGCAATTGAGAATATCAGCTCCCTACTCAGCTTCATTGAAACCACAGTGGGCAGGTTTTTCCACTAGTGGTTGACTAGACTAAGGTGGGTATTGTCCAAGTTTTCCACTGTGTTAGGCCACTGTTTTTACAGTGCTTTCACTAGGCAAATAGGATTTTCATGGAGGTTTTTTTTGTTTTTTTGTGCCTTTTGTCTGTTCTGGATTAGGGTTCTCTGTACTGCCCTCTCCAAGAAATACAGGAGACGATAAAGAAATCCAGGGTACTCACCACCATGTTATTCCTTAAGTCCCCATATCCCCGTGCAACCTGCCTTCTTTCTTCCAACTTTAAGATTCTTCCTCTGCTTGTTCGTTGTGTTATGTCAGGGATTTTTAGTTGTAAGAGGCAAGACCAGGAGGAACAGGACTACTCTATCTTGGTAGAACTGGAAGTAGGCATTTAGAATCTAATTTTATCATATGAGCAAATATATTTTGTTTAATTGGGCTCCATCTAGAGTAAATTTATTTTTCAAAATAAGAATTTTAAAAGAAAAATAGAAGAATCTTAAAAGAAGCACTTAAGGTCCGAAGTCATTATAGGTTTACTTAGTTGTTCGATTTTTAATTCATAAAATGAGAAAACTGAACAGGATGACCTCTAATATTTTTCCAGCTCTGGAAATTTAGGATTCTAAGTGCATTATAGAAATAGAATAAGTGATGATTCCAAGGCACTTAGTACACATTTCAGTCTTCATCTTCACATTAAATCTTCAGAGATAGAACTTGACCTTTTAACTTCAAGATCTAAGATTTTCTATTTGACAGACAACTATTTAGTTCATTTGGTTCCTACATGCAAATCTATGTACTCAGTACAAATAGAGCATGATTGAGTGCCAATATAATTATTATAATTTTTATAAGAGTTTATGAGAAGCACATATATTTAGATTAAAGCTTCAGCTCTAGGTGGTGTTTCAGAGAAAAGGTCACCTTACTTAAGGCAGCACAAGCTCTGGAACAAGTAGACCTCCACCTATGCACTTGGACTAAATCCCAATTCACCCACATCTTATCTGTGTCAACTGGAAAGGTCAATTAACTCAGATTTCTCATCTCTAAAGTGAAAATATTTATCTGTCTCACAGAATTTATATAAGGATTACACAAGAAAAATAAATATAGGTAAATCTTTGAGTATTGTGTCTGGAAAAGATAAGTACTTAACAGTAACAGCTAATGATAAAAAGGCTCATGACAAAAATTCATCTCCTCCTCCTCACCTTCCTCCTTCTCACCGTCCTCCTCCTCAACTTCCTCCTCCTCACCTTCCTCCTTCTTGTCATTACCTCTATTTTTCATCCAGATGGTAGAAAGTGGTTTCTAAGAACAAAAGCTCCTGATTCCTACTGTCTAAATTCCAATGCCTGTCCTCCACTAGCTGTGTGACCTTTAACAGATTACTTATGCTCACTGTGTCTCATTTTCTCTAAAATGAGAATGATAATTGTGCCACCTCATAAGGCTACTATGACAATTAAATAAGCTTAATGGATACAAAGTGCTTAGAATCATGCTTGATGTATATTAAGTACTCAGTAAACAAAAACTCTTGTTTACATCTAAAATATATTGCTGTCTCTGACCACTTGATATTGGAATATGAAGTCGGTTCAATCAACATTGAAGAAAACATCATTTTTAACTGAGCTGATTGGATGTTCTCACATCAATCAGTCAGTCATGCTCTTGCTTTGTCAGCTAGGCAAATACTTTAAATGTCCTAAATGACTCTAGTGAATACAAGGCATTTGCTTTAAAATGGAAAACACTTGAAACAATCTGCTTTTCCTGAGCCCCCTAACCATTTTAGGTACCTAAGACCTGGAGACCCTTCTTTTCGTTATTTGTATAAGCTTGTAGAGTTCAGAATCTCAATCTTAGGGCCTCTTTCTCAACCCCAATCACTTTGTTATGAAAAAGATTGAGAATTTTAATTGAGTTCCACAAAATAGTGGTAAAGCCCCAAACTGTTCTGAAAATATCCAAAGCAAAGCTCCAAGCAGTGTCTTTTGAAAACAGTATTCCACCAACCATATTTAAAATATAATGATCATATTCAAAAATGGTAACATAATACATCCATACTCCAGTGATGGCAGTAAATATACAACTGTACAACAATTGTTAAGAAAATAATCTGCAGGTTTTCTAAGAATCATGAAAAATGGTTTTATTAAATGAAGTTTGACTGACCACTCTATTCTTTTACCTCTCACTGTATATACAACTTCTGAATTCTAAAGATATTTATGACTGACTGACTTAGACAATTATCTTCTTTGCTCACCAACAGAAAAACAGTTAAATAATTTATCCCTTTAAGGAAATATTTAAAAAAAAGCAATATTTATGGAGACTTTACCAGCATGGAAAAATAATTATGGCATAATGTTAGGTGGCAAAAGTAATGTGCAAAGTATCTAATCAATGTTTTAACTGCATACAATATGCATACATATTTTTAGCAACTAGTGGTGAACTCAGAAGATGGAAATACTGAGCTGGATGATGGGAATATAGATATAGTCATCCCCACTGATCCTCAAGAACTTCTGTAAATCACAAGCTGGAATCAAGATTGCCAGGAGAAATATCAACAACCTCAGATATATAGATGATACCACGCTAATGGTAGAATGTGAAGAACTATAAAGCTTCTTGATGAGAGTGAAAGAGGAAAGTTAAAACGCTGGCTTAAAACTCAGCATTCAAAAAACTAAGATCATGGCATCCAATCCCATCACTCCATGGCAAATTGAAGGGGAAAAAGTGAAAACAGTGACATTTTATTTTCTTGGGATCCAAAATCACTGCTGATTGTGACTGCAGCCATGAAATTCAAAGACACTTACTCCTGAGAAGAAAAACTATGACCAACCTAGGCAGCATATTAAAAAGCAGAGATATCATTTTGCTGACAAAAGTCTGTGTAGTCAAAGTTTTAGTTTTCCCAGTAGTCATGTATGGATGTGAGAGTTGGACCATAAAGAAGGCTGAGCAGCAAATAATGGATGCTTTAGAATTGTGGTGCTGGAGAAGACTGTTGAGAGTCTCTTGGACTGCAAGGAAATCAAATCAGTCAATCATAAAGGAAATCAGTCCTGAATATTCATTGGAAGGACTGATGCTGAAACTGAAGCGCCAATACTTTGGCCACCCGATGCAAGAGCTGACTCATTGGAAAACACCCAGATGCTGGGAAAGATTGAGGGCAGGAGGAAAAGAGGGCAACAGAGGATGAGATAGTTGGATGACATAACCAACTCAATGGACATGAATTTGAGCAAATTCCAGGAGATAGTGAGGTACAGGAGAGGCTGGCGTGCTGCAGTCCATGGGTCACAAAGAGCTGGAGACAACTTGGCCACTGAAAACAGCAATAACAATAGCTGTGACGAGGAAATAGAATCCTATGAGGCAAAAGAGTTTTATTAACCAGTTATTTATACAAATCATATTTTTGTTTCCTACTTCTATAGTGTCACCATTGGGCTTTAGAGATACTGAGTAAAATGAAAAGTACCCTAGAAAGACCTGGCTTCTCTGCCCTCCACTAGCAGAGTCCTGCCCATTCTAAGCACACATGGATGCCCAGCTATCATTCTCCTCTCTGGCCCACTGGGTCATTACTACATAGCTTCTCTAACCCAGCCCAGCATGACTTCCTGCATATTAAAGGACACCAGAACAGTCCATAACCTTCTTTCTTGGCCTACCAGCCTCTCTCCATGTGTCTCTACACTCCTTTCAGCCTCCAACAGATGGAAGAACACAGTCTCTCTGCTAAGGTATCCATTTTTCTTGACTTCTTTTCTGTCTCCCACAGCTGTTTTTCAAAAGCTCTTCCCATGCTCTACCTTCCATTCATGCCCTTTGCTCTTTCAAATGCCCAGCTCTCCACTTCAGATTCCTTCCATACAACCTTGTCAGCCACTGTACATCTGGAAGAAATTCTGAGAGAGGTGTTTCTCAGGGAATGTGACACAACCTGCATAGCCATCCCAGCACTCCGCCAATGCCAAGCAGCCCTGTGCCTTGGTTGTGTGAAAAAACTCAACATTATTGTCAACTGATGTGTCAGCTGCTCCAGAAGTGCATCTGATAAGATGCACAATTATGAGTTTTCATGTAATGACTGTTTTGAGAACAATATTATTGCGTGTCTTGCTCATGAGGGTGGGGGGAAACTAGAACTTTTATTCAAAAGCCATTAGATTTTTTTTCCAATTAATACAATTTCCTTGAAACAACTGTAGAAGGCTAACAAGTATGCCCAAATAAAAGCCATGATAGAGTCATGCCTCTTATAATTAAGATATGCATCAAGATGACATGGCAGTGCCATTCCCCCTCAGGCCCCTCGCTGCCACGCACACGCACAAGAGCTTTTCACATAATTAACAGAATCTCTTTGGCCATGAAAAAAGTTCAAAACCAAATTTTTTTTTTATTCAATCATTCTATTGTACACCAGTGAAAAGAGAAAGCTCTGGATTCAACCTGAGTTGAAACAGCTTCACCAAGACAAGTTACTTCCCTTTCGTTGATTTCAACATTCTCACAAAGAGTAATAGTGCAGAACTCAGGGTTGTTGTGAAGATTAAGTGAGATAATGTGAAGTACTTAGCATAATACCTCAACTAGAGTAGATTTCCAGTAAGTGCTAGTGTTACTGATATGATTCCACATGTTTGCTGAAATGCATCAAGGAAACTATGCCATCATCATGACTGATACCATGACTTCATTGTAAACGGATAGAATATTGCTTTCAAGATTCAATATATTGAATGCAGGACAATTAAAGATCTTAAAAAAAAAAAGAACAGAATATAATCTTATGAAAAAAGAAAGGATTGATGAATACAATGTGCCTGAAACAAGATAATTACAAGTAAATACTTATGTTAGCTCTAGTTTTTCTGCCGAGGAAGGTATAAATATCATTGACTTGGTTTTCAGTCTGTACTGTCCAATTAAACAACACAGACACTCTTAACTTCAGAAGTTAATTTTTTTTCCAAAAGCTAAATTTAATAGAATTAACCTCAAAAGTGAATGTACTCTATTGACTATTACTTAATGAATGTCTTCAGTGTGGCACTTGCAAGAGACATGTGTTAGGTAGCCTGTCCAAATAGGAAAGTGTTGCACACAGGCCATGTGGAGTTCATAACCAACAGTGCGGTGAAGGCGCTTTACACAGTCATCTACCTGGTGATCTTGCTAACTTTTGAGAAAGTGTAAAGAAGAATGTCCCAGCTTTCTGTGTGATCACAAGATCAGCAATTTTTTAAGTCAAAATAAATATGAAAGGGAAATAATTTTTCTCAGTAGAATCTAGGATTTTCATTTCCAGGGCAGCTATAAAAAATGAAAAGATATATGAGAGTCACCAGAATAGGGTTCTAGGTTACAGAAATAAGTGTGTTATCCCCCTATCATCCCAGGATCTCCAATCTCAAATCACATTTCTCTCACAGTGAGTATTGACCAGGTGTATTCCTCTATTGAAAATGAAAGAATGAGTCTATAGGAAAAAGGGGGAGTGACAGACTGTTTTCCAAAGATGGTCACATCAATATATGTTTTTTAAGGCAAACTTTTTATTATGAGGACTGACTACTTTGTTAAACTTTTTATTTTGTATTGGGGTATGACCAGTTAACAACATTGTAATAGTTTCAGGTGAACGGGGAAGGGACTCAACCATACATATATCCATGTATCCATTCTGACCCAAACTCCCCTCCTAGCCAGGCTGCCATATAACATTGAGCAGAGTTCCTTTGCTATATGCCACGGCCTTGTTGATTATCTATTTTAAATACAGCAGAGCCACACCAATATATTTATTTCATCCACATTTTACAATGGGAATGACATTCCTCCCACTGAGGTGGGGTTTGTACTCCATCCCCTTGTATCAGAACAGGAGCTGGTGACTGCCCAAGCTCCCACATGGCAGAAGTGAGGCCAGAACTTTGGCACTAGATATAATATGTAAGAAGCTTCTACTTGGCTTTCTCTCTTTGGACTTGCACCTTTGGAAACCAGCCACAATGTTATGAATAGTTTCTGGGCTACATGAAGAGAGCACATGTAGGTGTTCCGGCAACAAGTCCTACAAAGGTCTAAATCTACACACAGCATCAATTGCCAGACATGAGAGGGAGCAAGCTTTTAGCTGGTTCCAGTCTTGATCTGTTGGAACTTTCCAGCTGAGCGGGGCTCCAAACATCACACAGCAGAGACAAGCTGTACCCACTGGGCCTTGTCTGCATACCCGAACCACAGACACTGTGAACATAATAAATGGTTGTTTTTCACCACTGAGTTTGTTATACAATCACATTAACTGCAACAGGAAGTTAAATTAGGTTGCAGGGGAAAACTAACCAATTCCTGGCCTCTCCTCCTTTAAGTACACACTGCCTGTTGGGAGGCACTTGTTTTACCAGTGCATGAGGTAGCTATAGATTGGCTGCCAAAACAGGTAATTTACCTTTTCGACTCTTGGGAAGACATTTTTCCAGAGGGGCAAACTTTTGAAGCTGACAGGCAAGTGAAGCCCACAAATAAAACATTAGATTCAGATTATCCTACAGATAACAATCTCAAAGTTCACACTCATGATCAATCTCAAAGAAGTACAGCTAGTTTTCATTGGGATAAAAGAGTTGAAACACATTTGAAGAACATTGCTACCAAGTGTCAGAGAAATGTTCATCTTCTCTTCCACGTCTTTAGTCTCTTTCCGTAACCCTCCAGCCCACTCCACGGCCCTTGGCATGCCCACTTGCTTTCCCTGACTCCATAATGAGGTTAAATTCATTCACACTAAGGTAGAAGTCTGGCTGGTAACTATAATGCATCTCTGTGATAGCTTGCCACCCAGATCTTCCTTTCAGAACCAATACATTTATTTCCCCAACTGCCAGCTCAGCACAGTCCATCGCGTGAATTACCTATCCAAGTTCAAGGTCACAATTCTTGCCGAGAAGCAACACAGTGCCTCTAGTGACTGTTTCATGGAGGATACCAGGTCTATTCCTCATTAGAGGGTACCTCCAAGGAAGTATCATCCCAGCTCCAGAGCACTCTGTGGCCTCAGCTGCAGCCTTCATTGCAAGCACATCATAGGTTAGCTTCTCCCTCTGTCCAATCCTGCTTCTTCTCCCTTTCAGGCCATTCCCATTAGAACACTTGCACCCAGATCTTTGTCACAGAATTTTATTTCTGGACACCCAACCCATAACACATCTCCAGTGGAATATTTCCAAAGGTCAAAGACCAAAAAGAGTGAAGCCTTGATGGTGGAATGTCAAGTATTAGCTAGCAGATTAACTGGGATTGAGACAGGAAAGGTCATCCTGGCTCAGAGTCAGAATTTGTTTGTTTTTTTTTTTTTGATAGTGACTTTCTGGAGTATGTACTAAGAAAGATTCTGAGGCAAAACCAGTGCTTCAGGGAAGAAATATCCTATGATAAACCAGTTTTGTGTACCTTGGACAACAGAAGGGCTAAGCAAGAACAATAACCACCAGGCAGTTATTGTTTTAGTAATAATTCAGAAATACTATTTAGAAAATACATAATTTTGTTACATCTTTATTATTTTATTATTGAGGTAAAATTCCCATAATATAAAATGAAATGCTAATCTTTCTAAAGTATACAATTCAACATAATTAAGTACATTCACAATGTTCAACTACTACCTAGTTCCAAGACATTTCACAACCCCAAAAGGATACCTCAAAGGCAACTATTAATCTGCTTTCTGTTTCTACAGATTTATCTATTCAGAACTATTATGTCTTCTTGGATAATTGACTCTGCTATCATTACATAATACCCCTCTTTATCCCTGATAATTGCCCTTGTCCTGAAGTCAGCTTTGTCTGAAATTAATATAACTACTCTAGCTTTCTTTTAACTAAGGTTAGCATGGTATATGTTTCTTCAGCTCTTTTGCTTTAATCTATATGTGTTTCCATATTTAAAGTGGATTTCTTGTTGACAACATACAATTGGGTCTTTTTTGATTCACTCTGACAGTCTGTCTTTTAATTGGTGTCTTTAGACAATTAAGGTTTAAGTGGTTATTGACATAGTTAATGTCTACTGTATTTATTACAATTTTCTATTCACTGAACTTGTTCTTTGTTTCTGTTTTTGTCTTCTTTATTTATTCTTTCTGTGGTTTAAGTTGAACATTTTATGCAATGCTGTTTAACCTATCAATTATACTTCTTTATTAATTTTTTCAGTGGTTGTCCTAGACTTTGCAATCCACACTCACAAACCCAATCCAAACAGCTTTTCAAGTAACTCTATACTTCTTCATGAGTAGAGCTTAAACGAACTGTTCCTAATTCATCCTTCCTATCCCTTGTAACATGGCTGTCAATTATTCCACTTACTCATAAGCTACAACCATTGAATTTACTGCTGCTACTATTATTTTCAAGCTGGTTTTAGAAAAGGCAGAGGAATCAGAGATCAAATTACCAACATCCAGTGGATCATCGAAAAAGCAAGAGAATTCCAGAAAAACATCTATTTCTACTTTACTGACTGTGCCAAACCCTTTGACTGTGTGGATCACAATAAACTGAAAAATTCAGAAAAAGATGGGAATATCAAACCACCTGATTTGCCTCTTTGAGAACTCTGTATGCAGGTCAGTAAGCAACAGTTAGAACCGGACATGGAACAACAGACTGCTTCCAAATAGGAAAAGGAGTACGTCAAGGCTGTATATCATCACCCTGCTTGTTTAACTTATATGCAGAGTACATCCTGAGAAACGCTGGGGTGGATGAAGTATAAGCTGGAAACAAGATTGCCAGGAGAAATATCAATACAATCAGATATGCAGATGACACTACTCTTATGGCAGAAAGTGAAGAAGAACTAAAGAGCTTCCTGATGAAAGTGAAAGAGGAGAGTGAAAATGTTGGCTTAAAGCTCAACTTTCAGAAAATTAGGATCGTGCCATCTGGTCCCATCACTTCATGGTAAATAGATGGGGAAATAGTGGAAACAGTGGCTGACTTGATTTTTTGGGCTCCAAAATCACTGCAGATGGTGACTGCAGCCATGAAATTAAAAGACACTTTCTCCTTGGAAGGAAAGTTATGACCAACTTAGATAGCTTATTAAAAAGCAGAGACATTACTTTGCCAACTAGTCAAGCCTATGGTTTTTCCAGTCGTCATGTATGGATGTGAGAGTTGGACTATAAAGAAAGCTGAGCACTGAAGAATTGATGCTTTTGAACTGTGGTGTTGGAGAAGACTCTTGAGAGTCCCTTGGACAGCAAGGAGATCCAACCAGTCCATCCTAAAGGAGATCAGTCCTGGGTGTTCATTGGAAGGATTGATGTTGAAGCTGAAACTCCAATACTATGGCCACCTGATGTGAAGAGCTGACTCATTGGAAAATACTCTGATGCTAGGAAAAATTGAGGGCAGGGGGAGAAGGGGATGACAGAGGATGATATGGTTGGATGGCATCACCGACTCAATGGACATGAGTTTGGGTAAACTCCGGAAGTTGGTGATGGACAGGGAGGCCTGGCGTGCTGCAGTTCATGGGGTCACAAAGAGTCAGACACAACTGAGCAGCTGAACTGATCTGAACTATTATTTTAAACAAACTCTTACCTGTTAGATCAACTATCGTGAAAATCATTCAGTCATGTCTGACTCTTTGCAACCCCATTCATTATACAGTCCATGGAACTCTCTAGGCCAGAATACTGGAATGAGTAGCTGTTTCCTTCTCCAGGGGATCTTCCCAACCCAGGGATGGAACAAGGTCTCCCAAATTGCAGGTACATTGTTTACCAGCTGAGCCACTAGGGAAGGCTTAGATCAATTAAGACTAATACAAATAAAAGTTATTTCACCTTCACTTATTCCTTTTTCTAATGCTTTTCCTGTCTTCATGTGGGTACAAGTTTCTGACCTATATCATTTTCTTTCTCTCTGAAGAACTTCTTTCAACATTTCTTGCAAGATAGGTCTTAACAGCAAATCCTCTCAATTTTTGTTTATCTAAGTCTTTTTCTTTCCCTTTTGAAGGATTATTTCAATGACTAGAAGAGTCTAAGCTAGTGGTTGTCTTTTTTTTTTTTATCAACACTAAATATTCTTCACTTTCTCATTTATATGGCTTCTGGGGAAAAATGAAATGTAATTCTTATCTTTGCTCCTCTACAGGTAAGCTGTTTTTGTCCCTAACTTCTTTCAAGACTTTTTCCTTATCTTTGATTTTGTGCAGTTTTAATTTGATATGGCTAGTATAGCTTTTGTTTCTTCGTTTGTATCTTCTGTTTGTTTGTTTTGTTTAATTGAAGTAGAGTTAATTTATAATCCTGTGTTAGTTTCAGGTGTACAGCAAATTGAATACACTATGCATATACATACACACTCTCTTTCAAGATTCTTTTAGAGTTCCTTGAGCTTTTTCTATCTCTGGTTTGGTGTGTCTGACATTAATTTGTAGAAATTCTCATTATTGCTTCAAGTATTTCTTCTGTTCCTTTCCCTCTTTCACTAACTTCTGGCATTTGCATTATCTGTAAGGTATACCTTTTGTATTTGCCCCACAATTCTTAAATATTCCATTTAGTGTTTTTGCATTATTTCTTCTCTGTTTTTCTCTTTTGGAAACACTTGCTGTTGATATGCCTTCAAGCTCACTGATTCTTTCTTCAAGACATGTCCAGGTTACTAAGGAGCACATCAAAGGCATTCTTCATTTACATTACAGTTTCTAATTTCTAGCATTTCTTTATTCTTTCTTAGAATTTCTATCTCCCCAATTACATTACCCATCTTTTCTCGCATGTTGTCTGCTTTTCCACTAGAGCTCTCAGCATATGAATCATAGTTTTATATTCCTAGTGTAATAATTCCAGCATTGCCATCATGAGTCTGGTTCTGATGTTTGCTCTATCCCTGCAAACTGTTTTGTTAATTTCCCTTTTGTATGCCTTGTCTTTTTTTTGTGTGAAAGCTGGACATAATGTATGGGGTCAAAAGAACTGTGGTACAAAGACTTCTGGTGAGGAGGAGGGAAGCAAGCATTCTATACTTCTATGATTAGGTCTCAGTCTTTAAATAAGCCTACCCCTAGACTGTGACCTTCACAAATGTTTCTCCATCCCACATTCTGTAGCAGAGACCAGAAAAGGCTGGAGAAGTACATTTCCCACTCCCCAGGTCAGTTGTGCTCTCACAACACTCGAGTATATTAGATTCAGGTAAAATCATCTCTTTCGAGAGAAGACTTTATTAAGAATGGAATGCTCTGGGAATATTTCACAATAACTACTTCTCACCTTTCCTGCCCAAAGCAGGAGAGTTTTCTCCAGTCTTCACTTGGAGGACCTGGTGGGGCTCCTACAGGTAAAATTTCAAAAGAGGGGCCCTTCAAGACTACGTACCACTGGAGTAACTTTTTACTCTCATACTTGTTCACACTGAGCCTCGAGAAATCCATCAACTACAGTTTAGGTTTTCCTACCCTGGAATGCCTATTTTCATAGTCATTTCTTCCTGCCCTTTTGGTTTTGTGGATGTGTAACTCGGGCTGGTCTGTAAATTTTTATTATGTCAGAAAAGTTGACGATGGAGAGGCGGCTGCCCTCTCAAACCACAACTCATTTGGGGGTCTTTAAATCTCTAGCACTCATAGAGCTACTCTGAAGGTGTCCCTGATCTCTCAGTTACAACTTCCTGAAGGAGCCCTTGCTTACTGTAATTTTTAATTGCACCCCAAAAAACTTTCATTCTTCTCTGCAAAACTGACATGCAGATAGAGAACCTTCTAGCTATCCCTGGCACACCAACTGTCAGACATTAATCTAAGAGACTGACAGGCATTTTCTCATTGAATTCTCAGGGGAGGGGATAGGGGACGATAAGATGTAGTATCCCCATTTTATGGAAAAGAACACGAAGTCTCATAGAGGTGAAATTATTTGCCCAAAGCTATGACCCCAGATGTGTGTGTGCATGCATGTTTAGTCACTCAGCTGTATCTGACTCTTTCCAACGCCATGGACTACAGCCCACCAGGCTCCTCTGTCCAAGTGGATGTGCCAGGCAAGAATACTGGAGTGGGTAGCCATTGCCTTCTCCAGGGGAAACTTCCCAGCCCGAGAAACAAACCCACACCTGCTGTGTCTCCTGCATTGCAAATGGATTCTTTACCCACTGAGTCATCGAGGAAATCCCAAGGTGTGCAGGCTTGAAAACTTGACAGAGTATGTACTGTACTATACTATATGTAACATACTATTCAAAAAAAAAAAAATTTACTTACTAAGGAATATTGCAAGACCAAAGAACCTACAGGAGAAGAAAATGTTCTATGATTTCTCAGTACCCTTTCCTCTGTATAGGTCTGAGATCCAAAGACTAGATAGCTAGCCTACTGTATCTAATTTGGTCTGTCTTGTGTTTTCTATTAAATTTATTTATTAACTTATTAAATTTATGCAGAGGTAATACACACCATTCAAGTATGACCTAAATCAAATCCCTTACGTTTATACAGTGGAAGTGACAGATAGTTTCAAGGGATTAGATCTGATAGAGTACCTGAAGAACTATGGACAAAAGTTTGTGACATTGCACAGGATCAAGACCTGTACAATGTCACAATAAGTGACAAGTGATCAAGACAATCCCCAAGAAAAACAAATGAAAAAAAACAAATGGTTGTTTGAGGAAGCCTTAAAAATAGCTGAGAAAAGAAAAAAAAAAAGTGAAAGGCAAAAGATAAAAGGAAAGATATACCCATCTGAATGCAGAGTTCCAAAGAATAGCAAAGAGAGATAAGAAAGCCTTGCTCAGTGATCAATGCAAAGAAGTAAAGGAAAACAATAAAATGAGAAAAGCTAGAGATTTCTTCAAGAAAATTAGAAATACCAAGGGAACATTTCATGCAAAGATAGGCACAAAAAAGGACAGAAAAAGTATGGACCTAACAGAAGCAGGAGATTAAGAAGAGGAGGCGAGAATACACAGAACTATACAAAAAAAAAAAAAAAAAAAAACTTCATGACCCAGATAACCATGATGGTGTGATCACTCACCTAGAATCAGGCATCCTGTAGTCCAAAGTCAAGTGGACCTTAGGAAGCATCACTACAAACAAAGCTAGTGGAGGTGATGGAATTCCAGCTGAGCTATTTCAAATCTTAAAAGATGTTGCTGTTAAACTGCTGCAATCAATATGCTGGCAAGAGGAACTAAAGAGCCTCTTGATGAACGTGAAAGAGGAGAGTGAAAAAGCTGGCTTAAAGTTCAACATTCAAAGAACTCAGATCATGGCATTCAGTCCCATCAAATCATGGCAAATAGATGGGGAAACAATGGAAACAGTGACAGACTTTATTTTCTTCGGCTCCAAAATCAATGCAGATGGTGATGGCAGCTATGAAATTAAAAGATGCTTTCTCCTTGGAAGAAAAGCTATGAGAAACCTAGACAGCATATTAAAAAGCAGAGATATCACTTTGCTGACAAAGGTCCATCTAGTCAAACCCATGGTTTTTCCAGTCATGTCATGCTAAGTCACTTCAGTCGTGTCCAGCTCTTTGTGACCTCATGGACCATAATCCAGCCAGCTCCTCAGTCCATTGGATTTTCCCAGCAAGAATACTGGAATGGGTTGCCATTCCCTTCTTTTCCAGTAGTCATGGATGAATGTGACTTGGACCATAAAGAAAGCTGAGCACCAAAGAATTGACACTTTTCAACTGTGGTGTTAGAGAAAACTCTTGAGAGTCCCTTGAACTGCAAGGAGATCAAGCCAGTCAATCCTAAAGGAAATCAGTTCTGAATATTCATTGGAGAGACTGATGCTGAAGCTGAAACTCCAATCCTTTGGCCACCTGATATGAAGAACTGACTCACTGGAAAAGACCCTGATGCTGGGAAAGATTGAAGGCAAGAGGAGAAGGGCATGACAGAGGATGAGATGGTTGGATGGCATCACCAACTCGATGGACATGAGTTTGAGCAAGCTCCAGGAGTTGGTGATGGACAAGGAAGCCTGGCATGTTACAGTCACAGCATGAGTTGCGAAGAGTTGGACAAGACTGAACTGAACTGAACCGAATACATTTGGCCCCTAAAATTTTATCACAGGTTGTAAAAAATAGATCATGAAAATCCACTACTATTATTATTACTATAAATTAAGAAAAATATGACTTAATGCTAGTCCTTCAAACGTTAAGAATGCACCAAACTCACTACTTTGTTACCCTTCAGCTAGCTGATTATAAGGACTGTGAAAAGCAAAACCAAAGTAATATGAAACAGAGCAAAGGCGTCACTGAAAGTGGGTCCTCTAAAACTCTAAAATTTCAAAATGTGTGGGAAAACTATGAGATTCTTTAAACAAAGGAAAAAAAAAAAAAAAGATCCCTTCTTCAGAGCAACAGTTAGGAGGAGCTAAGTCCTGTGTGTGAGGTCACACAGACAGGAAGGCAGACAACCCCTGTAATGAATGAAGCTCCATGCAGGACGTCATAGATTAGAGAGTAGGCAGCACATTCATGCAGGTGCCACACTGTGAGCTAACAGATCTGATATTTGGTGCTGAAGTTGTTTAAGGTCATCTCCATTGGTTTGTGGTAATTGTTCTCAATTACCCCAGCTGCTGAATTCCACGAAGACATTTTCTAAATGTGTACATATTTTTCTAAGCAATATCTGAAATGCAGGAACTCAAGTATGTTTAGGTGTCAGTGCCACCAAAGGGGAAATTCCAGAAGGCAGTCTGTATAACTAAGTATGCTATCATAACATCTTTGAGTTTCTATACAGCAAATATGCATATTTGCCCTTATCACTCTAATGAAATGTCAAGAGATGATAACATTAAAGTAAGTCGATAAGAGTTCATACTTTTTACGTTAGACTGCCTGAATTTGAATCCCCACTACATCACTTTTTATGTGGCCTTCATTTCTCATTCCCTAAGGATGGTTATAACAAAAATATTAAGCTTATTAATTAGTTGTGAGAGTTAAATGACATTATGCATGTGAGGTGCTTGATATTTAACAAGTGCTAAGCAAATGCTGGATACATAGACATAATTATTTTAAAATGTTAGACAATATTAGTACTAGTGGCATTCACTGTTAGTGAAGCATTTCAATCCAAATAAATTATTCTTAGCTTAAATGTGCATTGCTTTATAGTTTACTTAAATATTAATAACATAATTATTGTATCTTTTAAATATTATGCTGTTTTAATACACAAATAATAATTTAAGTAAAGTAAGTATATCTACTGTTTTTACCCATCACTTTATGACAAATAGATGGGAAAACAATGGAAACAGAGAGGGACTCTATTTTAGGAGGCTCCAAAATCACTGCTGTTGGTGACTACAGTCATGAAATTAAAAGACTAAAAGACGCCTGCTGCTTGGAAGACAAGATATGACCAACCTAGACAACATATTAAAAAGCAGAGACATTACTTTGCTGACAAAGGTCAGTCTAGTCAAAGCTATGATTTTTCCAGTAGTCAAGTATGGATATGAGAGTTGGACTATAAAGAAAGCTGAGTGCTAAAGAATTGATGCTTTTTTTTTAAATTTATTTTTATTTTACTTTACAATACTGTATTGGTTTTGCCGTACATTGACATGAAGCCATGGGTGTACTTTTGAACTATGGTGCTGGAGAAGACTCTTGAGGAGTCCCTTGGACTACAAGGAGATCCAACCAGTCCATCCTAAAGGAAAGCAGTCCTGAATATTCATTGGAAGGACTGATGCTGAAACTAAAGCTCCAATAATTTGGCCACCTGATGTGAAGAACTGACTCAGTGGAAAAGACCCTGATGCTGGGAAAGATTAAAGGTAGGAGGAGAAGGGGACGACAGAGGATGAGATGGTTGGATGGCCTCATCAACTCTTTGGACATGAGTTTGAGCAAGCTCTGGGATTTGGTGATGGACAGGGAAGCCTGGCGTGCTGCAATCCATGGGGTCATAAAGAGTTGGACAGGACTGAACGACTGAACTGAACTGAACTGAAGTGTATCTCCTGTCTACCCTTTTTTGGGGGTAGAGATCAGCCTCTGTGTTCTACTGAAACCTCAGGTGAAGAAAGTCATTCCATTATCTTGACTATCTTGGATATTTCTGATCCCAGATCAACATGCTGCATAGTAAGAGGTGAAATTCAACCTTTTAATGATTAAATCTAGACTCAAAGAATTAGATAATCATCTTCAAAGGCATTTATACAACTAGCCAAAGATAAGATATTTAGTTATAGCCAGAGGTGGGACTACAGCCGTATGTAACACGAGCGAGTCACTACATCTTTTTCTCCTGATTGCCTACTGTGTGTCAGGCTCCATTTAAAGTTCTGATGAAGACGCAGTAAGCAAGACAGAGTCCTGACCTATTGAGAATTAGTGGTCAGGCCACTCTCACATCATTGCCACTGTTCAGATTTCTACATTTTATAACTGTTTTCTTTTTTAAGTGCTATCAAGCTTATAAAACCAAAACTTTCTGCTTTTTGGACAGGGGAAATATAGTTGCAAGTGTTTGACATTTTGATATAGAGAGTGATAGGCATGGTGAGACAGTCATGCCCACAGGAAAGAGCAAAACGTCCTTAAGTCACAATGGAACACTTTGTAAATAGCTTTCCAGGGTGAACTCCTCCGGATCAACTGCCTGATGGAGTTTATGTCACTTTCCAGCAAATTTCTCACTGTGATACTACTAATCAAAAGTATGACACTCAGCAAGGCCAAGCCCAATTCATTTCCACATGACCACACGTCAGAGAGCTGAAGAAACATCCTGTGACTGCTCCTGAGATGTTGGCTTCTCTGAGTTCAATGTTAGTATATCCTACGTCTGCATCACCAGATTCATTTTCCACTCTTTTCCACTCTACCCTGAGCTCTGACCCATGTGAACCAAGGACTTTAGCACATTCTCTTTTGTCCTCTGGTCTCTGTTTTTTTTTTTTTGATTATGAGAATGAAGTCAGAGTACTTAGTCCCCTGGCTCCTTCTTTGAAAGTTTTTTTGTGTGCTCTTGTTTATTATTTTTCCTAGATCATTGCTTTCTTTTTTTTTTTTTTCTGACAGTTCTTTCCGGGTTCCAGTAACTATCTCTTCCTTTTCTCTGTCCAGTTTAGGGTTCAGAGTGATTGCCCTCCTTTTTCCAGTCCCAGTTTTCATCACTATTTCTTATGGTTTCCCTATACATCCCCATTCCTTCATCATTGATGTGTATTAACTGGTTTGAGTGTATAATCTGTTTGCCATCAGGACCCTGCCTGACACAGTTCCTTTATCATTTGTCCTCTAACACAGTTTCAAGTTCATCATCACCTTGGTTTCTTTGCTCTGCTGCTGCTGCTGCTAAGTCGCTTCAGTCGTGTCCGACTCTGTGCAACCCCATAGATGGCAGCCCACCAGGCTCCCCCGTCCCTGGGATTCTCCAGGCAAGAACACTGGAGTGGGTTGCCATTTCCTTCTCCAATGCATGAGAGTGAATATGACTCAAATTTAAAATAGAAATGCATACATTTTCATCTAGAAATACTGTACTTAAAATTGTGGTGGTTTCTGTTTTTTAGAAGCAAATAGAATTTTCAACCTCTTAAAATTGAATATAATATTATTAAGCAAACTGTATGTATCTGCCTTTGGGCTTCCCTGGTAGCAAATAATTCAACTGCCAACGCAGGAGACACAGGTTTGTCCCTGGTCCGGGAAGATCTCACATGCCATGAAGCAATGAAGCCCATGCACCACAACCACTGAACCTGTGCTCTAGAACCCAGGAGCTGCAACTATTGATCCCACATGCCACAACTACTGAAGCTCCAATGCCCTAGAGTCCATGCTCTGCAACAAGAGAAGTCACCACAATGAGAAGCCCACACACTGCAACTAGAGAGCAGCCTCTGCTTGCCAAAACTAGAGAAAAACCCAAGCACCAAAAAAGACCCAGCACAGTCAAAAATAAATAAATACATAAATAAAACTATTTTTTAAAAATTGCCCTATTCCTCTTCAAGCATATGGTCCCTAACTGGAAACAGTTCTCAAACAATAATCTCAATCAATACAGGACAGAAGGAGAAGGCCACCTCTTGCCTTAGATACTACATTTCTATGAAACTTAGTCAAAAGTACCAGAAAAGTTTTGGCAGCATTTTTACACCCTAGGCTCCAACTGTATTTCCTGTCAATTGAAATCTCTAGGTTGACTTTTTACAGTACTGTTAAACCAAACATCCCCTGTCCTAGGCACAAGATATTGTGTTGGGACACCAAGATAGGTACGTGCCATTTTTCCCCAATGGACTTCTTCTCGTTTGATTAAAGCTGTCATTCTAGTGGTCCAGAGTATAGCCTATTTAAATACTTATTGCACTTAGATTCTGTTAACAAACACACCTTTCAATCCTGCATCATGTTCAACCTTCATACACATATTGTCAATATCTTGGCTCTACACCATTATCAAGCACCTGTCAAAAAAGAGAGGACTGAGAATATACTGATGACAAAAATACACATAATAAGATGTTTAGCATCAGAAAAATGCACATTAGACCACAATAAGATATTCCTGCACACCTACAAGGACAGCTAAAATAAAAAACAGTGATGATGTATGGTAAAACCAATATAGTATTGTAAAGTAAAATAAAGTAAAATTAAAAAAAATAAAAAAATAGTGATGAAACCAAATACTAGCAAGGATGTAGAGAAACTAGATTACTTGTGCACTGCTGGTGGGAATGTGAAATAATACAGCCATACTAGGGACAGTGTGGCATTTTCTTCTAAAACTAAACATGTAACGACCATACTACACAGCAATTACACTCCTGGCTGTCTATGCCAAAGATATTAAATCTCATGTTTGCATGTGAATGATTACAGCAGTTTTATTCTTGATAGTCAAAATTTTAAAGCAGCCCAGATGCCCTTCAACAAATAAAATAATTAAATTGTGGTGCATTTTATCCACACTATGGAATACTGGATTTAAGAATAAAAAGGAATAAATGATTCATACATGCAACAATCTGGATGACTCCCCAGAGAATTATACTGAGTTTAAAAAAGCTAATCACAAAAGGTTACATACTAAATGATTCTATTTGCATAACATTCTTGAAATGACAAAATTATCCAGGTAGAGAGTAGTAGTTGCTAGGAGTTGTGTACACGGTGGAAGGGATGAAGACATGGCTACTGAAGAGCAACAAGAGAGATTCTTCGTTGTTGATGAAATTCTTATACGCCTTTACTGTGGTGGTCCTCACGGAATCTCCACATATGATAAACCTTCATACACACACACATACACACACACGCAAATGAGCAGATATAAAACTGCTGAAATCTAAATAAGGTAGATGGATTGCATCAATGTCAATTTCCTGGTCATGATATCATGTAATTATCTCAAAATGAAAAGTTCAGCTTTACAAATCAATCATACATATATATTAACACAGAATATGTGGAAACCAAAATTAGACATGATACTACTTACTATCTCTTCAAGTAAAGGAAGCTTTGAAGGACCAAGGGGGTAGGTGTAAGTATTAAAAGTCCAAATATCTTTCTAAAATTTACAAAGAAGAAATAACATATCTGACATATCCATTTAAAGGGAAAAACAGACTAGACATACTCATAGGAACATGGATGAATCTTAAAAACAGTGCTCAGTGACACATCAAGAAACGTGTGTAATATTAACAACAGATACAGAAATTAGAAACAAATGCCCACAAACAATAATATACATTTTAGTAACAGTCATGAAAAGAAAAGTATATGCAGCAAATATATTTGAATGATTGCCTGTAAGAAGGGGAATCAGATTGGGGAGAGGTAGAAAGAAGGGGAGTTAAGTTCAGTCCCTCAGTCATGTCTGACTCTTTGCGACCCCATGGACTGCAGCACGCCAGGCTCCCCTGTCCGTCACCAACTCCCGGACTTTACTCAAACTCTTGTCCATTGAGTCAGTGATTCCATCCAACCATCTCATCCTCTGCCATTCCCTTCTCCTCTAGCCTTCAATCTTTCCCAGCATTAGGGTCTTTTCCAGTGAGTCAGTTCTTCACATCAGGTGGCCAAATTATTGGACTTTCAGCTTCAACATCAGTCCTTCCAGGGAACATTGAAGACTGGTTTCCTTTAGGACAACTTGGTTGGATCACCTTGTAGTCCAAGGGACTCTCAAGAGTCTTCTCCAACACCACAGTTCAAAAGCATCAATGCTTCAAAAGCATCCCTTCTTCCCTGGAGAAGGGAATGGCAAAATACTTCAGTATTCTTACCTTAAGAACCCCACAAACAATATTAAAGACCATTTAGGTATGATCTAAATCAAATACCTTATGATTATACAGTGGAAGTGACAGATTCAAGGGATTAGATCTGATAGAGTGCCTGAAGAACTATGGATGAAGGTTCATAACATTGTACAGGAGGCAGTGATCAAAACCATCTCCAAGAAACAGAAATGCAAAAAGGCAAAATGGTTGTCTGAGGAGGCCTTATAAATAGCTGAGAATAGAAGAGAAATGAAAGGAAAGTAGAAAATGAAAGATATACCCATCTGAATGCAGAGTTCCAAAGAATAGCAAGGAGGGATAAGAAAGCCTTCCTTGGTGATCAGTAAAAGAAATAGAAGAAAACAATAGAATGGGAAGGGAATCTCAGCTGGCTCAGAGTATAACGAGTCAGCCTGCAATGCAGGAGACCCAGGTTTGATCCCTGGGTCAGGAAGATCCCCTGGAGAAGGAAATGGCAACCCACTCCAGTATTCTTGCCTGGAAAATGGCATGGCCAGAGGACCCTGGCAGGCTACAGTCCATGGGGTCGCAAAGAATCAGACACGACTGAGCACCTTCACTTCCAATAGAATGGAAAAGACTAGAGAGCTCTTCAAGAAAAATTAAAGATACCAAGGGACTATTACACACAAAGATGGGCACAATAATGGACAGAAACAGTATGGACCTAACAGAAGCAGAAGAGCTTAAGAAGAGGAGGCAAGAATATACAGAAGAGCTATACAAAAAAGATCTTCACACAATGGTGTGACCACTCACCTAGAGCCAGATATCTTGGAGTGGGAAGTCAAGTGGGCCTTAGGAAACACCACAATGATCAAAGCTAGTGGAGGTGATGGAATTCGGGTTGAGCTATTTCAAATCCTAAAAGATGATGCTGTGAAAGTGCTGCGCTCAATATACCAGCAAATATGGAAAGCTCAGCAGTGGCCACAGGACTGGAAAATATCAGTTTTCATTCCAATTCCAAAGAAAGGCAATGCCAAAGAATGCTCAAACTACTGCATAATTGCATCCATTTCACATCCCAGCAAAGTAATGCTCAAAATTCTCCAAGCCAAGTTTCAATAGTCAATGAACTAAGAACTTCCAGATGTTCAAGCTGGATTTAGAAAAGGCAGAGGAACAAGAGATCAAATTTCCAACATCTGTTGGATCATAGTAAAAGCAAAAGAATTCCAGAAAAACATCTACTTTTGCTTCATTGCCTACACAAAAGCCTCTCACTGTGTGGATCACAAGAAACTATGGAAAATTCTTAAAAAATGGGAATACCAGACCAACTTACCTGCCTCCTGAGAAATCCATATGCAGGTCAGGAAGCAACAGCAAGAACTAGACATGGAACAACAGACTGGTTCCAAATAGTGAAGAGTACATCAAGGCTGTATATTGTCACCCTATTTATTTAACTTATATGCGGAGTATATCATGAGGAATGCCAACCTGGATGAGGCACAAGCTGGAATCAAAATTGCCAGGAAAAATACTAATAACCTCAGATATGCAGATGATACCACCCTTATGGCAGCTATTGAAGCAGAACTAAAGAGCCTCTTGATGAAGGTAAAAGAGGAGAGTGTAAAAGCTGGCTTAAAACTCAACATTCAGAAAACTAAGATCATGGCATATGGCCCCATGCAAATAGACAGGGAGACAATGGAAACAGTGACAGACTTTATTTTCTTGGGCTCCAAAATCACTGCAGATGGTGACTGCAGCCATGAAATTAAAAGACACTTGCTCCTTGGAAGAAAAGCTATGACCAACCTAGGCAGCATATTAAAAAGCAGAGACATTACTTTGCCAAAAAAAGTCTGTCTAGTCAAAGCTATATTTTTTCCAGTAGTCATGTATCGGTATGAAAGTTGGACCATAAAGAAGGCTGAACACTGAAAAATTGATGCTTTTGAACTGTGGTGTTGTAGAAGACTCTTGAGAGTCCCTTGGACAGCAAAGAGATCCAACCAGTCCATCTTAAAGGAAATTAGTCCTGAATATTCATTGGAAGGACTGATGCTGAAGCTGAAACTCCAATACTTTAGCCACCTGAGGCAAAGAAATGACTCATTAGAAAAGACCCTGATGCTGGGAAAGACTGAAGACAGAAGGAGAAGGGGACAACAAAGGATGAGATGGTTGGATGGCCTTACTGCCTCAATGGACATGAGTTTGAGAAAGCTCCAGGGGATGGTGAAGTACAGAGAAGGCTGGCATGCTTCAGTCCATGGGGTCACAAAGAATTGGACATGACTGAGTGATTGAATAACAACAAGCTTCTACATCTGATGTCAAAAATCACTCTACCATCCACCATCCAGGCACCCACCCACACATCCACTCATACACACACACACAGATTTTGTTCCAGGAGATACTTAATCACTAATTTGTTCAGACACACAGAAGTATGGAGGTGATAATATGAAGACCAGCTTTTAGTCAATTTTATTCTTGTATTTAAATTATCTGTAAACAATGCTCCCCTTTATTGCCTGTGGTTAGGAGTGGGAGTAGACCAGTTGCATTGCCCCACCTGTGTCAGGCCACTGTTAACAAGAAAGTGCACTAATTAATGTTGAACTTGTGGTTCCAAACACCATTATTTTATTGGTGACTTTGAGTAGAGTGAGTTTTTGGTCCTGCTGAGGGTCAGTTGCTTATAGCCTACGATGGGTTACAACATACATCACTGGAGGTAGGTGGCCTAAAGGCAATTCTGTTGTAATTGTTGCCTTTTTGTTGAAAGTGTGTCATTGCCACCCCACACACATTCCAACTCTCCCCATTCACCCCACTTCCACCTCACACACCCTGCAAGAAATACCAAGTCCTTTTACTCTATGACCCTGAGATACATTGTTAAGGAAGGAAACAGACCTTTGGGGCTTAGTTCTGAACCAGTCTTTATTCTTAATGTCTGGCTAACTGTGGACCTTCCTGTCTGTCTCCCAACCCTTCAGTGCCTTCTCTTCTCTCTTCTCAAACACACGCCATTTCCCTTCCTGTCCTCTCTACCATCAGAAAATTCACATACATGTCTTTTTAATAACTTGATTTTATTATTATCATCACTATCGCTGGAGTTCACAATTCCTCCACTGCATCCTTAGTAGACACAGGGCACTGCTTGGATCAGCGGAGCTCTCATTGATCCAAGAGCTCTCATTGATCCAATGGTAGGTCTCTTACTTACACTCCCACTGATTTTGATATGTTCCATATTTTCTCATTTGACCTACTACTACTGTTGGCTTTTTTGCTTTCTTCATTTTTTAAAAATTCTGTTGAAGGGCCAACTTTACCTTCATGATGAACTCCTGTTCCTGGTAAGGGAATCAGATGAATCCAGAAGGGCATTAGTGGAGGAAGAGGATGGAGACTGAAATGCAACGGGGCTTTATGAGAAGAGGTACAGGTTGGAGGAAAGATTTTTGCTAGATAAGAACTGAGCTGGGGCTGTGGGGTGGGAATATATGGGAAAAAAGAGGAGGAACATGCGTAGGGTCACCTTATCATTTTCTTTGTTGCTAGATCAATAGATCTTCTGCTTCTTCCCTTTGATGTTTCAGGTTGGCTGTTCAACCATTCTTATGCCTGGGTTGTTCCACATTTATGCTAGGTTCTTCTCCCTTGCAGATTTCCTCAACAATACTTAAGAATCCTAGTAGTCTGCCATCTTCAAGGTAATGAGGAGCTCCACCCTTCAGCACTTTTTGGTCATCAAGGCACTGCTCCAGTCAATGGTAGGCCTGAGGTCCAAAGGATCCCTGTGCATAACCTTGAAATTTCTTTTGAATCTATAATTATTTCAAAATAAAAGTTAAAAACTTAAAGGAAAGAAGTGGGGCAAGGGTAGAAGCAGTATGCCTCTAGAGCCCTCCAACAGGAATCCCCACAATTTAGTAATGAGACAAAAGCTACATTAGAGCTCTGGTTCTTGGTTCAGCATTTGTCCAGCTCACACATCTTCAACTCATGCACCAGAACATCAAGAAAGGCCTATCACAATGCCTTGCTGACTTCCAGATGCAACAAGTTTATAGCATTCCCATGACTACAGTATAAATGCTACTAAACAGAGAGAATGCTGTAACTAAAGTACATATAATGAACTCCAGATAGTTTCTTGTGATCATTACTTTCATTTATTAAATGCTCATAAGCTGCTAATTTCTAAAGGGTTTGACTCATCTGTGATGAATAGTGAGAATATTATCATTTCATGTGATAATATTAGGAAAAAAAAGACATCAGGAGACTATATCAAACAGGACAAGTCAAAAACAAAATGATTAAAGTTGTTGGATAAAGCAAACTTCCTTTTCCTTATATGATTGTTTTCTAAATTTGTTTATGTGGACTTTTGTTTGTTAAGAGTTTTTAAGTTACTAATTCAATTTCATTACTAATTGCCCTGTTCAGATTTTCTATTTCTTCCTGATACCTTAACCTCACACTTGTCAAAATGGTTATCATCAAAAAAGAAGCAAACAACAAATGTTATAGAGGATGTAGTGAAGAGGGAACTCTGATACACTGTTGGTAGGAATCCAAATTGGTGCAGCCACTGTGGAAAAGAGTGTGGCAGTCTCACATCAAACTAAAAATAGAACTACCTATGACCTAGCAATTCCACTTCTGGGTACATGTTTGTAAAAAACAAAAACACAAATGCTAAAAGATACATACACCCTGATGTTCATAGCAGCATTATTTACAACTGCCAAGATGGGGAAGCAACCTAAGTATCCATTAACAGATGAATGGATAAAGAAGATGTGATACACACACACACACACACACAATGGAATATTTTCTCAGCCGTAAAAAAATGAAATTTTGCCATTTGCAGACACATGGATGGACCTGGAGGACATTATACTAAGTGAAATAAGGCAGACAAATAGTATACGACTTTACTTATTTGTGGAATCTAAAAAATACAACAAATTGTAAATATAAGAATAAAGAAGTAGACTCAGTGATATAGAGAACAAACTACTAGTTATCAGTGGAAGACAGAGGGGCAGGGGTTAGATGGGGGCAGGTGAGTAAGGGGTACCAGCTATTAGCTATAAAATAAGCTACAAGGATATATTTTTCAACACAGGGAACATAGCCAATATTTTACAATAACTATAAATGGACCATAACCTTTGAAAATTATTAATCACTATATTGTACACATGTAACTTACATAATCTTGTACAGCCACTACATTTCAATTAAATAAACAAATGTATTTGTTTACCAAAATGATCTTGAAGGGTCTACTGCTACCCAATAAAAATGTGTTATTTATTATTAGGAACATATTTAGTACCTATTTTATATTAGAATGTGGCAACTCACTTTATAAAGTAACTCATTGGTATGTTTTGTGATTCTCTTTTACATTTTCAACCAAATTGAATGGGAAAATTTAAAGATCCTCAGAACGCACTGAGCTCGCTTTTATTGAAATGTTCCATTACTGACTCGTTCAGTTTTCATTCTTCCTCCTGCCAGGTTGAGGTGCCTACTCAAGGTGACTCTCCTGTGTCACATTGTACATAAGAACCAGAGGTGCCTAATTACTTGTTCAGTTCTTGTTTTCTGAGTCTCTGCGCATGTGGTGATGTAAAGTGATACCGATGTCATTACAATAATAACCTTCCACTACATTTGCAATGATTTCTTAAACTGTCTTGTGAGTTTAAACAATCCACAGAGCACCAGATACAGGATGGAATCAGCCTGAGCATTTGCTTCACTCTGGCCACAAAGTGTCGATGCACAATAGACAGGAAAGAGCTGCTGAGGACAAGGGAAGGGGTATTTCCCCCACACTCTGCTAGAATTCACCATGTGACTGGAAAAGACCAGTGCCTTCACCTCCACCACAAGCTCCCTGCCATTTCCATGCCTACTGCTGGGAGCAGATTCAGTCATGTGCAGGCTCTGTCCAAGGGTCCAGTATCAGTCAGAGCCCAGGAAACGGGCCACACAGGGACGAGGATCTGGGCACAGGGAGAGCAACAGAGGCAGGGCAAAAACAGAGCTTGGAGCAGCTGAGCCACTGTCACCTCAGACCTAAAAACACGGGAAGAGGGAGTGGTGACATGAACCTGGACAGATCACTTAGCACGAGGACAAGGCCCTCTTGGGAAGAGCAGTGACCTCTACTGAACCTCTACCAAGAGACTGAGCCAGTCCACGGTGACCTGCAAGGAGGCAGCTGGGAAAGGAAGCAGCCCGCCCTCCCCACAACTCTCCTTGGGGCTCTCCACCTGTCATCCCAGTGGAGGTCTTGGGAGCCCCTTGACATAGTCCCCGAGAAACCACCTTCCTGGACAGAGCACGGGGTGGAGAAGGGTGGAGAAGGGACCTGATGGGGCAAAGGGAAGATGCCCAGCAGAGACACAAGACACACAGCAGTCCTATGAAGGTAGGGGCCATTTACTGTTCCCACTGACAGGCCAGGGAAGCCAAATAACTTGTGCTAGAATACATCGTGATGGAGGACTTACATCTCGTGTTCTCTCTGGTCATCTGGATAAACCACAGGCCCTCTCTAGGCTTCAGTTCCCCATTCATGGGTTGAGGGAATTGGGAAACTGACTAACTTTAGAAAATGTGTGCTATGATTTGACAATTCTTGCTTTTAATAGTAAGAGGAGTCCATCACATTATGGTTCTAGCCAAGCTGTCTTACAATCCGGAGTATAAAATCACAAGTGAGGGGCCATCCAGGCCACAGTTGCCCTCTTACTCTTTCTGATTCAGTCATTCCTCGATTAACACCAGACCCTGTCAGTCTCATAGAACAAGGCCTATGGTTGAATCTGGGGCGTGATCCTGGAAAGAGGCACCACCTGGAAAGCCCTCTTTAGGCAGAGGTAAGCCAAGAAAAAAGATCGTTAAGCCACTCAACACCCCTCAAAGAAGCATGTGTTCTGTGTCAAGCACCGAGATAAGATGTCATCCTTGTCATGCACTTTTTGAAGAAAATGTCTCTGCTCCATGCCTTCCTGAATGAGTACTTCCACATATGGCATCCTGAAAAGATGCCCCAAAGTCATTTCCATGCTAAGAGAAAATAAACCTAAACTCTTAAAATCCATCATTCTGAATATTCAGACAATTTCTACAATGCTTAACATTTTAAGGGTTTTTTTTTTCCCTCTGAAATGCCTAAGGCTGTGAAGTGTGATCCTTTATCACTAAGCCTAATGTGAAAATGCTTTAATGTCACATGATGGATGGAATATTAGTTTGCAATAAGAAATACCTTCAATTGTACATATCAAAGACAGAGAAAAAAACACTGAGATTTCTCTTTATCCCACGTCCTGACAACTTGAAAGAATATTCCTTTATTGCAAAGAGGCTATTTGGGGGAACTTTTCTGGAAATAAGTGCCAGGTATTTAGGTATATTGAGGATGAATATAAAATTGTGCTATTAAAAGCTTTTGTTTATCAGTATTGAGAATATTCCATTTCTCTTAATTTTGTCACGTTATGAGTGACAATGTAGATAAAAACCTAGGATAGTACAATGACAAACACTCAGAACATTTACCCTCACATTTTTCTTTATCCCAACATGTACCATGGTGAGAAGACTTCCTTGTTTTACTCATATTTGAGATTCAATCACCTTTCCAAGGTCTTCTGAAATCCAAACAGAAAAGCACCACCTAAAGGTCAGTTCCAAAGTAGAGGTGCTGAGGCTTGCTGTCCACGTGAGTTCTCTTGTCCCTCCAACTTCTGTGTATCCACCAAGAAGGGGTTCTATTACTATCAAGATTAAACTGTTTGTTATTTAACAAATTATTTTATCAATTTGCAAACCCTTAATCAAATTATAAATTTCAAGAAGTTGCAGCATCAAGCAGAAATGTCATAAAGCCAATAATAGCCTTGCTGGCATAAAAGACATCCCCACAGTTCCGTGCATAACCCCCCTCACTGCTGTGCAGCCCAGGTTCAGTGCGGAAGTCAGCTCTTCACACTCACCCTGGCTCACTCTCCCCTCCAGCCGATGGCTGTTTTGCATAGGTGCGCTTGGCAGACATCGACATGTTTGCCAGCATGCATACCTTGGTTAGAGACTATTAAGTTCGCTACCCCAGCAACATAAACATTTAAGATGCATTAGAAATTTTGTTTTAGAATTGCCTTTCCAATCATTACATAATAAACAATCTTTTCCCACTATTTACTTACAGATAAGTATATTTTATGATGTGTAGCACTTTATATTTAATAGAATATTTGCCCTTTACAAAGCATATATTTCTAACGCAGGAACACAGAAGTACAGGAAGAAGGGAGTGGTGGTTCCTTCTCATTTACATTCACCAGAACAGCAGACTCCAATGGGCTGCTAGATGAACATACACAGACCTCCATTCCTAACAGATCCATTCTGTTCCTTCCAAGCAGAAACAATCCGTCTTTCACCTGGGATTCACACAGTCCCTCTGAAGTCCTTTCAGTGCAATAGAAACCAAGAGCTGTCATTTGCAAAGCTGCCAGGATGTCATAAAGGGGAATGTGGATTCCACATGTTCTGCTGGGGGAACTCCAGGACGAGGAGGAAAGTAAGAACAGAGAGATACCCAGTGTTACAAAAACCGGGCATAAAATTAGCAAAGTTATCACCTGCAATGAGCTTGGCTCTGGGATCAATGACAGTCATCCACTGGCAATGATAGAGGAAAACACGATTTTCACTAATAATAATTTGTTTCAACAAAAGTCTGCAGTTAAACTTATTTTATCCTTACATGAGAAGATGCTTACATTTCACCAGGATCAATCTAATCATTAGAAAAAAATGTGGATGTACCTGCTGACAGATAACAAAGATTACAAAGGGCGATAGGATCCCATGAGGTCACCTGAAGAAACAGCCAGTCCAAGTCATGAAGACATCTGTATCATTTCTTTTGGACACCAGACGCAGTTGCAGCAAGAATACCTTCTGCTCCTAGTGGCCTAGTACTGGATGTCCGCACCAGAGAAGCTCATGGGGACAGCAGGGCCCACTTCTCAGCATGTTCCTTGTTGGAATCCCTGATCATCTCCTTAGCCCCTTCCCTGGACCAGGCACTGAGCTTTGAGGACACCTCGATGAATTGAACATGCACCCTCCACAGGAAATAGTGTGTGATACAGCATAAGTGAGAGAGCACAGTTAAAGAGGCATAAAGGACATTGTTCAGGCTCAAAGAGAGACAGATCATATACTCACAATGGCCAAGATGCAAAAACAACCTAAGTGTCCAACAATAAATGATTGAATAAAGTAAACGTCATACACAATGAGTCAATCACAACAAACTGTGGAAAATTCTTAAAGAGATGAGAGTACCAGACCACCTTACCTGTCTCCTAAGAAACCCATATGCAAGATGAGAAACAACATTGAACTAGACATGGAACAACAGACTGGTTCCAAATTGGGAAAGGAGTATATCAAACCTGTATACTGTCACCTTGTTTATTTCACTTATATGCAGAGTGCATCATGCAAAATGCCAGGCTGGATGGATCACAAGCTGGAATCAAGATTTCTTAGAGAAATTCCAACAACCTCAGATGTGCAGATGATACCACTCCAATGGCAGAAAGCAAAGAGGAACTAAAGAGCCTCTTGATGAGGGTGAAAGAGGAGAGTGAAAAAGCTGGCTTAAAACTCAACATTCAAAAAAAGTGATGGGCATCCAGTACCATCACTTCATGGCAAATAGAAGGAGAAAAAAGTGGAAAGAGTGACAGATTTGATTTTCTTGGGCTCCAAAATCACTGTGGACAGTGACTGCAGCCATGAAATGAAAAGATGCTTGCTCCTTTGAAGGAAAGCTATGAAAAACCTAGATAGCATATTAAAAAGCACAGCCATCACTTTACCAACAAAGGTCTGTATGGTCAAAGCTATGGTTTTTTCAGTAGTCATGTACGGATGTGAGAGTTGCACCATAAAGAAGGCTGAGCACTGAAGAATTGATGCTTTCAAACTGTGGTGCTAGAGAAGACTCTTAAGAGTCCATTAGACAGAAAGCAGATCAAACTAGTCAATCCTAAAGGAAATCAACCCTGAATATTCACTGCAAAGACTGATGCTGAAGCTGAAGCTCCGATACTTTGGCGACATGATACAAATACTTCGGCTACCTGATGCAAGGAACTGACTCATTGGAAAAGACCCTGATGCTGGGAAAGATTGAAAGGAAAAGGAGAAGAGGGCAGGAGAGGATAAGGTGGTTAAACAACATCACCAAGTCAAAGGACATGAATTTGAGCAAAATCTGGGAGATAGTGGAGGACAGAGAAGCCTGTCATGCTACAGTCCATGGGGTCTCAGAGTCGGACACAACTTAACAAATGAACAATGATAAGAACATACACAATGGAGTATGATACTATTCAGAAATGAGAAAGAAAAAAACTTCTGCTATTGGCAACAAGAAAAATGAGTCTTGAGAGCGTTAGGCTAAGTGAAATAAGTCAAACAGAGAAAGACTAATATGTACGATCTCACTTATATGTGAAATCTAAAAAATCCAAACCTTTAGAAACAGAGAGTAGCTTGGTAGTTACTAAGGGCTGCCACAACAGAAAGAACTGTCACAACAGAAAGAAGTGCAGATCAGTGATGGTCAGGTATTCTGGCTGGGATAGAGTTTGACAATAAAGGAGCAACATGAGCAAACTTTAGGAGGTGATGGAGCCATTCTGCATCCTGATTGTAATGGTAGCTGCATGAATCTATGCATGTGTTAAAATTTATAGAACTGTACACACCATAAAAGTTAATTTTATAGTATGTTAATTAAAAGCAATCATAAAGGCAAGACTGGAGTTGGGGAGAGCTAAGAAGTTTGTGAAAAAATGGCTAGTGGTATCAGCCAGAATTCTCCAGAGAAGGAAACCAATAGAATGGAAGGGTATATGGAGAGAGAGAGAGATTTATTATTATAAAGAACTGGCTCATGTGGTCATGGAGAATGAGACATCCCAAGACCTGCAGCCAGCAAGCTGGAGATCTGGGAGGTCTGATGTGGAATTCCAGTCCAAGTCCAAAAGCCTGAGAACTGGGAGAGTCAATGGTATAAATTCCAGTCTTAAAGTTGGCAGTCTCAATATCCAAAAGGAATGACAGTTCCAGTCTAAGTCCAAAGTCTAAAAAAGACCAAAGTGCCAACTCAATGAGTTAGTCAGGAAGAGTTCTGCTCACAGAAGGACCAGGCTTTTTGCTTCATTCAGATCTTCAGTGGATTAGATGAGGCCCATCCACAATAGAGGATAACCTGCTTTACTCAATCTATCCATTCAACTGCTGGGTAACTTCCACACAGACATGCCCAGAAGGTTTGTGCAAATGTCTGGACACCCTGTGGCACAGTCAAGTTGACACATAAAATTAATCATCACACAAACTGGGGAAAATCTACACAAGATGCCATACTGTGAGCTCTGTCAGGATCCGGTTGACCTGAGTCATGCACCCATGATGACGACTGTCATCCTTGGCACAAAGTGGGGCTCTGTATGAGTTTTTTGACTGACTGAATAAATACTTAAGTCTACTATGGATGCTTTTATTCCTTTTCTGCCTATTATGAGACTTGTTCAGTCTTATTGTTAAATCTGCCCTAAATACGGGGGCCAGAAACCACATTAAAATGATATGAATCACTTTAACGTCTCAGATAGCAACATTTGACATGAATTCTCCAACCCTAGTGCTGTGGACTGAATGTGTGTGTCCTCCCAAATTCATATGTTGAAATCCTAATCCCCAGCTTGATAGTATCAGGAGCTGGGGCCTTTGGGAGGTGATTAGGTCATGAGGGTGGGGCCCTCAGGATGGGATTCCTATTCTATAAGCAAAAGCTGGTTCCCTCTCTCCCCTAAGATGGGAGATGGCCTTCTGAACGCCAGCAAGAGGACTCTAACCACACACCAGACCTGCTGGCACCTTGATCCTGGACTTCCCACCTCCAGAACTTTGAGAAATAAGTGTCTGGTGTTTACAAGGCACCCAGTCTGTAGTATCTTTGTTTCAGCAGCTCACACTCATGATGACCCCAGGAAGTGATGCGAGTGCCTCAAGGAACAAGGATAGGTGACTCGGTTAGGCTTTGACAGGATGAGGTTCTGGGAGCTCTGGGGGAGCCAAGTGGAGACACCAAGGAGGCAGCTGGGTTTCTAGAAGAGAGGAATGCATAGGGGATCCGGGTGTGAGAGTGTCAGCAGTGAGGAGGTGAGGGGCCCTAGGGAAGTCAGAAGAGCAGGAAGGCCCAGCACACCCAGCGCAGTGGTCCGGGAAAGAAACATCTAGACCATGGATGGACAAAGAAGCCCATCTGGCAGAGTCCAAAGAAGGGTTGCACTCAGACAGAAAGAGAAAACCAAGAGGTCTGGGAAAGAAGAGGGTGGTCACAGTGCCAACAACTGCAATCATTTCTACAGGAAGAAAAAAATGGGAAAAAAAGGTGTCTTGTTCACAGATCATTTGAAAAAGTCCAGACCACCAATTTTCTATTGTGCACCCATTTTATCCAGAAAGATAACGTTCTTCTGATTTAAAAGGACATAGCAGACAGTTGAAGCAGGAAATTGAAGCCGCAGGTTAATCAAGAGATGGCAGGAGATTATTTAACCATTTACAATGCATACAGGCCTTCTGGTCAGCCTAACGACTAACATTCCTCCTGTTGAAGGACTGCTGAGGGATCATCTCAGCCACTGTCAGTAAATTCTGTCATCAGTTATTGATTGAGCAGGAGACAGATGCCAGGAGACTGGAGATAGACAAAGATTGCTGAGAATCTCAAGGCAAGGGAACAAATGAGGATTTAGAAAGGAATGCCATCAGTGTGGCCCTGCACTCGAGTGAGGTGTGTGAAAGCAGAAGGAGGCAGAGGTGACTCTGGGCCTTTGGACCAAGTCACTGATTGATGGTGAGGATAAAAAAAATAAAAATAAAAGGCTGGGCAACACTTTCGCAGAAAGGATGGAAAATGCAACTTGGCTATCTTGGGCCCGAACAGATGCTGGGCTGTGCACATGTAAACACTTCAGACAAGATGACACTCCAGAGAAAAGGACCCATTCCAGGTGCAGATTCACTTGTGGGAGCCTGTACACAGGTGATGTTTCCTATAATGGTATGAAAATAACCGTTCTCAGAAAGTGATAGGAAGAGAAAGGCCCTGGCCAAGGACTGGACCTCGAGTTCTTAGTGCTGTCGGCAGTGAGAGGTAAAGGATGCTCAAGAAAGTCGGAGGAGAAGGAGGAACAGAGAGCATCAGGAGTCCTGTGAGCATACCAGCCTTTTGCTCACCCGCTCACAACAGTTCACGACTGTCTACCTAGGATACCTTTCCCCTACACCCCAGCCCATCACTAGGGAAACTTCTCTTCACCCTTACAACTGCACCTCACATGGTACCATCTCCAGAGAACCTTACCCGACCCTCTTCTCTACCACCCCCTTGAAATCACACCCACACACAGCCCACCTCACCCCACTCCTCCCCTGTGCCCACGTTCTTTCAGGCACACACACCATACTAGTGTCAACTGTCTGGTAGGGAAGGATCGGTTCCAAGCCTCCCTCCTTGGCTTGTGGATGGCCATCATCTCTCCCGTCTCTTACATCATCTCCCCTCTATCTGTGCCTCTGTGTCCATACTTTCCATTTTCATAAGGACACCAATCAGACAGGATCTCATGGTATTTACTTGGCTATCTCCACGAAGGCCTCTTTTCCAAACACAGTCACATCCTGAGGGCCTGGGAGTTAGGATTCAACATGTAGATTTTGTGGGATACCATTCAACCCTTAACATTGTCAAAACTGAACCCATTTTCTAAGGGCTGGTCTTCTCCTTCTTACCCATGAACGGAAAAGCAACAACAACAACAAACAATAGTGAATGATGGATGATAAGCTACATAAAAGGATCCTGTCCTCAAATCCTTTCCATTTCATGTGAAAGAAAAAGAGAAATAGTGGTGTAGACTCATTTGTACACATGTGCCAAAGGAGTTGTGGAACTGCAGCATCATTTACACCTACATCCCCAGACTTGTGTCCCTGACTTGGCTGCTGAGCTGACTGAGAGTTACTCTTTTCCCAATAATGAGAGTCATAGCAATCTGAGAAGAAGCGAAGACGTTCACCACTGCCTAACAGAACGGGTCACAGGAAGCCCGCGGCCGGGTAGAGCAAGATGAGAAGGAGTCAGGCTGAACCTGGGAAAGTTTCCTCCGCTTTCTCAGCCCCAGTATCTCATCAGCAAAATGGAGATGAGAGTAAAAGAACAGCCCACTGTTTCATTGTAAAGATTCAGTAAGATATGAAGCAAAAATGCACATCATAACACATAGGAAGTGGTCCATAAATGTTAGCTTAAAAACATGTAAACTGTGGCCAGATGTGAGGTAAATTCTCATTCTTCCTAGTTCACTGGATTTAGAAGTGATAACCAAGTGGATCCCTCTTACTTCACTTAGCATCCTCTAGAAGCGGAAATGCCAGCCCAAACCCATTTCTGCTATTTAATGTGTTAAGATAGTTTCACTCTGATGATTCTTCATTTCATAGAAGGCTTGCTTTGAGATCCATTAATACAAAAAATGGTTCTAAACACAAAAACACAGTGCAGACCAAGGTGATTGTTTCCATGGCAACAAGAAACCTAAGAAAGTGACAGATAAATTTCTGCCACATCCATGCCTCATCCCACTCTTCTCATAGGTCAGTCTTGTGCTTCATGCTTTTGAGACACTGAAAAATCCAACAACCTTCCTTTGAACATGGGCCACAGAAAAGACACCGAAAGGCAAGTCCAGTTTGCTTAAGGTTTAGAGTGGACATCCATCATTCCTTTAGATTAATATAGATGTCAGACCAAGGGTAAAAGAATGTATGTATGGGGTGGGGGCATTCATTATTTGCCATTATGTGTTGAAAAAATTCTTGATTTAATTGGGGATAAGAAACAATAAAATCTTCCAGGTCAACAAAGTCTGGTCAGGTGAGCTGTGGAGCGCTTGATTCATTAAACCAGAGGTTTAGCCACTGGAGGAAGGATATCACCTAACGCTAACTAGGAGCCAGAGCATGAGGAATGTCTGGGCAAAAGCAAACCAGCCTCCCTGTGCTCTGGAGCCGCAGCACAGCCACTCTAAGGAGATGCTGGGAGAGCTGAACAAAGCTCTCACCAACCGGCACCCGGCATCATTTCACTGCCTTCCTCTCCCTGCACTGCATCCATCGGTCATAAGCATCAGCAAATTTCACCATGAGACTCTCTTTGGAATCTGGTCATTTTCATGTTCATTGCCTCAGCCTTGTGTCAGGCTCTTATCACCCACATTCTTCCCTTGCCCCCTTTGGCATCACAGATAACAAGGAAATCTGAAATCCCTGGCACGCCATTCAAAGGGGCTGTACATTGGGTTCTGCATCCCAGTGGTTTCTCGCCCCTCCCCACCCAAGCTCTGCTCCACCCACAACGGGCATCCACATCCCTTTATTGAAACCTCACACTCCTTGCTCATTGTTTTTGCTCTCAATGCTTTTCTAACCCCTAACAGCCTTTTCACCTCCTCAGTTACATTTTATCACCTGCCTATCAAAGCTTCCTCAACCATCAGAGACCTTCGCTTCCTCAGGGAAAGAACGATCTTGAAACTTCTGTAATTCTTTCATTTTATTTTTTTCCTTATGACACTAGGAGGTAATGTATTTTACAAGAAAAGGTGGAGTCAAATAAGTTTTGCCTAAAATCCCGTATCGACAACTTTTTAGAAGTCTGACTTTGGGCATGTTATCTAAACTCTCTCTACCTAAATTTCCATATAACAGAAGTTACTGGTATGATATAGGCACTTAAATATGAGTTCCCTTGTTCTTATTCAGCATGCTATGTGTGCTAGCATGCTCTCTGTCTCATATATGTGCATATATACATATAATATATGCATATATTATACATCTATAGGCACAAGAGAGGTACTCAATAACTAGCTGTTGAATAAATGAGAAATCAGTATATATATTCTTAATGAACACTTCGGAGTCTAGCTGATTCATTCCATTAAACATTTGTATTCTCATCACAGGAGGAAGCTAAGCTAGAAAATGGGGGGGGGAAATGTCATTACCCCTCACTTCCAGTCTAGCATTCACCACCTTTATCACTGTCACCACTGCCATCATTTCTTTCTCCTTACTGCACTCTCCTTCCTTTGGAACTTTTATTCCAAAGAGATCAAAGCACCTAATTACCCTTACAATTGTTCGATCCTATAAAGAATCAAAACCAGCTAAGAAAGCAAGTGGAAAATTTCCATTTTTTCAGTCTAGTTCCCTTTCTAAAATTATCTGTGGAAAAACTTCAGAAGAGGATTCATCACAGTGAGGATGCAGATCCCTCCCTTTAGAAATCAGAGTTGCTTGACGATAGAGCTGATGGCCACGGACACTCAAGGACAAGGCCCTCATTCAGTGGGTGCTCAATATTATAAGGAAGAATCAACCACACAAGAGGAAGTCCTCACAGCTGATCAATTCTGATGTTCGTCATCCAACACAACTTCCAGTGTTAAATAATTAGTAAGCTCAGCCGAGGACATCTTTACCTTTACAAAGTGATTGTATATGTTTCTTAGTTAATGCAAAGATTTCCTGAAATAAAACCCAGAGCAATGCATACAGAGTCACTGAAAAGCTCAGACATTTTGCCTAAATAATGCACATTCTCAGAATTTATCCTCACAGAACCATTTCCAAAGGGGAAAAAAAAAAAACCTGATATGCACAGAAATATTCCCTGGTGGCTCAGATGGTAAACAATGTGCCTACAATGCAGGAGACCAGGGTTCAATCCCTGGGTAGGGAAGATCCCCAGACAAGGAAATGGCAACCCACTCTAGTATTCTTGCCTGGGAAATCCCATGGAAACAGAAGCCTGGTGGGCTACAGTCCAGAGGTTGCAAAGAGTCAGACATGAAACTTTTTAAATGTCCAAGAATAGGGAAATAATTCTTTTTTTTCCAGAGGCACTCTAAGATATTTAATGTGATCACTTTAACAACCCCATAGGGTTGTGAGGGTAAGGGTAAACTTCTAAGTATCTAATTGGCCCTTCAGAACTGTTAGCTATAACATTTCGTCCCAAAACCTCAGCATCCATAAAAATTTGGCCTCTCTGCAGTCTCATTTTTTCCTATTTCTGACACACTGGCCCTCCCTGGGGACCAGGGTCACCACTATCAGACCTGCTCTTCTTTCTCGACTTCTGTGTTTACACCCACCACCATCCAATGCTAGAGTCTAGGCTCTGTAGTAAGAAAGCTCCATAAATTCTCACATCAAAGCCACCAAGGGCATTCCTATGGCTGATTCATATTGATGTGCAGCAGAAACCAACACAATACTGTAAAGTAATCATACTCCAATTAGAAATAAATAAATTAAAAACAAAAAAACACCAATCCCTGATGGTTCAGTGGCTAAGACTCTCCTGGTCAGGCAATTATGATCCCAGTGCCACAACTAAGACCCAGCTGAGGCCAAATAAATAAATAAATACTTTTAAAAAACAGAAACAAACCCAAAAGCCCTTAGGAGGTCGTTTCTATCATGGTTACCACTGTAGAGAGCAGAACACAGGCCCTGAGGGTTTGAGTGACTTCTGGAGGTCACTGAACCCAGTGAGGCCTTTTCACACAGCTGCCACGCCCATTTAACTCGGCCCATTCCTGTCACTAAATTCTGGTACCCCCTGGGGTCTCCGTTTCCTCATCTGTAAATTGGAGCTATTGTTTTAAGGGATCAAGTTAATTAATACAGATAAGAAGATACATTCGAAATTGGGTTCCAGGAGATTGCTGGTATTTAAACTGCCTTTTCACTTGAGCTCTTTTGAAAGGTTTGTGTTTATTGCTCCTTGCAATCCAGTGATCTTGGTTCAAATGGAGAGGGTGGGGGAGATACAGACATGCAGAGAAACTTGTCCCTCTCTTCACTCTACAGCATGTGTCTGAAAAAAGGCAGTAAATGTTTAGTTATGGGTGATGTAAATTACCCATGGGTGTGTACATGCTAAGTTGCTTCAGTTGTGTCCGACTCTTGGCAACCTCATGGACTCTAGCCTGCCAGGCTCCTCTGTGCATGGGATTCTCCAGGCAAGAATACTGGAGTGGGTTGCCATGCCTTCCTCCAGTGGATCTTATGACCCTGGGATCAAACCCGCGTCTGGTTTGTCTCCTGTATTGGCAGGGAGGTTCTTTACCACTAGCGCCACCTGGGAAACCCCAAATTACCCTATATAACACCTATAAAAATTGCATTCCTGGACTTTCCTGGTAGTCCAATGGCTAAGATTCTATGTTCCCAATGCAGGGACCCCGTGTTCGTTCCCTGGTCAGGGAACTCTAAGACCCAGTGCAGCCAAGCAAATAAATAAAAATATTTTTAAAAAAAATCATTCCAATACTACTTTTCCATAGAGACACAGGCTGACAATGGGCCACCCATTGTTTAGCACCATACATGTGTTAGGGGAAGCACATTGAATGAAACCGCCCACCCTGGCCATGCAAATAGTAACCATCTGCATGAATTGTTTTATGACAAGAGATCCTGAAAAGGAATAGGGAACTAATAAGCCACCACTAACTGGAAGAGTTAGGGAAAAGTCTAAAGGAGACACCGCGTGTCCGTCCACTTCCCGGAATCCCTCTCGCTAGCATCCATCTTGGCTGAGTGATGCGTGCGCCACCAGGAAAGACTCTGAATTAGAATGATTGGCCAAAGACAACCCAGAAACTAATCCCATCACCATAAACCCCAAGACTGCGAGCCATGGGGCAGAGCAGTTCTCCTGGGTTCCCTTACCCTACTGCTCTCCACCCAGGTGCCCTTTCCCAATAAAATCTCTTGCTTTGTCAGCACATGTGTCTCCTCCGACAATTCATTTCTGAGCATTAGACAAGAGCCCAGTTTCGGGCCCTGGAAGGGGTCCTCCTTCCTGCAACACATGCAAGATCTCATTAAACACTTATTTCTTCCATCTTAGAAATGATGAAACAAAGGCTCAGAAAAGTCATATATGGGGAGTAGAGCTGATCAAATATCTAAATGGAAGAGTTCAGGACTGCAATCTCTTGCATGAGTATGTGAGTGTGTGTGTGTGTGTGTGTGTGTGTGTGTGTGTGTGTAAGAGAGAGAAAACACAAACGTGAACAAGCCAGGAGTGGGAGTTGGCTAAAGGACTGACTTGTTTTGAAGTTAAATTTGCCTAGAGGACAATTATTTTATGTAGTGTTTTTTTTTCTTTTTCTTTTTGTTTGGGTTTGATTTTTTTTTTTAATTTTTGATTGATTTCAAGTTACCCAAGATTAGGGTACTTGTCTTGAAGCTTCTTTTGTATCTGTCTTTATCAGTGCTTAGGTATATGTTGTTTGGGGGTGGATTGTGGAGCATAGGGCTGTTGAACTATCCCATGTGAAAGGTTGAAGTCGTTACAACAAATCTCTCTTGCTCCCCCATTGATTAAAATCTAGTCCAGAGTCGCACAGATTGGCTGGCTCTAAAACCAAAGTTATTAACCACAAAGGTGACCTCCCAGTAGCCTTTGAGGACAAGAATATCTGTTTTCAAATCTCACGTTACAAAAGTACTGTCTGATTTTCAAAAAGAAATTTTTGATCTGTGGTCTTATTTAAATGTGACCCAACTTGTTGAGAAGCAAAATCTTTATTTTAATGAGACCAACTGAAAAATACCTTCAAATAACCCAGATATCCCAGACCTCACCAGCCTGAACGACCACATTTAATATTTTTCACAACCAAAGCATGAAGTCCAAGCTTCTACCAACCTGATCGCTGGAAATCAGACCTTTCTCTCCAAAATGTCCCTGTGGTGTATCTTGGGGGACTCTCAGTTGCAGGCATCACACAGGGTCCACTCTGTTCTGTGCTTTATTTTCCCCCAGGTTGCTGCACTCCATGTTAGAAGAGGCTTCAGCATTTTCATTGCTCATCTTGCAAGCCCCAAGGTCAACACAAGAACACTATATCTAGATGCTCTCAGGTTCCCATATTCAGGGTAATAGGACATTGCTGGGAGACAAATCTCAAGAACACCAATTCATAATCTCAGCTTAACCCTGAAGCACCTTTCGGTTCCTCTCATGGCACCTGGAGAGTTTTGGAGACTTTGGGCTGAAATCTCACCCATTACTTGCTTAGAATCTCATCAATTATCTCATAAAAAGATGATTCTCTAGATTCCTAGAGCCCAGGCTTCTAACCAGGAGAGATCAACTCCAGGCCAAAAGACTGATGGTTGATTGTCTTGTGGTGGTTCTCTGGAAACAGATTTTGAGATGAAGAATTTCTTAGCAGAGGTAAGCTGTGGAAAGCTCCACAGAATGACAGCACTGAACTGAACTTGAGCCCTGGAAGGCAGTAGCAGTTAAGAACACATCAAGCACCATCACTCTCTTTTGTTCTGGAAATAGCTAACCACAAAGGACCACCTCATCCTGGCATATTTGCATATGCCCAGATAAGATGATCTCTATCCATTCACTTGGGCTCTGTAAAAACCCTTGGATGAAGCAAATGACTCACTTAAACTGTCTTGAACTCATGCATTGGCAGGCAGGTTCTTTACCACTAGCACCACCTGGGAAGCCCTATGAAATTCTAGACTTCTTTTTCTTTGAGAAGTTCCTCAGTAGTGAATATTCTACCTATAGCATCTCCTGAATTGCTTTGTGCCAATTAAACTGTCTTTGACAACAGACAAACCTGTGAGGAGGTTGGGGAGGCAGAGTTGAGCAGTGGAAGATGCCGAAGTACAATGTGGCTGTAAATGGGGCTGTAAATGGGGCCTCAGCTGATCTCCTAGGGGCTCCAAAGCTGAAGCAGTTGTTCAGAGTTGTGCCAAATTCAGGCAAGCCCCACCCCCAGTAGATTTTGTATCCTTGAATTAGTCAGTTATGCAGCCCTACGGAGGAGATGTAACCCACGTCAAAACAGTTGTCTGAGGCATCTGGTGATTCCCAGAGAGAAGAAGCAACTTCCAGCAGCCAAATTCCCAGGAGCCAGGGACAGGGCCTCCCAGGGATCTGAACCAACATATCTACTCCAGTGATGGGAAACTGGCATGAATCATCCACGTCTCTGCCTTTCTTCTTTCCAACCCCCAAGGAAAATGAATCCTTCCTTCTGAACCTATAAATCAAAAGCTGCCATGAATATCAGCAAGGGAAAAGGATGCAGACAAACCTGGGATGGAGCTAAGACAGAGAAAACTGTGAGGAGCAACTAGGGAAAAAGGATGGACATCCCTTCTCTGCAGCACGCAGTCCATGGGGTTGCAAAGAGTCGGACACGACTGAGCAACTGAACTGAACTGAACTGCCATCTCTAATACATACCAGGAGTGTTTACCCAACTGTGGTTCACAGACTTTCCTGTGCTGGTCTCTTAATGCATTAAATTTGATAACATCTCACTCTATACTTTTGTTTCTGAAATTAATTGGCAATTTACTCAAGAATATTTAATAAAAATTAAATTAAAAAGCCAACTGACACCATTTGTTGCGACTTAATCAGTCAGCTGAAATCGCTTCCTTCTTTCTGAGGAGAAATTTTGCTGACTGAATTCTCCATGCATTTATATCAGCTTGAGCTCAAGACAAGCTTGTCACTCTTTTGTCATAACGAGCCTAATTCTTGTCTATCTTCTTTCCTTCTTCCCAGAAGCAGTCCCTGATCTCCTATCCTGTGTGAGGTATGATACTACACACTGAAGTAGTCAAAACTTTTTTTCTGTATTTTTCCCCCTTGATTACTGCCACGATAAAGCACAGATGACTTTGCTAGGATGATGTCAGTGGAAAGAGAGAGGCAAGATGCAGAGTACAGGTAACTGAGGAGCTCGGATTAATGAGCATGTGAAGACAACATTGCGTAAACTGCTTTTACTAGATTCTAGAAATCTGGAATCTAGAAGTATTACTGCTCTAGATGGGTAGTTACATGAAGACATGGCAGTAGAAGCCTTTGTTTGGTTTCTTGTGCTTCATTCTTTAGTGGGAGAAACTGAACATGTATATGTACTGATGAGAAGGAAGGAAGCCACGAGATAAGATTGGAGATAGAGGAGATACTCCTGCATCTGCAGCTGGATGAGAAATGGGATTGACTATGGACTGAAGGAAGAGGATGTCTTTAACTGTGGTTGAGAAGAGGTTAGAGCTGGAGGCCAGAAATGGAGAGACAGATGGATTGATCCAGGGTTACGGCTTTTCCAGACCATATACAGGACAGTGAGGGGCTTCCTTGGTAGCTCAGCTGGTAAGAAGAATCTGCCTACAATGCGGGAGACCTGAGTTCAATCCCTGGGTTGGGAAGATCCCTGGAGAAGGGAACAGCTACCCACTCCTGTATTCTGGCCTGGAGAATTCCATTGAATGTATAGTCCATGGGGTCTCAAAGACTTGGACATGACTGAGTGATTTTCACAGGACAGTGAAGATTCGGTGGAGGTGAAAGGGTCAGCTAGTGACTGAAGAAATAGATCTAGCATTCAGATTAAAGTAGAAGAGAGGAGACAGCAGATGGTTTGGGAGAAAATAGGAGAGTTTGAAGCTGGGAGATAGAAAATGGGTTTTAAAAAGCCTGTGTTGAAGGGGAGAGAGAAAAGAAGAATGGCAGCAAGAGTGAGCACTTATGAAATGCTAGTCATTGTTCTAAGCCACCAAGTCGAAATAACCCAAAGAGATGATAGGCTAGTATTTTCCACATTTTATGAAAGAGGAAAGTGAGGCACTAAGTGGTTAAGTAACGCATGTAAGATCACACAACTAAGAAGTGGTACCCCTTTGGCAAGTCTGGTTTTGGTCTCTGCTTTTCTCTACTTGGAGCAGGCCAGAGAGGAGAGTTTGACTTGGTTATTTCAGGTTGGCAGTTGGGTGTGGATGTGACCTAGAGTGGGGCTTAGTGGTATGTTGATGAAGTGGGACAGATGCTGTGCCTTGTCCACCACAGCTCTTTTGCCCCCTTCCTTTTTTTGTGCGGACAGGACAGCACCATCCCAAGGACCTTCTGGTCTCTGTCGTTGGCCTCATGGCACCTCTGTGACCAGCCGGGCTTTGACTGGGTACCCAGTAGAGAAAGCAACTGGGAAACCAACCCTAGAGGAGCTTCATAAGGAAGTTCAGTCCACCTTCAGGAGACAAGCAAGCTTCCCAAAATATATGAATGAAGCCTAGCTTTTTCCCAACCTAGGCCACATTTTTCAAAAATTGTCACTGGCTGCTCCTTTGCTGGGTGTTCCCTGTGATTCCCACTAAATGTTTGGCATTGCCCTAGCAATGTCAGTTTAGGGCACTGCAGCTGAAGCAGCCCTGCCTCGTAGTCACATCATTAGAAGAAATCTGAAATGTTTTAGCTTCCCTAGCAAACGTGTGGTGCCCTGGGTTCAAAGCCCCAGGCTTGAAATAGTTATTTGAGCTAGAAGGTTGCTTTATGATGTGTTTTGTCTTCAAATCCTCGTGCTAAGAAAACAAAGCACACAGGAGTGCCTCATAAGCAGAAACTGTGAAATAAATGCCTTAGAGCTTTCTAACATGTCACTATGCTAACATGAGCATGTGAAAAGAAATTGTGTTTGTGTTGCAGTTCTGCCACCTAACTGTCACCTTGCCCACATTACTTAAGCCTCCTGAGCCTCTGTTTTCTCATTGGTAAGTGGAGTTACTAATCATGTGAATGAGAACATTCTTGAAGAGAGTTTCCTAGAGCCTGGCTCACAGTGAAACCTCATTCGTGGCTGGGGTCCGGGCAAGGGGGAGGAGGAGTAATATAAGTAGGTGTGGTTGTTATATTACTTGTACTTCTGCACTGCCCATTTACTCATTCTCCCTCTGATACCTTCCTCTCCCCTGAAAAACTTCTCACCAAAGTCATCAATATCATCCTTGATGCTAAAGCTAATAAATACTTGGTAGTTCATGTCCACCAGGGCCTCTTGCCCAAGGTCACAGAGCTACTGAGTGATAGAGCTGAGATTTAGATTCGGGCCTGGTGTTCAAGTTGCTGTCCTAGACCCTCCTCTTATCTCACTCTACACACTTGGCTTGTGTAATCTAATCCATTCCCCTGACTTCAAAGGCCATTTTTGAGTGTTTGTGGGGTGCTTAGTACTATGTGAAACCTATATGCATGCTACAGATGGATGGACAAATGGCTAGATAGATATTAATAGATTCATTTAATCTCATCAACAGCCTTATGAGATAGATATTATGATTCCATCATAATCTACTTTGATATGGAGAAACTAAGGCTCAGAAAAGTTACATTAATTGTTCAAGGTTCTCCTGCTGGTAAGCAGCAGAGTCATGATGGGAATCCAAGCCTACTAATTCTAAAACAATTGTTTTTGACACTTGTTCTTGTTCTTGACAATTTTCATTCTCACCTTGCATATTTAACTTATATGCAGAAGACATCATATGAAATACCAGGCTGGATGAAGCACAAGCTAGAATCAAGATTGCTGGGAGAAATATCAATAACCTTAGATATGCAGATGGCACCACCCTTATGGCAGAAAGTGAAGAGGAACTAAAGAGCCTTTTGATGAAAGTGGAAGAGGAGAGTGAAAAAGTTGGCTTTAAAATTCAACATTCAGAAAGCTAAGATCATGGCATCCAGTCCCATCACTTCATGGCAAATAGATGGGGAAGCAATGGAAACTGACAGACTTTATTTTCTTGGGCTCCAAAATCATGGCAGATGGTGACTGCAGCCATGAAATTAACCAACGCTTGCTCCTTGGAAGAAAAGCTATGACCAACCTAGATAGCATATTAAAAAGCAGCAACATTATTTTACCAACAAAGGTCTGTCTAGTCAAAGCTATGGGTTTTTTCCAGTAGTCATGTATGGATGTGAGAGTTGGACTATAAAGAAAGCTGAGTACCGAAGAATTGATGCTTTTGAACTGTGGTGTTGGAAAAGACTCTTGAGAATTTCTTGGACTACAAGGAGATCCAACCAGTCCCTCCTAAAGTAAATCAGTCCTGGTGCTCATTGAAAGGACTGATGCTAAAGCTGAAACTTCAATACTTTGGTTACCTGATGTGAAGAACTGACTCACTGGAAAAGACCTTGATGCTGGGAAGGATTGAAGGCAGGAGCAGAAGGGGATGACAGAGGATGAAATGGTTGGATGGCATCACCGACTCGATGGACATGAGTTTGAGCAAACTTTGGGAGTTGGTGATGGAAAGGGAAGCCTGGCATGCTGCAGTCCATGGGATCACAAGGAGTCAGACACAACTGAGCAACTGAACTGAACTTAACTGAATGGAACAGAATTATCAGTTTACTGAAATATCACTGTTTTTATTTAAGTATAACGTGTAAGAGTAGAGCTGAATACTGAGAACCACTAGTCTCAAATGCCAGCTCAGAAATAATGAAGGTCATCCCCAGGCATTCTTCAAAACCATCATCCCATTATACCCTGGTCCAAACAAAACGACTTCATCTGTGAGAGGCAGAGGTCAGCAGAAAGCTTTCAAGCTTCAAATAAAGTAAACTCCAGCCTCAGTCCTCTGAAAATCACCTACTCCATCAGGGCGGGTAGAGAATGGGCCCTCCACATTCTCTGGGTGGCCATAATGGTGCCAGCAACCCACCCCCATCTACTAAGACAAAAGATAAAGGCCATTTGAAAGAACTGAGCCACGATTGCTACTGCCATAAGTAATAGCCACCATTTTATGATTCAGCATTTCTCTATGCATAATTCTTCTAAAGAGTATAAATAATTCACACTAAAGTGTACTTACTTGAAGAATATTTTAAGCTTAAAGTTGAAATTAGTACAATTAGTGTCTAAAACCAACTTGAAGAGAGAAAAGCAAACATTTTGACTACCTAAATAACACTTCATAAAGCTTTTAGGTAGCTTATTTCACATTCTTTAAATTAATAGTGATTTCTACATGAAAGTGAAATGTTATGGATAATTTTTTACTTTAAAATGAAATATTATAAAATATAACTAAGAGGCTCATCAGCATCCTTGGGGTGAAGAGTGGAACGCAAAGGTATGAATTCAGAAGCTTATGAAACTGGATGAGTGACTCTTATATCTGTCTTGTGATTGTGAAATATTTATACCCCTGATGTCCTAGACCATGAAGTATTTATGCCAGATGTGCAGTGAAATCTATATTCAATATTTGGGCAACATGACAAGGGAAAGAATCTATCCCCTAAATTGATTCTAAAATTTTCTTCAATTTAAAGCATTATCTCAGAATTGCACATAAAGCTCTAAATTCAAGAGAAAGAAAGATTATTTTTACTTGAATTACCATAGAATTTTGCTTCAGGTCTTTAGTCCCTTTGCCAATAGAGATAGCCAGAGTTTTATTAAGCACTTCTGCAACCGAGTGATAATTTTGTGAGAGACCCTGGCCCACCCCTACCCCCACTTGCCTATTTTTAGAAAGAAATCCATTTGTCTTTAAACATTAAAATGCAACTGAATCTTTCATTGCCAACGTCAGGTTTGGAGGTCTTGCAGCAGAGTGCAAATTATAAACTAGTAAAAGTCAGCTTCCTATAAGTATCTTTATTTTGTTTTCTTTAAGCAAAGAGATAAAAATTGAGTCATTAGGCAGAGAGTTCTCATACTATATCCTGCATAGAAGACTCATTGGCTGATTCTTCAATTCACCCTCTATAGAATGAGTCAGTGAGTAGGTGTAGCTACGGACCAAGGAATCTGCATTTTAATGAATTCCTTCATATATACCTAATGTATGGTGCCCCCAGATTTTGCTTTGATATAATTTGCCCTAAGGATTCTTTCTGTGACACTCAGAGATTATATTTAGTAAAACCTGCAGGTCAGATTGTATCAAGGAAGAAGTTTGAGTACTAGAGCAGACAGCCTGGGTTTGATGGCAGATTCTGCCATTTACCAACACAGTGGCTTTGGACAAATTATTTCATCTCTAGGATCCTGTTCCCTCATCTGTAAATAGAGGATATTAATCCTTGCTGTGTACCTCCCAGAGTTCATAGAAAGATCCAATGAGATAATGGCCATGCATGGCAGAGATGCTATCACGTGTTCACTAAATTCTTTTCACTTTCCCTTTGAGCACACAGCTAGACTGCTTGTCCTAGCCGCCTGGCTTCAACGAGGGGACTATGTGGCTGTGTTCTGGACATTGGAACAGGATGCGTATTACTTTCCTCCAGACTACACCCTCCTATCCCACTGTCTTTCCTTTTCGCCATCTAGATGCCAGTTCTCAGAGCAACCTTGAGAGCCACGTGTGGAACAGGATCAACTTTGGACTGGAAAGACCACTCAGAGCTGAGCTTCTGCTCTTGTCTACCTGCACTGGACTGAAAACTGCACAAGAAATGTAACTGATTGGATTAACCCACCATGATTTGGGAGTCATTTGTTATCCCAGTTAGCCTGCACTGTGAAACAAAGTTGTATGCAGTTATAAGAGAGTGAATCAAAGGACAATATTGGGAGCAGTGAAAAAGCAGAACTGATAGACCAGGCTGGCTTTGTCACAGTAGGCACTAGAGCTGAGACAGACCTCCAGCTCACAAATACCTCTTCACTGCCTGTTCACTGGGGCTTCCCAGGTGGTACTCATGGTAAAGAACCCAGCTACCAATGCAGGAGACATAAAGAGACACAGGTTCTATCCCTGGGTCAGGAAGATCCCCTGCAGGAAGAAATGCCAACCCACTCCAGTATTCTTGCCTGGAGAACTCCACGGACAGAGCATCCTGGTGGGCTACCATCCATAGGGTCTCAACGAGTCAGACACAACTGAAGTGACTAAACATGCACTCACACCTGTTCACTGGTTCCACTGGGCCTTTTACAGGGTGGGAGAACAAAGGCACTGGCAGCCATGAAAGGTAGGAACCAAGTCTGGGCCCTGGGGACCTGGATGAAGGCACAGAAACCTGAGGTCCTTGTGGGGCACTTTGATAAAGAAACCAGGCAAGCATCCAGGAGTCCAGGAGCACACAGGTGATATGTGTCAAGAAAGGCAGCAAAGCTGAAAATGGACACTTTTTTCTGGGCCAACAAATATGCAGAAGCAAGTGGTCAGTACGTGCCATGAGACTGGAAAGGATGCGTTCAAAGACCAAAAAAAAAAAAACTGTTCTTCCTCACTGTTTGAAATTCTAGCCATTCTTCAAAACTTATCTCAAGTGTCAAAGCCTCCAACTAAATCAGATTTTTTAAAAATCTGAAATCCATTCACCCTAGGAGTATAAGAATGAACTTCCACAGTGTTCTTGAACCCTCTGAACCTGAAAGCTGGGGGCAGAGTCCTTACTTTGATCAGTCTCTTCAGTGGTCTATGGAGCAAAAATATTTAAGAATCACTTCAATGGTTTTGCTTGTAGCTCAGCTGGTAAAGAATCTGCCTACAGTGCAGAAGACCTGGGTTCAATCCCTGGGTTGGGAGGATCCCCTGGAGAAGGGAAAGGCTACTCACTCTAGTATTCTGGACTAGAGAATTCCACTGTATAGTCCATGGGGTCGCAAAAAGTAGGACATGACTAAGGGGCTTTCACTTTCACTGGTTTTGTGAACACCTGGACTGCAGGCATTGTTCTTATCCTTCCTTACCCTCAGGCTCACTCAGCACAAAGTAGGTTCACTGAAGGGACACATGTGTCCTCCTCTGATTCTTCAAGTTGCAAGCGCTCTCATGGTCTCTGATTCTCAAGTCACTTTGTCATTCCTTTCAAGCATGTGTGACAGACTGCATTTCATCTATGTTCATTGTTTTCTTGGGGTTTTATCCAGTTTATAATCACTTATGGGTAATCAGGATAAGTTTTATATTCTCAAACATTGTCTACAGCAACAAAAGTCAGAATTCAAGACACCCATTGTTGTCGTTTGTCAATAAGCTGTGTTAGACTCTTTGTGACCCCATGGACTGTAGCCTTCCAGGCTCCATTCCTCCTCCAGGCAAGAATATTCAAGTAGATTGCCATTTCCTTCTCCAGGGGATCTTCCCAACCCAGACATGAAACCCACATCTCCTGCATTGACAGGCTGATTCTTTACCACTGAGCCACCGTAAGATACCATTAGCTAATTTTATTTTGACAAAAGTTATGAAAGATATGTAGAAAGAATGATGTGTCATCATTCCCATTTTACAGAGAGAAAACTAAGTGTCAGAAAGAGAAACTGGTTTCTCTAAGGTCATATAGACAGTAAGTTGAGAGCCCAGAGTTGAATTCTTATCGGATTATTTATTTATTTATTTTTGCTCTGGGTCTTCGTTGCTGCTCACGGGCTTTCTCTAGTTTCAGGAAGCAGGGGCTACTCTCTAGTTGTGGCGTGCAGGCTTAGTTGCCCTGCAGCATGTAAGCTCTTCCCAGACCAGGGATCAAACCTGTGTCCCTGCATTGGCAGGCAGATTCTCAACCAGTGGACCACAAGAGAAGTCCCTATCTATCTGATTCCAAAGTGATATACTATATAAAACTTTATAACATCATAATAAGTTGTAGTAGTTGTCCCTTGAGACTCTTGAGTTTTTTGCACATGGATGAGGCATGGACGATGAGGCAATCAGAAACACCCATCTAGTCTACACCATCTCATTCTACAGGTGGCAAAACCGAAATTTAGAACAGGAGAGTGACTTGCCAGAAGTCGTACAGCAAATGAGTGATGAAGCTGAGTATCTTGCCTCCTTGATTAGCGCTCTTTCTTCCATTCTGCTCTGTTCCTCCCTTGTTTCCTTGGTTCATGCTGCACTGCAGTGAGATCAAAGGGTCAAATCCAGGTGAGTTTCTATAAAAAGGTATGACATGTCTTTACAGCTTAATTTAGCTCATTAAATATTTTAAGATATCTTTTGACAGCTGGTAATGATCATGATTCTTGATTAGACAATGTATTTTCATGTATCTAATTTTCTACATTTTTTTTCTTTCAGATATTCTTTTTAAAATGGAAGTAGAAAGGTACCAGATCTTATGATAAATGTAGTCTACTTAATTCACAGCAATTGCAGTCCCTCATTAGTAATAAATTAAATATTGAAGAGACCAGATAATTTCAATGTGTCAAAAAGAAAGCCTTGTAACTTGGCATAATTTAAGAGGTCAAAGTGTGCATTTTATAATGATCATCTATCCATAGCCAGTATTTCTGATCCGGCTCACTCTTAGCTTCTATGACTCATGGGACTTATCCAAGACACTTGCTGAGTTACAACAGAGCTAAATATAAGGAAAGTGAAAGTCGCTCAGTCATGTCGAACTCTTTGCAATCTCATGGACTATACAGTCCATGAAATTCTCCAGGCCAGAATACTGAAATGGGTAGCCGTTCTCTTCTCTAGGGAATCTTCCTAACCCAGGGATCAAATCCAGGTATCCTGCATTGCAGGTGGATTTTTTGCCAGCTGAGCCACCAGGGAAGCCCAAATATGAGCAGCAAGATAGAATTGTAACCTGCATCCAGGAATTGCTGGACAGATAGATTCTAAGAACTGACTCATATCCTTGGGCAAGGAATATACCAAGAGAAGCTGCATCTGGTTGTTTCTATAAGATTCCAATACAGCTCTTCCAATAAGGCAACTAAAACAATCAAATTATTTTGGTACCAGTTTTACCAAACAGTTTCATTGTAAAGCAGATAAATAAATATCCTCAAGTCTCAAAATGCCAATTCAAAATATTAGTTTACTTTTCCTTTATAGATGCTTAATAACAGTACCATTTTTGTCTCCCTTAAGAGACTAAGGCCAACTGCTGAACTAATTCAACATGTAGTGAAATCAGTCACAAAAAATGAGTGTTGATGAAGAGAAACAGAAAAAAAAAAAAATTAAGGATCAAACCTACATTGAGTTGGTTTAAACACAACAAATCAAGTCCCCCACATAATAAGAGAATCTGACTTTCTATGAGATATTTACCAAATGCTTTTTTCATAATTTTGTTACCAAATTTTGGAAAGCAGGGAGTACCACACAGTTCTTTAGCAGAAAAGCTAATAGATTTAGATATTACAATAGCATCTTCTGAATGATGAAACCATTTAATCAAAAAGAAAAAGTGTGGGTGCTTTCTGATGGCTCAGTGGAAAAGAATCTGCCTGGCAATGCAGGAGACGGGTTCAATCCCTGATCCAGGAGGATCCTGCATGCTGTGGAGTGACTAAACCTGTGTACCACAACTACTGATCCTGTGCTCTAGAGTCTGGGAGCCACAACTACTGAAACCCTCACACACTAGAGCCCTACTCCACAACAAGAGAAGCCTTTGCAATGAGAATCCCACACACCACAACTAAAGAGAAGCCTCTGCTCAGCAAAACTAGAGAAAAGTCCACACAGCAATGATGATCCAGCACAGCTTTAAATAAATAAATAAATAAATAATAAAATCATTTTTCGAAAAAAAAAAAAAAAAAAACAGAAAGAAAAGGTGTGATGGAAAAGCAGTATAAGAGAAAATGTCTGTAAGTAAAATTCCTTCATTCAACAAGCATTGGTTGAATGCCTTGAAATTGATTATAAGCCAACAGACCCAGTGATGGATAGGGTGGAGAGCTGGCTAAAGCAAGAGGAGCCCAGTCCTTCCCTCTGGGCATTCTCAGCCTAATAGTGGTGAGAGCAGTGCAGAACTAACTGTAATACAAGGTGTCTAAGGAGTGAGACAGATGAAACACAGTGGGAGCTCAGGGAAGAAAGAGGGCAATTCCAGCAGGGGAGATATTTGAAATCGCATAGTGAGTATCCAGAGTTGACACACCATGAAAAGGCAGCCAACTCCTGGAGATTCTACTCTCTCCGATGCAGGATGATCAGGTTATGCTTGTGTTCTAAATGGAGAATTTGCAAGAGCATCAGGTCTGAGAAAGATCTCCAAGGTCACATGTGAGCTAGGTTTAAACAATAACAGGACATAAAGCTGAAGAGGTCGGGAAGGCTTTGCTTGTTTAAGGTCCTAAAGACCATGTGAATGTATTGATATTGGAATTTGACCCTGTGGGTTTTAAGCATTGGAGTGACCTGGTCCTATTTGCACTTGAGAAAGATGACTCTGGCTACAGTGTAGAAAAGGGATTGGAGGGGAAGGGAGCAGGAGAAAAGGCAGGGAAATTCACTGAATTTGTTTTTCAGTTAAAGATGATGAGGGTAGTGGTACTGAAGCTGGAGAAAGTGAAATTTATTTGACAGTAGAAGTGGAACAATAATGATAGATCTTAGAGATATTATCAGATAGAATTGACTGAAAATGGCAAATGATTGGGTTTGGGGCTGTAGGAAAAAAGAAGTCAGAATTACCCCTCAGGTTTTAGCTTGGCTGACCATGTAAGTAGCAGCATTTTATTAAGATATAAAACACTGAAGGGACAAATTTCAATGGAAGTGGTGACAGGCATTGGAAAATGGGAAAAAGAAAGTAGGAAAGTGATTAAATTCTTCGAGAACAGGAATTACTTTACTTTTCATCACTGTAGCCCCAGCACCTGACTCAACAAATAGTGGAATGAATAAATGAAACAAATTCTTGTATTTGAAGCACCACTGAAGGTATTTGAATCTGTGAACTCTACTGAAGAATATAAAAAAAAATCCATTTCACACATTGACTTAATACTTACTTAGTATCTACTATCTGCCAGATAGAATTCTTGGTACTGGGGATACATCGGTGAGCAAAATCGTAGTGGACCTGTATTCATGAATTTATATTCTATTATAGTCAGACATGACAGACAATATTATATGTTTTCAGTTTGTGGTAAATACTCTGAACAAAAATAAATCAGCATAATCAAGTGGCCTGGGGGAGTCTCTTAGAAGGTGTTATTTGAACAGGGAACTGCTTGAAATGGAGTGAGAAATGTGACTACCTGGGGGGACGAGGGGAGAGTATTGCAGGCAAAGGGAATAAATAACAGGTGAAAGATACTAAGGCAGGAGCATGACTATCACGTTCACATTCAGAGACTAGCAAAGAGGCACCTCTGACTTGAGGAGAGTGAGCAAGAGGGGAAAGGGTAGGAGATGAGTTTGGGGAAACCAAGGACTGGATTATGAAGAACTTTAAAAGCTCATGTAAGGATTTTTGGCTTTTCTCTGAGTAATAGGAGCTTCATTGGATGGCTTTTAGCAGAGAAGTGATGTGGTCTGACACATTTTTAGAGAGTAACTCTCCTGTGTAGAGAATAATCTGTAGCAAGGCAGAGGGAGGAAGCCAGCTGACTGGCTAGGAGAATCTTGAAGTCATCTAAGCAAGAGAGCATGATCACTAGCTCCAAAGTGAATGCAATGGAGCTGGTATGGAGAGAATGATATGGCTAGGTTCAGCCTTTGTTCTGTTTTAATGTGATTTCTGTTTATTTTTTGAAAGCAAATTTGGTAGGATTTACTTTAATATTGGTTATCAGGTGTTGGATTAAAAAAAAAAAAGGCAAAGCTGACTCCAAAACATTTGTTTAAACAACTCAACAATGACAATAGCAACATTAACATTTACTGAAATGGTTTGCCTGTAAGAGGAACAGGTTCTGGGCTGGGTTATCAGTAGTTTGGACTTCCCTGGTGGCTCAGATTGGTAAAGAATCTGCCTGCAATGCAGGAGATTCAGGTTTGATCCCTGGGTTGGGAAGATCCCCTAGAGGAGGGCATGGCAACCCACTCCAGTATTCTTGCCTAGAGAATCCCCATAAACAGAGGAGCCTGGCAGGCTACAGTCCATGGGGTTGCAGAGTTGGACACAACTGAGCCACTAAACAAATCACACATCAGTAGTATTGGATGTGTTAAGTTTGATTGAAATACATATTAGTGCAGATGTAAAGTTGGCTGTTAAGTATACAAATCTATAGCTCAGGTAAGAATTCTAGGCAGCAGATAAAAATCTGGGAGTTATCAGTTTGTACATGATATTTACAGCCTTGGGACAAGATAGGACCACCTAGGAAATGAGTATAAACAGAGAAAAAAATAGATCTGAGACTAATCCCTGGGATATTCCAATGTTTAGTTGTCAGCACAAGGGGGACGATCTAAGCAAAGAGCCAGAGATGTCAGTAAGGTAGGCAAAGAAATGAGAAATAGTGGTATCCCAGAATCAATTGACCCACTATTTTACAAAGGAAAATAACTTTTCAGATGTTGTGGACAGGTCAGATAAGGGAAAGACTGAACATTGATCTTTATATTTGGCAACTGGGAAGTCACTTGTGATCTTGACAACGACTATTTAGTGGAGTGGAGTGGTGTAGTTTGGATGAAAACAGGATTATAGTAGGATTATAGTGAGTTGAAGAGCAAATGGGAAGAGAGAAAGTGGAGACAGTAAGGGGTAATGAATATTTCAAAGAGTGTTGATGGAAAACAGAGGATATAAATGGGAATGCTTGGTCAGAAAGATACTGGGGTGGAGACTGCAAATCCTGTAGGGTCTTACCCACCAGAATTAATACTTTGGGTTTTACTCTTACACAGATGGGGGGCATCATCCTAGAACCTAAATATTTACAGATCTTCGAGTAAAGGGAGAATCAACATAGGAGACTGAGAAGTCATTAATGAGGTACGAAGGAAAACCAAGAGAGTATGCAGAAGCCAAACAGGAGAGGATGGTGGTCAGCTGTATCAAATGCTACTTTGAAATCAAGTAGAATGAAGTCAGTCCATTGGGCTTGGAAAAATGTAGAATGTTGCTTTCCTTGCTAGAGATGTTTCCCTTGCTTTAGTAGGGTAGAGCCGATAATATGGTGTTACAGTGGGTTCAGGAAAGTCAAGACAATCCAAGAGTAACAGTCATCAGACCCATTGATCTAGGAACCAGGAGATGGGCTCCAGTAATATACAAAAGGAGGAAATGCATGTGTGTGTGTGTGTATCAACCATAAAATGCATAACAGTACCTTTAAAAATTGCCAGCAGGGATTGAAGATTTGAAGATTTAAACACTGGGCTTTGAGGAACTAAGAATGCTCACCACTGAAAAAAATATGAAAAAAAAAAAAAAAGACCTGAACGAACGGTGAGTTTGATTCTAACTTTATAAAGGTGTACGATTGGTGATTAAAACCTGGAATGGAGTGACTGAGTTTGAAAAGTAAGTGGAATTCAGATCTTAATGACTTCAGAGCTAAAAATAGTGCACAATTGCAATGATTAAATCTTCTCTTTTCCCTGGTACAATTATCTCCCCATTTCTCTTGGGTTTTGGAACCCTCCTTGATATTTATTGAAGCCACAGTTTGTAAATGTACTTTACTATGAGTTTTTTCCTATTAATCTCTTTTGAAATCTTCTACCACAAATGAGATTTAAACACACCTTAGAAACCAGTGTGTGTGTTATGTGCGCTCAGCCATGTCTGACTCTTTGAGACCCCATGGACTGTAGCCCACCAGGCTCCTCTGTCCATGGGATGTGCCAGGAAAGAATACTGGATTGGGTTGCCATTTTCTCCTCCAGGGATCTTCCTGACCCAGATGTATAACTGGTGTCCCCTGAGTTTCCTGCATTGATGGGGAATTCTTTACCCTTGAGCCACCTAGGAGGCCTAGTACTGATGTAGAAATATTGAAGAGGAAGTAATCCTAGGATTATGATAAGAATGTTTCTAGGCAAGTCTTAAAGAGAATTGTTCGGTTAATGTGGAGCTCCCCAGAAGGTAAATTAGAGCTGGAGGATTTTAACAGTATACTTCAACTGTGACAGACTAATATGCTCGGGGCTGGCTTGTCAGGGGGAAGCTAATTTTTGAGAACACTGATCAAAGCAACCATGTACAAAGTGACTGGATAAATATGGAATATTCCTGCTTTCAAGTCTCTCCCAATTTTCCACCCCGCCCCCACTCCCACCACCCACCCCGATAAATTCCAGACTCCAGCCCTTCTGTTAACATGTTTACTTCTGATTAAAATTTAACTACCTTTTATTGAACAAACTACACTGATTCGGATATTTGGTAAAGCTAAAATAATAGCTTATGCTGAGTGGAATGCACACTTGAAGTAATTTACCACCATCGAATGCCCACAGCAAACCTCTGTGGTAGGTGCTATTCTTCTCCCATTTTACAAATGAGTAAATAGAGGAAAAATAAGTGGAAATAGCTTGCCCAACATCATACACATAGGTAACAGTGGAAGTGGTTCCAGAATCTATGCCCTTAACCACTAAGGTCTACTGCTCTTCTGGGTCTAGCATACCTTATTTGACTTAATATTTTTATCTTCATTTTATTGAAGAAGAAACTGAGGTTCAGAGCAAAGGATCAGTAAGTTGTTCAAGGTCACACATGTAGAATATGGAAAGAATTTCCCTGCCAAGCCTATCACTCTTTCCACATTTATAAAATACTTGATATGTTTAGAGCTTACTTTTTCCTTAACTCACTGTCAAAATGTGCTCCTTGGTCTATTTCAAAAGACATTGTTAAAAGTTCCATTAGCAAACACTTTTGAGGAATACTGGGTTAAACAAAGCTACTGAAGCATCCTTTCCACAGGTTTTTTCAATGCCTTTGATATGCTAATATGCCTTTTGAAGCTTTGGGGGATGGGTATTTAGCAACTTAACCACATACTTTGTTTTTCTGGGAGCAACTTACCAGCAAGAGCATAGAACACACTTAGATTAACCGCGTAACTACATTTCTGAGCACATACATACTCCTATTACCTTAATTAAATGGAAAGACAATCAGGTTTTATAGTCAGATGTGGTCCATTGGAGAAAGGAATGGCAAACTACTTCAGTATTCTTGCGTTGAGAACCCCATGAACAGTATGAAAAGGCAAAAAGATAGGACACTGAAAGATGAGCTCCCCAAGTCGATAGGTGCCCAACATGCTATTGGAGATCAGTGGAGAAATAACTCCAGAAAGATTGAAGGGATGGAGCCAAAGCAAAAACAACACCCAGTTGTGGATGTGACTGGTGATAGAAGCAAAGTCCAATGCTGTAAAGAGCAAGATTGCATGCCGCTGCTGCTGCTGTNATTCAGAAAACTAAGATCATGGCATCCAGTCCCATCACTTCATGGGAAATAGATGGGTAAACATTGGAAACAATGGCTGACTTATTTTTCTGGGCTCCCAAATTACCGCAGATGGTGATTGCAGCCATGAAATTAAAAGATGAGATGTGTATAAGAGACAGGTGTCCGACTCTGTGCGACCCCATAGACGGCAGCCCACTAGGCTCCTCTGTCCCTGGGATTCTCCAGGCAAGAATACTGCAGTGGGTTGCCATTTCCTTCTCCAAAGCATGAAAGTGAAAAGTGAAAGTAAAGTCGCTCAGTCGGGCCCGACTCTTAGCTACCCCATGGACTGCAGCCTACCAGGCTCCTCCGTTCATGGGATTTTCCAGGCAAGAGTACCGGAGTGGGGTGCCTTTGCCTTCTCCGATATTAGTAACATTTACCATACAATGTAACCCAAGACTTATTACTCACTTGACAATACTCCCATGTTATTCTGTATACAAAATGAACCTCAGTTCAGTTCAGTTCAGTCGCTCAGTCTGGAGACAGGGATCAAGACCATCCCCATGGAAAAGAAATGCAAAAAAGCAAAATGGCTGTCTGGGGAGGCCTTACAAATAGCTGTGAAAAGAAGAGAGGCGAAAAGCAAAGGAGACAAGGAAAGATATAAGCACCTGAATGCAGAGTTCCAAAGAATAGCAAGAAGAGATAAGAAAGCCTTCTTCAGCGATCAATGCAAAGAAATAGAGGAAAACAACAGAATGGGAAAGACTAGAGATCTCTTCAAGAAAATTAGAGATACCAAGGGAACATTTCATGCAAGGATGGGCTCAATAAAGGACAGAAATGGTCTGGACCTAACAGAAGCAGAAGATATTAAGAAGAGGTGGCAAGAATACACGGAAGAACTGTACAAAAAAGATCTTCATGACCCAGATAATCATGATGATGTGGTCACTGATCTAGAGCCAGACATCTTGGAATGTGAAGTCAAGTGGGCCTTAGAAAGCATCACTACGAACAAAGCTAGTGGAGGTGATGGAATCCCAGTTGAGCTGTTTCAAATCCTGAAAGATGATGCTGTGAAAGTGCTGCCCTCAATCTGCCAGCAAATTTGGAAAACTCGGCAGTGGCCACAGGACTGGAAAAGGTCAGTTTTCATTCCAATCCCAAAATGAACCTAGTTAGTGTAATATCTGGATGTTTCCGGGACCCTCTGAAGCATCCCAAAGTTAGTAGAAATCTTCTTCATTAGAATGATTTAGGAAGCTTTGTCAACAAATATCAAAAAGGTTTAGAACACTCAGTCAGATAGGATTATAGGTCATTGTGAAACAATACTATTCACTTAGCCAAGGTAACAATAAGGGATTTCAGAACAGATCATTTAAGAGATAAAGAAACTTAAATCTATCATCAAAGGCAGTTCAATATCTGAGGAAAAGGTATCCTCTTAACAGAGAGAGAAGCTAAATTCAAGTGTTTGCACCAGCTTACATTACTTAAAAGGTAAACTTAATTAGCTTTATTTTAAACTTAATCCTGAAGTGAAGTGAAGTGGCTCAGTCATGTCCGACTCTTTGTGACCCCATGGACTGTAGCCTACAAGGCTTCTCTGTCCATAGAACTTTCCAGGCAAGAGTACAGGAGTGGGTTGCCAGCAAGACTGCATAGGAACCTGGAATGTTGGGTCCATGAATCAAGGGAAATTGGAAGTGGTCTAACAGGAGATGGCAAGAGTGAACATTGACATTCTAGGAATCAGAGAACTAAAATGGACTGGAATGGGCGAATTTAACTCAGATGACCATTATATCTACTACTGTGGGCAGGAATCCCTTAGAAGAAATGTAGCAGCCATCATAGTCAACAGGAGTCCGAAATGCAGTACTTGGATGCAACCTCAAAAATGACAGAATGATCTCCATTCATATCCAAGGCAAACCATTCAATATCAGGGTAATCCAAGTCTATGCCCCAATCAGTAATGATGAATAAGCTGAACAGTTCTATGAAGACCTACAAGACCTTTTAGAACTAACACCCAAAAAAGATGTTCTTTTCATTATAGGGGACTGGAATGCAAAAGTAGGAAGTCAAGAAACACCTGGAATAACAGGCAAATTGGGCCTTGGAGTACAAAATGAAGCAGGGAAAAGGCTAATAGAGTTTGACAAGAGAATACACTGGTCATAGCACACACCCTCTTCCAACAACACAAGAGAAGACTCTACACAGGGACATCACCAGATGGTCAACACCAAAATCAGATTGATTATATTCTTTGCATCCAAAGATGGAGAAGCTCTATACAGTCAGCAAAAACAAGACTAGGAGCTGACTGTGGCTCACATCATGCAATCCTTCTTGCCAAATTCAGACTTAAATTGAAGAAAGTGGGGGAAACCACTAGACCATTCAGGTATGCTGCTGCTACGCTAAGTCGTTTCACTCATGTCCGACTCTCTGCGACCCCATAGATAGCAGCCCACCAGGCTCCGCCATCCTTGGGATTCTCCAGGCAAGAACATTGGAGTGAGTTGCCATTTCCTTCTCCAATGCATGAAAGTGAAAAGTGAAAAATGAAAGTGAAGTTGCTCTGTCATGTCCAATTCTTGGCGACCCCATGGACTGGAGCTTACCAGGCTCCTCTGTCCATGGGATTTTCCAGGCAAGAGTACTGGAGTTGGTGGCCAAGGCCTTCTCCAATTCAGGTATGACCTAAATCAAATCCCTTAAGATTATATAGTGGAAGTGAGAAATAGACTTAAGGGACTAGATGTGATAGACAGAGTGCCTGATGAACTATGGACGGAGGTTCGTGACATTGTACAGGAGACAGGGAATAAGACCATCCCCAAGAAAAAGAAATGCAAAAAAGCAAAATGGCTGTCTGAGGAAGCCTTAGAAATAGCTGTGAAAAGAAGATAAGTGAAAGGCAAAGGAGACAAGGAAAGATATACCCATTTGAATGCAGAGTTCCAAAGAATAGCAAGGAGAGATAAGAAAGCCTTCCTCAGAGATCAATGCAAAGAAATAGAGGAAAACAATAGAATGGGAAAGACTAGAGATCTCTTCAGGAAAATTAGAGATAAAAAGGGAACATTTCATGCAAAGATAGGCTCAATGAAGGACAGAAATGGTAGGGACCTAACAGAAGCAGAAGATATTAAGAAGAGGTGGCAAGAATACACAGAAGAACTGTACAAAAAACATCTTCACGACCAAGATAATCACGATGGTGTGATCACTCACCTAGAGCCAGACATCCTGGTATGTGAAGTCAAGTGGGCCTTAGAAAGCATCACTACGAACAAAGCTAGTGGAGGTGATGGAAGTCCAGTTGAGCTATTTCAAATCCTAGAAGATGAGGCTGTGAAAGTGCTGCACTCAATCTGCCAGCAAATTTGGAAAACTCAGCAGTGGCAACAGGACTGGAGAAGATCAGTTTTCATTCCAATCCCAAGGGACAATGCCAAAGAATGCTCAAACTACCGCACAATTGCACTCATCTCACATGCTAGTAAAGTAATGCTCAAAATTCTCCAAGCCAGGCTTCAGCAATATGTGAACCATGAATTTCCAGATGTTGAAGCTGGTTTTAGAAAAGGCAGAGGAACCAGAGATTAAATTGCCAACATCCGCTGGATCATGGAAAAAGCAAGAGAGTTACAGAAAAACATCTTTTTCTGCTTTATTGACTATGCCAAAGCCTTTGACTGTGTGGATCACAATAAATTGTGGAAAATTCTGAAAGAGATGGGAATACCAGACCACCTGACTTACCTCTTGAGAAACCTGTATGCAGGTCAGGAAGCGACAGTTAGAACTTTACATGGAACAACAGACTGGTTCCAAATAGGAAAGAGTACATCAAGGCTGTATATTGTCACCCTGCTTATTTAAATATATGCAGAATACATCATGAGAAATGCTGGGCTGGAAGAAGCACAAGCTGGAATCAAGATTGCCGGGAGAAATATCAATAACCTCAGATATGCAGATGACACCACCCTTATGGCAGAAAGTGAAGAGGAGCTAAAAAGACTCCTGATGAAAGTGAAAGAGGAGAGTGAAAAAGTTGGCTTAAGGCTCAACATTCAGAAAACTAAGATCATGGCATCCAGTCCCATCACTTCATGGGAAATAGATGGGTAAACATTGGAAACAATGGCTGACTTATTTTTCTGGGCTCCCAAATTACCGCAGATGGTGATTGCAGCCATGAAATTAAAAGATGCTTACTCCTTGGATGGAAAGTTTATGACCAACCTAGACAGCGTATTAAAAAGCAGAGACATTACTTTGTCAACAAAGGTCCGTTTAGTCAAGGCTATGGTTTTTCCAGTGGTCATGTATTAATGTGAGAGTTGGACTATGAAGAAATCTGAGTGCCAAAGAATTGATGCTTTTGAATTGTGATGTTGGAGAAGACTCTTGAGGGTCCCTTGGACTATAAGGAGATCCAACCAGTTCATCCTAAAGGAGATCAGTCCTGGATGTTCATTGGAAGGACTGATGTTAAAGCTGAAACTCCAATACTTTGGCCACCTAAAGCAAAGAGCTGACTCATTTTAAAAGACCCTGATGCTGGCAAAGATTCAGGGCAAGAGGAGGAGACGACAGAGGATGAGATGGTTGGATGGCATCACCAACTCAATGGACATGAGTTTGGGTAAACTGTGGGAGTTGTTGATGGAGACAGGGAGGCCTGGTGTGCTGCAGTTCATGGGATCACAAAGAGTCAGACACCGCTGAGTGAAATGAACTAAACTGAAGAGACATTCTCCTTCTCATGGTTGAAATGTAGAATATAGCCTTTTTGCCATAATACCAGCTTTACATTCTATT